>OZ016545.1:12810411-13410411 GCA_963966675.1 Lasioglossum calceatum | reverse complement strand
AATCATACCAATTTTATAAAATTCTGCGGGGTGCTCAAGGTACCCCATTTTATCGAGAATCTTACTTTACTGAGGCTGAAAGCGCCACCAGCGGATGGCCGCATCGCACGAGAAAAGATACCCCATATCGGAACACTGGCACGCACACGATTATGTTCTGTCTCATCGACACGGTCGGGTGGCCTGTAGTAGTAGGCTTTTGTCTACAGGGTGTCCCAAAATTCCTTCAAGTCCGGGAGGTTCCTTAGGTCATTTGAAGCGACATTTTCCTTTGCAAAAATTACCGCGGCGGCTTTGTTTAGGAGTTATTAACGAACAACACGGACCAATGAGAGCGCGACTCGGCACAGTCGGCCAATAGACGGTTGGCGCGCCGGGCCGACAGTGGCATTTCGCGTCTAGGTCGCGCTCTGATTGGTGAGATTGGTCTGTGTTTTTCGCTAATAACTCCTAAAGAAAGCCGCTGCGGCCATTTTTGCAAAGGAAAATGTCGCTTCAAATGACCTAAGGAACCTCCCATTTCCCGGACTTGAAGGAGTTTTGGGACACCCTGTACACGTATAATTCGATACAATCAAATTTTGCAAAAACTTTAACAGGTTATATCTCGATAACTATTTGTTCGCGACATGTGGCTTCTCTCAAACTTTTTCTCTTCTGGATGAGTGGAAGGCGTTGATGCAAAAAACATTTCTACCAATAATTTTGCGGTAAGTTTCTCTTGCAAACGTCCGCCGATCCAGAGGTGTGGATTCACCCCTAGAACGGATGACCATTACTTTTTATACACCCTGTACATATGGAAATTTTTGGACTAGCCAAAGACATTGAACCGCTTTTCGCAAAGTACTACTTGATTTTCCGAAAATACTAACCTTCCTTCCCCGATTTGGTGATATCTATTATATTCCCTTTGAAATGCTGCTAAACTAGGATCTAAACGTATAGCTGGTGGTAATTGGCTCCATACGCGAAGCACCTCTTCTGGAATTTGACCTAGAACTACGGAACTAGATACGGAAGACGGAGTCCCTGTGGCAAATACATATAATATTATATGTTTATACGTTTAAACATATTTATAATATTATAACGAATCGATACACAGTCGGCATAATAATTATATGTAGATATTTTACATACCTGGTGTTCGACTGCACCGAGATCCTTTCCTGAGAAATATCGGCGTAAGTAATCCAGTCTCATCGTCGCTAGTCTCGTTTTGAGACATTGTAGTGTTGTGCGTCCCTAATTATTTATCAATTTTTTATTAATTAGGCAACTTATAAAGATATATTAATCAGTTGTATTTCGGCATGTTTTAATATTATTTTATTTTGTACTCAATCGGTTAAATAATAATTAGTCTAAATATAAAGAATACCTTGTTCTAGATATAAAAAATAGGATGCTCAAAAAACTGCACTTCCTCGAAGGAATTCCCGCGGCTTTGTTCACGGAGTTATTAACGTAAAACACGGACCAATCAGAGCGCGACTACAGCGCAGCGGACAGATTGATTGGTTCGTGTTTTTCGTTAATAACACCTGAACAATGCCGCGGAGAATATTTTCGCAGAAGAAAAAGCTACTTCGAATGACCCCGGGAATCACCTCTTTCAATCAAGTGCAACATTCTTAGGATGCCCTGTATAATTAATATTATTAGGTTGTCCCAAAAGTTTGTTCACGAATTGTGTACGTTTCAAACTGTCAGTTAACACAAGTACATACACATTTTGAAAATGCCGTACGGCGCACGTTGTCCTTGACAACCGTTACAGTAAGCTTTTCACAATATTTCCAAATACGTATATTGTATACGTATGTTTACGTATGTGTTTATGTATACATGCGTATAAGTATATGTAAACCATGTAGAATGAATTAAATATACGTACAGAAGAGTCGAATATTCGTCGCAAGAATTTTTTGATTCACTTTAAAAACATTTACAAATTTAAAGTTTCGTTTTTACTACAACTAAAGCATCATAGTAACGATAAATTAAGTTTCGAACTTGTGTTTAGGTTATTAATAATTAAAAATCTCTTTGGTTTATTTAGAATAACTAGACAGCGGATCTTTATGCAAAATAAACATTTTCTACCTGAATTGCAACAAACTGGAGTGAAATAGAAATTTAATTTCTCTCCTAATGTGGTTAATAGGTTTTTAAAATAATGTAACAGTATTTCGGAATTCCTTGAATGTTTTCACTGTTTTAAATTACACCTGCTGATTCTTATCTACTCGTAAATGCATAAAATCCGCTGTCTAATAATAACACTAATAAATCAGACCAGACAGAGGACGGACAGTGAAGTAGCATCCAAAAAACAGAGAATGGATACCTGCATTATTTCTACTGGATATTGATTGTTAATCATTTTGAAACACACTTTATTCGCATGGATTTATACTCATGTATACTCACTATGTTTCAAAATTCATGCTCGTATATTAATTCCTTAAAATATTTATCGTATGTAATTAATAGACTACGGATCTTACGCAAAATAAAGAATGTCTGCATTGATTCCAAGACACAGAAGCTAAATACAAATTTCTTTCTTCTTTTAATTGTTTTATTAAACTGGAATTAATATGTTGATGTTCTCAAATATTTTAAATATGTCCACTGCTTGAAAATGTACATACCACTTTTTGTTACAGTTGCATAAAATCCGCAATTGAACATTCGGTATAATTAATGTACGCAGTAATTATGTATATAATTTTTAATTACTTCGATGGTTTAAAACTGAATTAATTGATATTGATCAATGTGCAAAATTAATTTAGTATTACTTACTAGAAAGAAGAGGAATAAATACGAATGCTTCAAAGTGAATAATTGCGGGTGACACTGTTGCACTACATTTGCTGGAGTTTTATAAAAATTTGAACACGGGAACCAATCTATTTAAATGTAACCTGGAAGAGCGAGGACACAAGACTGCGTTGATTTGATTTCTCTTCTAATGGACGGGTGTCAATATTTAGCCTGTGTTTACTTGTACGACCCAGTTGGTCGTAATACTCGCATTCAATCGAGCCTAGCTTTCGTATTAAATACACTTAAAATTTCGAACACATGAAAGTTGTAGAGAATTCGATGTATTGAGCATCATACTTTTCATTTCGAAACAATTTACAAATTTTTAGTTTAAATTTCTATCAAATATTGTATTTACACACATTGATTATGTGTAAATTTGTATTTGAAAATATATTGTAAAATAGATAGGTAGCTATTGTAAATTGTAAAGCGAACTACATTGAGCAATTTGTAATGAATTATTTGATTTAAGTTGATTGTAACTGTTTCCTTGATCTCGATCGACAATTTGTTAATAACGAATAACAATGATTTCAGCTCACTGGTTCGATCTGATGCAACTACTTAAGCAATTTTGCAAATTACCACACAATTTTCAACGTTTCGGTCAAAACTTTAGACCATTTTCAAGAAAAATTTTTATATAATTGCGTCTGTAATAATTATTGAATTATTGAAGTTGATTATATTGTATAATCTTTATTTTTGCACCCTTACGGTTTTACAATGAGTATACATATGTATTATGCTTTAATACAATTAAGTGGAACGTACATGATAAGTAATATTAAATTATTAAACAGTCCTAGCAATAAAACATTAAAACTTCGTCATCCTTATCAAAAGATGTTATTTTATTTAAGTCCTTTTTGCGAGATTCGACATATTAGTAATTAATAATAGTATAATACATAGTCTGTTAATACATAGTTATTATTAGTTCATAGTCTGTACAGAAATAATAGAATTTTGAATGTAAATATTAGAGTTATCGAATTATTTGAATGATAAATATGATCTCTTATATGTATGGATTATGGATAGTTACGGTTTGCCTAGATAAGTAATACATCTAACCCCGTCTCTCTCTCTCTCTCTCTCTCTCTCTCTCTCTTTGAGATAGGCGCGGATAAGACCACTTATTGTTAGTTAATCCTGCTCCTACTATTACAACGTCGAAATAGTTATCAGCCGACGTTAGAAGTTCTTCATCGGTAAACTCTGAAACCGTGCGTGGCATTGCTTTAGTTTCTTCTCGTTTAAAATAATTTATCATAGAAGTTTTTCACTATGTAGCCAGAGTTGTGCTAATCTAATTACATTGTATTTCAATTAATAGTAATTCAATTACGTCGTAAGTTAATTACTATATAATTGAAATACAATGTACTTCTATTATTAAGTATTTTAATCAGATGTTTAATTGAAATACAATATAATTGAAATACAATGTAATTGAAATACAATACAGTTGAAATACAATATAATTGAAATACAATATAATTGGAATACAATATAATTGAAATACAATGTAATTGAAATACAATACAGTTGAAATACAATATAATTGAAATACAATACAGTTGAAATACAATATAATTGAAATACAATATAATTGGAATACAATATAATTGAAATACAATACAGTTGAAATACAATATAATTGAAATACAATATAATTGAAATACAATATAATTAAAATACAATATAATTGAAATACAATATATAATTAAAATACAGCCCTCCAAATTATAGCCCAGAACTTTGAAGAAGTACGATATATTTTTATGTTTTTCTTTCATATACTTGTTTGCTTTATGGTTGAAATTTAAAAAATGTGTAACGCAGAAGTTATTTCTGTTCAGATATTATGAATTTATAATTAATAAATTCCTTCTGTTTGAAACCTACACATGGATTATTCAACCTCTTCTTACCTATTACTTTATCATTCTTTAATTTTTAATTTTAATTTAATTACATCGTAATTCGTGATTAATGTAATTGCAATTACGAATTACATTGTAATTTAATTGAATGAAGATCTGAATTATAAATTACAATATGACTGAATTACAATGTAATTCAATTACTTTGTGATTATAATTCCGTAAGTAAGATGTCTATCGCAAAGAAAACAGAAAACAGATTTGCATAATACAAGGTGTTCCAACTGACGAGCATCGTTCTGTCATATTGGTCATATTTCTCTCTTTTTCGCTGATATGACAAACTTTTCAAGTATAATTTATGTGATTAAAAATTGATTATTACAAACGGCAAAAATGAAGGTAGAACGTGTCGCATCGTTCGTTCGTTAATTTAAATTGATTCATTTCCTAACACACAGAAAAAAGCTACTTCAAACAACTTCAGGAATCACCCCTTACAAGGAATTATAATATTTTTGGGAGTCCCTGCATATTTATGTACTTGCCTTTGCAGAATAAGTATACATTTTCTCGGAATACAATTGAGTAACATCAGGTGCTCTTTCTGGTATTTGTCTTTACATTCGATAAAGGTTTGTGATCATGGTGTAAAAAGAATTAGCCCCAGACTTGCACACAGATAGACGATTTATAACTTATGTTCAAGTAAAACTTAAAATCAACAGTCCCAGCGTGTGTTTCCTGATGGAAATTAATAGTAAGTGGTTTCCGTGTGCCCGTTTTTGTTAATAGATCCGTATTTCCTTACGCCTTGTTCTTACAATATTTGTTGTCTTATTCAAAATGAAATGTGCAACCCTGGTCTGAGCTACCAAAAATTTCACCGTGAGACCACGCACAGCTGTTATTTTGCAATTGTCGCTATCTGCCATGCAGAAATTCCAATATGTTGCATCTGAAAAATAACGGTTACCATCGTCTCGAAGCAGTCTCAGTCCCTTGATAATTCAAACAACTTTTAACTGCAACCTTTATAACTCCCGCGATGGCCTCCTTCTCTTCCCTACCCTTCCGGTTCGTCCTAGAAGCGTTACTTTCTTCCGCCCCCTTTACGACTGGTCTACACTCTCTTTACGGAGCTGTACATCTTAAATAATTGATCTTAACGTAGTTGCCGGCGTTTTTATAACTGTTTTACCGCCCGCTGTTGCCGCTGTGATATATATTATTTAGCCGCTGGTTTTTAAACTTAAGTCCCTGAACATGGAGGTGTGAAAAGACTGAAGAACTATTGGGGATACGCTCGTTATCCTGCTCTGTTTCTCATTACTCCGATTTTCAACTACATGCGTATTAATTATGCGTTGTACAGTTCTGCATGTGATGTATGTATGTAGGTACCAAAAGAAACAAATGAAACTAAAAAAAGCTGTAGCATTTTTTCAAAAATTGTTTTTTCCGCAAAAACAGATGTAGCTTCCAACGCTGAAATGCTTATGATCTTGTATTTTATTTTATTTGCATATAGTTAGTAGAAATGTATATTTACGATGTATGTACTATAATGGAGAAAACCATTTTAAATTAAAATATAATTGCAAAATTTTAGACCGATCGAACAACGGGAAAACATATTTTAGAACGTTTGAGAACATATATTTTAAATTAAAATGTAATTTACATATAAAAATTAAATTTCAACAAAACATTTATATAGTAAAATCTAAAATTGAGGGATTAGATTATACAGGGTGTCCAAAACCACCCGCCCAGGGGTGTTAACTTCTCAGACAAGCATATTCGGTAAAAATGTTTGGAATAAAAGTGGCAGGGATTGATGGAGGACATATGTATGTCCATGACCTTGTATTTGACCTTCGGATCTATTTCAAGGTTAGTTGGAGGTCGGTACGTATTTTTTAAATGGGAACCCCTACTTTTGACTAAGGATTCTGAAAGAGCTCGAAATTTCACGTTCAGATATGTACTTATGGTATGTCCTCGATTAAAATGACTGCTAGAGGCCACAAAAAATACGTACTGACCTCCAAATAACCTTGCAAATGGATCCGAAGGTCAAATACAAGGTCATGCACATATGTCCTCCGTTAAACCCTGCAACTTTTATTGGAAACATTTTTACCGAATATGCTTATCTGAGAAGTTAAAAACATCCCTGGACGGGTGGTTTTGGAAACCCTGTATTTTTAGCCAGTGCCAATCCTGGGGAGTATCCCGAAAAAATTCGAAGGTCGAATGGACCGTATTTAGGTCCACCCTAATATTCTCCAACCTAGGTTCAGTAAAGAAATATCTGCTGAAGGTATTGGCAAATCCTGCAAAACCGATATACATATCGGCTTTTGTGTACCGAGAGGATTAAGCAACATAGTATATCCTTTGTAAAGAATGAATGTTTGATTACCGATTTATTACATGGTTTTCCATTGTGAAATGACTGCTCCAGTTGAATTGTGTTTGGCGAGATTGGAGGGATGTGACAGTGTACGGTGAAGAAGAAATCGAAGAAGCTCCAATCGAGAGCTAGCTTCACCAGAGAGGAGTGCAGCTATTCGGACGCATGGCGGCGCGGCACTTCCAGCAAGAATGAACTTTCCGAATGCTGAATGCAACATCGTTCTCTTCTGGAAAGCACTTTGACAGTGCCCCACGGGTACATTACTAGGATTGCCGCCACCAATTGAACTCCCCTGACTCAGCGGAGAGCGCGGCTCCGCTCAGCTCAACTCCCTTATGCCTGCAAACAGAGCTGCCCGAGGCGACACCGCCGCGCCGCGCCGTTCAAACACCCAATCACTCGATTCATAACGATGAAGCAACTTGCAAATTCTCCATTGTTAACGTTATTTGACTTAGCCGCGCATTGGCTGCGCTGATCTGCATAATAGGTATTAACCCGGAACGATTCGAACTTCAGTCCAGGCCGGTAGAACTTCTCCACCCTGCCTAATTAAGTTTCCACAATTTCAGCTCTAAAACACGCTGCTTTTTACCTGCAACAGAAACTGATTTCCGATTCTAGACATTTTGAAGTAACTTTCCTCGTGAAAACGCGCATTCTGCATTCGCTGGCTGATCCCGCTTTCTCGACGGACGGACTAGTTTATTGACCAGGGGTGTGCGAGAACCCAAAAAATGGTTTTCTTGGAACAGAAAAGTTAAGAAAAAGAAAAGTTATTGTATATACAGGGTGTCCCAAAACTCCTTCAAGTCCGGGAAATGGGAGGTTCCTTAGGTCATTTGAAGCGACATTATCCTTTGCAAAAATTACTGCCGCGGCTTTGTTTAGGAGTTATTAACGAAAATCACAGACCAATCTCACCAATCAGAGCGCGACCTAGATGCGAACTGGCACTGTCGGCCTGGCGCGCCAACTGTCTATTGGCCGACTGTGCCAAGTCGCGCTCGCATTGGTCCGTGTTGTTCGTTAATAACTCCTAAACAAAGCCGCGGATAACATTTTTGCAAAGGAAAATGTTGCTTCAAATGATCTCAGGAACCTCCCATTTCCGGCTGTTGAAGGAATTTTGGGACACCCTGTATAGTATTGTCGCGGAGTGTACGATTTTGATGGAGGACTTTCCGGCAGGGGCCGCGTGTAAATAGTAGGTTCGCGGCGGCAGGTTAGTGGCAAGTACTGTCGAACGGGCCGCAAACGGGCATCCCCGAGCTACAGATTGCATATTACCGAAACCCACTTCCCAAGGAGACGGCTCTCGATTTCCGGGGCAGGCGTTTGCTAATACACGGCTCGTCGTGCTCATAGACCCACTTTATACGACCGAAATTGTAGGTAAGATGCAAGAGGACACTGGCAGAGGGAAGAAGCAAAGGTGGCGGTGGATAGGGCGGTAGGGAGGTAAAGGAGAAGGGAGGAATTCGTAATATAGAGGGCCGCTCTACGACCCCGCTGGGAGGAATTCCGGGGTACGTTTTAAATTGCTGCATCCCCAACCTCCTTGTTTATGTATGCTACCGTGTTTCTTATTCTTGTGCGGCAGCGAAGGAGAGCGCGCGCCGCCCTAACTTTATGTGCACAGTGCCGGCATAAGTATGCAATCTATGCGTCGGTGTGCCTGTATCCGAGTCTGTGAGCACGTACGTGTGAAAGCAAGAGGGTTCCGTGTGCCACGGGATAGGATGTATGGGTGTAGCCGCGAACACGCGATCGCGCTCGCGCTACCAACGTGTGTGTATTGTATGGTGAAACGTGGTCCTACGTTTCCTCTCGGCGTGTTCCAACCGCCCCACGATCTGCCCGTTTTCTCCCGTGGATTCTTTTCGTGTTCCGAACCTGCTAGACTCTTCCTCCTTATTCCCGACTTCAGCCAGGCTAACCTTCGAGCCACCGCCACCGCGCCACCGCGCACCGGTCTCTCAAGCCTGCTATCCCCTTTTTCCTCCTTCTTCGGCTCCTTCTCTCCTTTCCCCACCTCTTCCACCTTCTCGCCACCACCTTCTGCACCTCCTGCTCCTCCTGCTCCTCCTCCTGCTCCTCCTGCTTGTCTGCTCCGCTTCTACTTTCCGGCCTCAATTGCTGTAATCTATGGCCTATGCTCCTGGATTTAACCGTGGAATTGAGCCACGGTGATTTGTACGGCCTATTAATATTGCACGATATCGGGGATGGAACTTGGCCATGGGTTTTCATAGATTTTCAACGGCGGCACTGCGGATGATTATATGTACGCGAACGGTCGGTATATTGGTACGCGATGTCTTGTAAACCAATTTCCGCGAGCCCGATTACAGCCGCTATTCTAAGGATCTTGATGGTCGAAAATCGATGCCGTTTATGAAATATTTATCGTCTCTAGTCGGGACGTGAAAATCGAGTTTCTACCGAAGGTTACCATGTTGCGTTATTGTTGGACTGTCTTTATGCGAAATACAAATTCTCTGCATAGATTACAAGAAATAGACTAAATTGAATGCCTTTAATGATTTTAGAAGAGGGGCAATCGTAAATTGACATCTTCAGTTTAAAAATTTTTTTAACAATTTTCAATTTTATCTACTCAATTTTCCTATAAACGCATAAAGATCCACAGTCTAGTTATTACGGCAAGACTGTTTTTATTACTGTTCGAATATTGGAACAGTTATGTTCACCACATTGTTTATCACAGATGGATGTATTTTAGGACTGCATTCGTCCGTAGTAGACGGGCTGAAATTTAATTCGCTTGGCATTGCCCCATTTCTCTCATTCTCGATTGTATGTATTTGCTTAGCACCTTCAAAACGCAGTTCCAGAGACGAGTACAATTAGGTGTGGGACAATTAAGTATTCCGTTTGTTTAAACATTCATATCGCAGTATAAAGGGGGGTTTCATCGTAACTAAGACTGCTCAGGTCTTCCTCACAGGTCAACCTTCAAATCATGTAAAACTAATAAAGTTTAAAGGAGTATTTATAATACTAACATCGGTAGATAAAGTATAAGGTGAATATGTTGACTCCACATTTTTGCAAAAATTTAATCCGTAATTCTTGCACGTCTTCATTAAATTCATTAGTTTATAATGGAATTTATAATATAAAAAACAGGTCAACGGAAGAAGGGAATATCACGAATGGAGAAACTTATCAAATTACACATGAATAAGCTATGAGCTTTTTGCATTTATGCCATGTATCAATATGCAAAACGCAATGAAGCAAATGCTACAAGTGAGATTAATAGCTTTATTGTGTTTCCTACTTAATAAACCTGCTAATTAATGAATTACATTTTTGCAATTTTATGTTTCATGAAATCAACTATGAAAATATGCATGCTGTATAAACATTTGAGCCAATAATTGACAACTATCTTCAACGTGTAGCGCTAATATACAATAGTAACATACTTGATATTCAGTAAGACGAAATTCAGACGGAACGAGGATAGAAACTATCCGATTGTATAAAGCATAAAGTGTAATCTCTCAAAACTAATGATCTTCTGTTTTATAATAATCTATGTTATACGTATATACATATGCATATGTGTATGTGAAAGTAATTTCGGTATTGTAAGATAAAATAAAACCGAATTTCTGTATTCAAGCGATGAACTTTAATCAATAAAATATTTTCTTATTTATTCTTTTTGGCAAAATATCATTGAACAAAAGGGAAAATATCTTATTCATTAGTGTTGCGGACGGAATGGCGTATTTTTGTGTTCTTTGCAGTTTCGACGTCCATAAACGCATTTAGGAATTTCCTCTTGTAAAATGTTTATTGCAATGTTTCTTCGAACAACTCTCATTAGTTATGTAGAAAGGTTATTTGAGATGGATTATCCTTGGTTCGTCGACAACCCATTTCACCGATACTGTTTTCATCGACACGATTTGACCGACAGTAACTTTCGTCGACACAATGTTTTCATCGACACGGTCAAATCGTCGACAAATGTCTTCATCGACACGGTTTGACCGACACTATGTTTTCATCGACACGGTCAAATCGTAGACATATGTTTTCATCGACAGTCCGTGTTTAACGATAGGTTTGAGTTCATTTTTTATTCATATCGCTTTAATTTCATTACTAGATATTTGTGTAATTATTGTACAATTTTGTTATGTTTTGTAGTCTATATATGTACATTGGTAGCATTCGTTCTGTTTATTCACATTTTTTATATGTATTTACACAATTATGTTTGAAATTAAATGAAATATTATGATTTTTTATTCATTTGTGTATACCCATTAAGAAAGTTTGTTTATTTGAAGAAATTCTGATTAGTAAAGTAGCAATAAAAACTTTGATCTAAATAACAATGCTTCGTAATTCTCTTTATTATTTATTATACAGGCAACTAAATGCGTCGAGAACATAACAATGATAATAACGATTAATCTACATTGACAAATACGCTAATTTGGTGTCAGTGGAAATGAATGAACTCAAACTTGTCGCTAAAGACGGACTGTCTATGAAAACATATGTTTACGATTTGACCGTGTCGATGAAAACATACTGTCGGTCAAACCGTGTCGATGAAGACATTTGTCGACGATTTGACCGTGTCGATGAAAACAGTGTCGGTGAAATGTGTTGTGGACGAATCAAGGGTAACCCATTTAAGATTTCTATGTTGTTGCGAACAGAATGGCGCTTTTCTGTTCTTTGTAGATTTAAGTTATCGTATTGGCGTTAGTTATAAATAATGAGTTAGATTACTTGTTATAAATGATGATAGTACAGTAATCGCTCCTTCGTTGTCCTGAATCGTGGGCACGATCGTTGTCCAGTGCCTACCCACTCCACTGCCTGTCAACGAGAGGATTAGGCCTGCGTGGATCTGGTCGCCAGATGTGTCCCAGGACTGTCTAGACCCGCGCAGAACGGAGAACAATAGGAAAGGAATATGGCAAGGAAATAAGAAGTTTTTTAAAGCCGGACAGTTGACTGCTTTTGACTGCGAATGCTTTTCTTTGTCATTTAACTAGCCGTTTCACTAAAGACGCAGTCATAAATCAAAAATAGTGTCCGGGCACGGTCGTTGTCCGCTCAAACCCCCGGCCTTTGGACAATGAAGGAGCTTTTACTGTACAAGGGGTGAAGGGGTCGAGGGCCGGTGGTGACCATCGTCGCGAGAAGGGCGATTCGAGTCTTCCAGTGTTTCTTGAGTAGTCGAGCGGAACGGATCAAACTCTCCTCGCGACTTCTTTCCGGGATTACAAACTTGTATATATTAATTTTGTCTTCGAATAAATCTACCTCCATAGCCTTCGTTTGCAATCTGGTTCTATCCTGTGTTGAGCTTTAACAATTAAAGTTCATTGCTTGAATAAAAAAATTGGGCTCATCTTTATAAGAAGGTTTAAATATGCTTAGTCAGCGGTCAACATATCAAGTACCGAAACTTGCCGGACAGAGTTGAAGCGTGACGTTCTGAAACTTGCTAGACGTTCGTGGAACAATAGGTACCTACTCGTATACATATGTATGCACGCATGTATACAGGGTGTCCCAAAATTCCTTCAACAGCCGAAAATGGGAGGTTTCCGAGATCATTTGAAGCAACATTTTCCTTTGCAAAAATGTTATCCGCGGCTTTGTTTAGGAGTTATTAACGAAAAACACGGACCAATCAGAGCGCGATCTAGACGCGAGTTGGCACAGTCGGCCAATAGACAGTTGGCGCGCCGGACCGACTGTGCCAACTCACGCGTAGATCGCGCTCTGATTGGTCCGTGTTTTTCGTTAATAACTCCTAAACAAAGCCGCGGATAACATTTTTGCAAAGGAAAATGTCGCTTCAAATGACGTCAGGAACCTCCCATTTCCGGCTATTGAAGGAATTTTGGGACACCCTGTATATCCGTTTCAGTTTTACCTTTCATTGTATTAGGGAACAAAATGTATCATTACATCCTGGTAGATTACCAAATATGCATTTATTACATATCAATTGGAGAAATAATACATTAGGGTCATATTTCCGGTTGCTTTTCATTTACCCCATTTTTGAGCAACCGCAGTGGTCAACTCCGCTGGCGTAATTGTTACCCTTGTTCAAAGCCATAATATGCAGCTTGCACGTGGCGCGGCGCGGGGCAGCGGTCAACCTGATTATACGTATTCCAGTTTTGACTCATTCTACATACGTATGTATATCGATGGAACTACACTACATCCTCGAGACAAACACACTTCTCTTTTGTCATTATTGTATACATCAATTGTTTATATTGTTCTTCTGAACTACGAATCACATATATATGTATGTTCACTGAAGAGGTACTAAAATTAACTAGTTTGTTGGTCCGTAATCAATAAGAACAAAAATGTCACAATTAAATATAAATTTGATTCTATCGGTTTCAAAATATCGGTTTTCGAAATTATAACAGTTCTCGAATCTCGATCGACAATTGTTTAAACTACAATTAATGTTACCGGCGCACTGGCTCGATCAATTGGAAAATAAGCAAATTTGCAAAAATATCACATGAAAAATCCAACGTTTCGGTCTCAATTTAGACCATTTTCAAGAATAGAAAATTTCAGTATTGCGTCTGTACGAATTAATCAAAGACATTTTTAAATGGTTAGGCAAACGCGTGTTTTCACACAAGCAGAAAGTTCAAAACCCCCCCTTTTTTACTTTCTGCTTGTGTGAAAACACGTTCGCCTAACCATTTAAAAATGTCTTTGATTAATTCTTACAGACGCAATACTGAAATTTGCTATTCTTGAAAATGGTCTAAATTGAGACCGAAACGTTGAATTAAATTTCATGTGATATTTTTGCAAATTTGCTTATTTTCCAATTGATCGAACCAGTGCGCCGATAACATTAATTGTAATAGATATTATGTTTGAAAAATCTCAATAAAAAAAGCAGTCGTTTCTGATTTCTTTTGTTTTTAATAAAAAACAATCAATATTATTAACTAGACTGCGGATCTTTATGCAAAATAAAAATTGTCTGCGTCAACTGTAAAGAGGCATTTCACATATAAAGTTCCTCCTTACGTAGGAAATTAGAAATCACAAAAAAAGTTTCAATCACTGAAATTTTGAAATAAATCCTAGGGTAAGGGGTTAATCGATTTGTAGCGCAAGGTTACCCACTTCTTGATCATTTCAATCATTTTAATTATTCAATTAACCAAGCCCGTTTGGACATGCGTCACCGTTTCCCTTTTTTTCGAGCGTACCTTCGAGAAAAGCAGAAACTCGAAAAATCCTGGAGGGTCGTGTTAGCATTCTTGCTCGGACTTGAAGAATCAATTTGATCCGAGCCGGGGAGGAAACGGCCGTTCGACGGAGAAGATATCACCAGGTCCCGTTACTCGGGAAGGAGCGCAGAAACAGCCTAAGCATCGCGGAGAAGAGAAACCGGAGAGATCGAGACGCGGTGGCAGTAAACCTACTAGGCGTAGGTTTTGATGGCAGACAGTGGTGGCGAGTCGGTGATGGTCCGAGGATGAGGGGTAGTTGGAGGATCGGGTCGGAGGGAAGGTTTGGATACCTTGTCGAGGATAGGCTGCCGGTGCAAGTAGGTTTAATATTTGATACCGCGGGCTGGTCATCCTGCCGAGGCGATAACACAGGCCCCGCGGGAACCTTCCGCCCAACATCCCTCAGAAAACGACTGCCGCCGAACTCGGTGCACCCTCTCTCCTTGCTCTCGTTGCTCCACGTCCCACCGCGCGCGCTTCCTCTTCCATCCTACACATTCCATCTCGTCTACCGCTGCTCTGCCCTGTCCCTGTCCCTGTCCTTCCTGTCTTCCCCGCCCTCCCCCTGCTCGTGCTGACCCGTCTAGTCGCGTAACCATACCACCGTTACTCTTCCTACTGCCGTCTCTTCTTTACCCGCGGAATGAATCATTGGCTACGTCCACTTTATCCAATAAATAAAGTTATCCTTACTTATCCCACATCGATGCACCACTTCCGCCTTTCCTCTTCTCTTCTTTTCATCTCTTCTCTTCTCTTCTCTACTCGTCATCGCACGATCTCTCTGAAAACTTCGTGACCGGCGCACGGTCGGCTATTTGCCTGATCTATTAGGCTTTGTGATAAGTACATTCACATCGACGCACAGTGTGTCGTTTCGATCATTTAGGGCAGCCCTGGCCAACCCGCGGCCCGCCGGGCGATTGTATATTTCTATTGAAAATTTGGTTTCGCATTGTATGTATACAAAAAATATTAAATAAATGAAGTGTCATTGTTATAATATAATCGATTTATAATTATAATACAATCAAGTTGCAGTGCAACAATGAAGTGAAACAATTTTTTGCGTCCATATCAAAAATTAATATTTACAATACTTGTATTGGTAAGTGCTTTTGGATCCACATATATTTGTGAAACATTTTTTTCGAAGATGAAATTTACAGAGAGTTCTTCACGTGCTTCATTAACTGATGCCAATTTAGAAAACCAGCTAACAGAAGATGTGTGCAACGTCGAACATAAAAAAAGAACAAACAAATATCTCATTAATAAAAACTCGGGAGTTAATTATATTGAATCATAGTATAACAATAAAGTTTTATTCATTTTCTATTTGTATTACATTTTTTAAAAGCATGTTTACCTAAAGTGCGGCCCGCTATAACGTTACGCGTCATCAAAGTGGCCCGTGAAACCATTTGGGTTGGCCAGGCCTGATTTAGGGGAATTTAATTCCGAATTGAACATTTTTTAAAAATTGCGTATTCACTCTTACCTTGAAAGAAATACCTCGGTAACCCAGAATCGCTATTGTTCTCAACTTTTCATCGCATTCAGATAAGAAAAATAAGCCTCAAGTGCAACTACTGGCCATACAAATGATGAAACTACATCAATCGTCAGTGATACTTTACCTGAATAAAAATGTGTGTACTTGAACTTCAATTGTTATTATATTTATTTTAGTGATCATTCAATCTTTTATTGTGTGTTTTCAATATGTTTAGTTTTTAAATATTATACATATATAATTTATCATGGTTAATGATGATACAAAATCGAAGAACTTTCCAGTATTTACCAATGTTCTACAGAGTTAAACTTTATTATATGGGCGAATACGGACCTTAAACTATACTGAATGTATACATTGCGTGTAATTATTATGTATTATTAATAATATATGTAATAATTATGTAATATTATATAATTTTTGCGTTTGTCTGCGTCTATGGGAGTTTTCATTTGTTTTCAATCGCCTTACGCTGTCACCTCATGCAGTCGTCTAATACAATTTATCCGAGCAAGAACGTGTCTGTTGATATTCACAAACCTGCACTTTGATTGTTATTGCATTAAATTGTTATTGTTTTTATTTGTTATTGTTTAACTGTTGTTGTGTTTAATTGTTGTTACATTTGATAGTTTTTGTCTTTTGTTTAGTATTGTTTATTTGACTTTTATTTGACATATGACATATTTATTTGACATATTGTTTATTTTCTCTCCTAATGCTAAGTTTTCAATTTTTTTTGTTTAAAAATCTGGTATATGCTTTAGTAACCCTGCATAATTTATGACTAGTAAAAAACAATTACTATATAAAAATGAAGAACAGTTTTCACAGCATATCGGAGTTGTGATTAAATAATACAAAAGACGATAATGAAAGTTCGTCTGAATACGATGAAGTCGACTCCTGTTCTTACACTGAAAATTAATAGGTGATACACATATGTACATAGTATTGTTAATGAAAAGCTTGTTCTCTACATTTATTTGGTTTATTAAAACTCTGAATATATTTATGTAAGACTGTGTTTGCAACTTCCTTATATCATTTAAATTAAATACCCTTTCAAACAGTAATTTGCAAGAGTTAAAATACGTATTTTCTTGTCAATACAATAAAAATCAAATTAAAGTAATTAGAAATGACCATATTTTGAGTAGTTTTAACAAAATACAAGATAAAAAAAACAACATCATTAAGAATTTAATGCTCCTAAATGATCGAAACGTCACACTGTGCGAAGGCCTACAGTGGGGTAAACCGATGAGTTTTGTGTCAAAAGTCGAAATCAATGAACTTTCGATAGAAATGAAATAGAGCGATGATTCTTTTTAAATTATCCAATACCACGTACGGTTGGCTCTTTTCTGACATGCTATACATACATCATTTCCCGTAGATTTTGTCACGCTGATTTCAAATCTGGTCGTAGAATTTGTCTACCACCTCCGGATTTTACGAGAAATCGATTCTTGTGAAATAGAAACTAATGAAATCAATTTTTCGTAGAAATGATTTGATCCGCTGTACCCACTAGTTTGAAGGTATATTGTATTCTCATATATGGAATACAATAAAAATATCGCATTCTTTCGGCAGAGTTTATGCCACGATTCATTTGCATCTTCGGAAGTGTAAGCTGTCAGTAAACGTGATACCGCATTCACGAAAAACTAGCCGAAAGAATAGACGTTAGCTAAGCTTTTTTCATCGAGCACTATACTTAACCGACCCGAAAATTTCAATCATACATATTAGTAAGAAATCGATTAAAGTTGTACAAAAAAAATATACCATATCACCAGAAGTTATAAACATTTTGTTGATGAGAAGTAAGTTAAAAAGATTAAATACATACTTGCCTTACTTCGTGTGTAAATGAAAATATGATTATGGAAAATAGTGAAAAACTGCAAATTTTAAACATTTGCAATTCATGGCAACGTCGACCGATCTTGATGAAATTTTCAGAATATGCTTAACTGATACAGATTTACGAAACGTGTTTTTTTAAATTTTCCATATAAGCCCACATAAAAAGTTGCAAAATAAAGCTTTTAGTATCTTCTCTGCAATTTTCACGTTGTGCAGCAAACCAAGTACTCTAACTTCTCAAAAATGTTCAAATTGTAAGGTCCGATATTAAAAAAGTTATCGTCCTTTCAAGGGTGTCCGAATATTAGTGGGAGTCATTGTACGTTTCCAATGTGTATACATTACCCGATCTCTGATCTGATTGTTAAAAATATGTGTTCGAAATTCTTTACTCCACACGGACTAGGATAAAAGAATGGTGAAATCAGCTTCTGTGTTGGTCAGTTGGATTGGGATCTCAGAGTCAAGAATAGCGTGAAACGGCTTTATTCGTTTATTGGATCGACGAAAGTCCCAGAGCCTTGTGGGAGTAACAGAGGGGATCTGGGTTACGAAGGGTCCATGACACCTTAAAAATTCATTATGAAATAGCTCACACAAATCTGCACTTACTACGAAGACACGACCGATCAAATAGCAGTGTAGCTGATCGTTAAAGTATTCTCAATTGCCTTAGAATTCGGATTGTGCATGCAATCGTGATTCATTATTAATAACATAGCGTTCGACTATCTATCATTACAAATAAAACTGTTGCGAGTTAACTTTCGATGTTGCAACTACACTGCGGATCTTTATGCAAAATAAACATATTCTGCATTGATTGTGGGAAGCAGGAATAAAATAAAAATTGATTGTTACGTTAAAAACAACTACAATATTCTTGACTTTTTCTAATCTATTACCGTTTTATATTTCACCCATCTAATTTCTGCGTAAATGCATAAACAGTCTAGTTACAACATTATTCATGAGAACCAGAAAGGGATAATTGAAATACAACATTCTTAGAACGAATTAAGATCAGCGATATAATGTACAATATTAGCGTAGAAATATCGAAGATGTTTAAATAATCAGCAATTTGAATACAGTTGGACCTCGATTAACCTGATCCCGATTCTAAACACATATGCGTTTAAATATGATTAATAAATATGATCATGAAGGGAAATAAATTTGTAAAAATAAAAAATTGATTTTGGAATATAATGTAGATTTTAATTATTTCCCCCGGGTCTCGATTATCCATCGGGCCTTAATTTATCCGTGCTGTTTGTCTCCCGATCAAGCCGGTTAATCGAGGTCCTACTGTATTCGTTTAAAAATATCATATTTTTGTCAGTGAAAGTTAATTCAAATGTATGTATAAACAATAGCTCCATTAATAAAAATGTTATCCAATGTGGAGTATTCATTTCTTAGATTTAGAAAGTCAGCATTTGTAAGAATGTGGAAATCGATCAATATAACGTATTCCATTCAATTATAAAATATGTATATCTACATACATATTTATACGTATTTATATCTACACATATATTTATATTTATGATCTTGGTTTCAAAATTAGTATTATGATCTGTGAACTATAATAATGTAAGTACATATCACTTCTGTTTTTTTAAAGATAGTATATTATCTTTAGGAGATGGAAAATCGATAAGAGACTGAAGTATACATAATACATGCATATACATATTATATTAACATTTATGTAATGTATATCTATTTTTTATGAAAATGTAATATTCAATACATCCAATACATTAAATTCTCGTTTTGGAAAAAATACGAATGAAGATAGTAGTATATTTATTACATTTTTGTTTAAATTTTGTAGCCAAATTATTAATCACCCAGCTGTGAAAATGATACAGTTACTTCTCAGATTTTTATACTATAAAGAGATACTTGTTCTTAGAATCATAGACTATATTTTTTATTGTGGTAAGATATTTCGGGAGGTTGACTATTTTCAGTTATAATTAAAAGGCAAACTCTATGCGATTAATGCTGTCTAAGTAAGATGAAAGATTGATCCGTACTCTCTAAGATCAGAACTGATTTTATCCTGCAAGAATGGGAGAAGTTGCAAATTTAGTACATTTTCTTATTAAAGAAATAAAAATTAGGTAAATTGATAATTTAAAATTTTAGTTTATGTTTGAATGTTCAGTGTCTAGTAGATTTGAATAAATACTTTCGCAATTATGAGATGCGAATTAACGTATGAAAAATGTATACCTCCACAAAAGTGATAAGAACTTCGATTATTTAAATGAAAACGTAGCTATATTTTGTAATCTCGTTAACAATATGGTTGTAATATTGCGCTGAATTTTACAGTTCCATTAAAATTTTAAACGGATTAAGTACCATTTATTTCATAATATCGATTTACCAATTTATCAGCTCGTACATCATTCCCTAATATTTTATATGATAAATTGATGACTGCGTAAATGATTGTTAACTGAAATGTACAAATTCTCGAACTGTTAGTTTCTTAACACTAACCGTACTGACTACAAAATGCGTCGGATACACATATTGTTTTACAAACACGATAAGACTGAATTAATCTACATTTTTTACAATTTTTATAATAATGCGTGATCAAATAAAGAAATTTATTCAATAATTTCTGATGGAAGCATCGTTATAATTTCAATAATTAAGAAATAAAAAATGTGAAACGTCGTGGTACGGTTAGCGTTAAACCTAAACTATATGCAGGTTTGACAACGAAGCAGTGAGAAAGTGGATCGTTCCAAGAAGAAACAAAAATCTCCTGAGAACGACTGAAAATGTTGAAAATCCTTGTAATGTATTAGGTTGTCCGAAAAGATTCTTTCGCAATGCGTACATTTAATATTGTTACATCTGTTTATTAACTTTTCGTTACTCGGTAATCAAACGGACTGGGCTAGGTCTGGGTTAATACTTGTGTGACGTAACAATGTTAAATGTACGCATTTCGAAAGAAACTTTTCGGCCAACCTAATAGTATCAATACGCGAGTGATTATATCGTAGGTAGGTAAATGAGAAACAACGCGACGCGACGCGACGCGCGACGCAGTAGCAACGGACTTCGTGTTAAACTGAAGAATGACCGGGCCGCGCCGCGCCGCGCCGGGCCGACCAGTTTACGACATAGCTACTAATCCAACAATAGCGGTGACAGTCGAACGAGAGATTTCGCGGTGGTCGAACAAATGCGTGATGTGGGAGACGAATAGTAGGGTAAAAGACACGAAGCACCTTCGACAAGACAAGGTTGCGCGAGGCAAGGTTCAGTACTTACGGGGGTAGCTCGCCGGTAGCTGGAGGAAGGGTTTATAACAGAGGTGGTGGGAGAAGAAAGGAAAAAGAGGACGGAACAGGGAAAGAGAGAAAAAAGGATAGGTTGAACAGAGGATAGAGGGAGGGTTGAATGCAGGTAGGATGGACAAACGGTGGTCGCGGTTAGCGACACCCATGCCAAGCAGCGAGCAAAGGCAAAGATGGCCGACATGGATCAGATTAGGGGCGCACGCGTAGCTGCATTAGACTCCGCCTATGCACGACATGCCCCTCCGTTCCGGTTGTTCTCGACTCACCCCGTGACGAACAACCCCTCACGCAGCGAGCACGCGCCGCTTCGCGAATATCCTGGTTAGCCACCACCCCCTGCCCCATCGTTTCCCTCTGCTTCGTCTACTCCCGCCATCCCCCGTGGAAGAGTTCATCTGTGGAGCACTCTTCGGCGGCCAGTCAGCACCAAAAAGTGCAGAGAGCATCAGGACAACATCCGCGTATCCGGTGTTCTACGTGGTTAATTAAAACTGTTGACAACTTCCGAAAATTCTCTTAACCTCGTGTATATTTTCTCTTCGGCGGCGATTGTCCTCGCCGCGCCGCACTAATCCGATTATCGTTTCTCTGTTTGCTCTGCGACGCTGCTCTGTTCTCGTCTACACGTCAGTGGACTTCTTTTGGGAATCAGCTGCTTCTCAATCGGAAATTATTTATTCATACCAACGGGACGAACGACGTGATACTCTCCACCACCACCACCACCATCACCACCACCACCACCCCTCTGCCACTCCTCCCCTTCTCCCTCTGTCTGCATTTCTTTTGTGAAGTGTACGTTTACTTGGATTTGTTCGATCCCATCGGAATGGTCGATCGCCGTCGTGGCCGTTGCGATGATTAGAGCATAAGGGCAACGCGAGAAACTGTGCGAATTTGAACCGTTCTGTGTGCGTGATCACGTGCAAACATGCGAGATCCACTATCCGTTTCGTCGATCGTACTGGAACCGGCAGACTGATCGGTCCTCCCGTCCTACAATGACAAGGATGAGTGTTGGGGATCGTAAAAACGAGGGAGTGTAGATGTTGCGTCGATCGTGTGTACATTCGACCCTCGACGGTGATTCGCGGGATTGGTGCGTCGGCATCCTATTTTAAGCGATTTGGTGAAAGTGTGAAGGTAAAAGTACTTTCGCGGGGTTCGAGGACACCGAGAATTCTTGTCACACAGATGCGAACCGCGAGTATCGAGGTGAAGAAGAAGAAGCGCAGCTGTCGCTGCTAGTATCGTTCCGTTTCGAGGGTGCCGGTTTTTCACTAGTTTAAGTCTAAGCCCGAAAGCTTAGACTTAACTGGCTGCAGGATGATGTACTCACCGGACAAGATGATGGGGAGCAAGGGACTCCACGGGGCCCCGATCACTGCCCCGGGCTGTTTCCCTTCGGGAAGGTATTCGCCGCCGCCTTATCGCGCTGCCCCGGATCCCATGCCGCCACCGCCGCGACGCTGCATGCCGAACCCTACTGTGAGTAATCACCACTTTATCCCATCTTTTACTAACAGGATCCCCCACAGATCAACCCGAAATATTCCCGCGGTCTTCGTAAACCAAATACACCGAGTCGTTCGCCGGAAAATTTTACTCTATTTCCTTTTCACACGGAGACGCAGTGTGATACGGTGATTGCCGACAGAAGAAAGTTTAACCCTTAGCACTCGTAACCGCTACAAATTGCTGTGCCAGTACTCAAAATATTATTTAGATTATTAACCTTCTCTCTGTGTACTGCTATTCTAATGTTAATCGTGTTCACGGGGGTTATTGGAACCCATGCATTTTTCCATTTCAAAAGACAAGTATACAATATACATACAGTGAGTCGCAAAATTATTCGCTCACTCTTAAAAAGACGATAACTTTTTTAATATTGTACTATACGATTTGAACTTTTTGGGAAGCTAGAGCAAGTAGTTTGCTACAGGATGAGAAAACAAATTTTCAACAATTGCAATAGATGGGAATTGTAGAAAAAATAGTAAAAGTTTCATTTTACAACCTTTTTATGTGGGCCTATATTGAAAATTTAAAAAATACGTTTTGTGGATCTGTGTCAATTCAACATATTCTGAAAATTTCGTCAAAATCGGTAGACCTTACAATGAGGTACAAACGTTTAAAGATGGTAAAAATTGTGCAGATTTTCACGATTTTCGGCCTCTAACTGCAGTAAATCTAAGGATTCTTACATCTTTCAACGGCTGTCATTTTTTCCCGCATCAACCGATTTCGATGAAACATTCATAGTGCATATAATTGACACAGATCTACAAATCGTATTTTTTAAATTTTCAATTTATGTCCACATAAAATTTTTTGTACAATTCTGATCAATTGCAATTTTTGAAAGAATTTCTTTCCACATCCTGTAGCAAACTAATTGCTCTAGCTTCCCAAAAAAGTTCAAATCGTATAGTACAATATTTAAAAAGTTATCGTCTTTTTAAGAGTGAGCGAATAATTTTGTATCCCACTGTATGTACCTCGAACATTTTTGGAAATTGTCCATTCGTCAATTTTTCACTTCTGTTTTTGTCAGCCAGGGGTGCATTTGCACCCCGTACACAGAGAGAAGTTTAAATATGTTGCTATCTAATCAATCACTAAACATTTAAGTAATGTATGAGGTATTATATTAATTTCATATCCATAAAATTAGAATTATTCTAGGTTGGAAGAAATGTTTAATTGTCAAATTATAATAGCTCCGACTGCTAAGGGTTAAACAGTAATTTATACATAGTATACGATACTTACCACAATTTTTACAATCCGAAATTTTGTCTACTCATTAGCAATAGCAATTTCAATCGCGAACAGACAAGTCACCTTCGGTAACGTAGTCTAATTATTTCCTTTGGGGTTATTATTTAAAAGAAGATTTCTAAGATTCCATTACGTAAAACCTGGCGAATGAACAAAAGACGTATGACGTTGTCAAGTACGGCGAGGATGTTATCAACATATGAAAAACCATCTAGTGCTAAAGTTATTAACACTCGTATACATTTTCAATTTCAACCATTCTTTTGCTTGCCGCTGTATTTCAGCAATCGACCGAGACAAAGTTGTCACGCCAAAGAGAAACTGATCTTATTTGGCTTTATACGATTTTCTACTACCCCCGGCAGAAAATGTTCGATCAAACAAATCAAGTGTTTATTATTGCAATCATGCATATTTTCAATGCGGAAAGCATTTTCGTTAACGATAAAGGCAAATGCAATGATCCAACTTGACATGTACATCTAAAATATTGATATAAACTTGAATATATTTGCTTTTTCATAATATTCAGATTTAGGAAATTGAACGCTGACTTAAGGGAGAGTTTGAGAACATTATTTTGATAATGTCTATCGTCATCTTCGTCAATAGAAATATTAATAAGTGTTAATTGTAGTGCTTTGTCATGCTACTTTAATTACTTTATAATTTTCACATAATAGGAACACGGTTTACTATTTCATATTTGATAGAGAAGGAAAAGAATGCATTGTTTCATGAATAGTAATGTTTAAAATGTCATTAAATTGTCCAATATATGTATACAACAGTATATTATTTTTCATATTTAATATACGCTCAAATAATTAGTTCAACAATCATATTCACCATTTCCATCGAATATTTTCTGCCACGGGTAGTAGGATTAAAACACATAATTTAGTCCATACAATGTATACATATTATCCTCTTTTTGTTATGTTTTTAGAAATTATTCATTAATATAATAGTTCTTTAATATTCAGTTGGATGTTGATAATTACTAATGTATATTTTGCCAGAAGCCCTTGTTTATGTTCTGCATAAGTCATGAGTATACATTTTAATTAAAAGGAGATTGAGCATTGTATGATACGAGGCAACGTATTCAAAATACGCATGATCATGATTTTAAAATAGTGATCAAGATATACGAGTCATTTATTTCCTAAATCGACTGACTGCATAAAATAGAACATAAAAAAATTACTTGAATTATTATTTATTATTTTAATATTTGCCATAAAAAATTTGAATAACAACATTATAACGATGCGTTCATAAAAATATTGATAACGAACGCTGATACAATTTATAGATTCTGTTGTTAGCACAGTAATAAGATTTCTTCAGATTTGAGATTATTGTCTAAATTAAATTATATTCAAAGAGAAGTAATTTAAATTAAATTACTTCTTCGCAAATAAGTATTTTCCTCAATATGTTGACAAATCCAATTTAAGTATACATACGTTAAATATATTTTCCGGATTACCATAACCCGATAGTCCCGTGTCATCGAAATGGAGTTGAAGTGTAAGAAAACAATATTTGATTTTGATTTCGAAGAATCGATCGATGACAGCATCAGCTAAATCACAGTTAATAGAAATCTCATTTGTTCCGATGGTGCGGCATACATTTTACATGAAATCGTTTAACATTATGACACAAACCGGGAGATTACTATTAAGGTACAAGCGACGGTACATTACATATACATGAACAGGTCGGTGGATTAAAGAAGCACCCTAATACATACATTTGGTGTGAAAGGCGGCGATAAAAAAGACATTGAAAGTTCGCATCATACATTTTCATTGAGCACAGTTTCCCTCGTCACATATATCACGCGTTCCGTGTATCCGTCGTTTGTTTTACCGACGCCTACCATACCTGTCATTGGTGTCTTACGTTTCAACTGCCCTTTTGAGAGATCTTCCCGCAATTGTTTGCATAAATCGTTCCCTACTCGACATCTTCTTCTTCTTAAATAACGTACGGATTGTTTAGAAAGTTCCTCACGTGTAGACAGCGGATGTTTATGCAAAATAAAAAGTTTGTACCTGAATTGCAAGCAAACTGGAGTGAAGTAGATGTTTATTTTCTTTTTTAATATGTTTAATGGATTGAAAATAGTGTAACAGTATTTTTAAATTTTGTTCTAATGATTTTACTTTTTTAAATGAAATTACTCATTTTTGTCATAAATGCATAAAATCCGCTGTCTACTCATGTGACGCAAACATTGACATTCTACTTTTGTGAACATGTTGGGACAGTAATTGGTGCTTGTCACATTGATAGTTGCTGAACAAAATACAAGCAACTTCTTTCAAATTTCTTAACCCCTTGTCGTACCGGGGTTGTTACCATGGGTTCGTCGACAACTCATTTCACCGACACTGTTTTCATCGACACGATTTCACCGACAGTAACTTTCGTCGACGCTATGTTTTCATCGACATTGTGAAATCGTCGACAAATGATTTGACCGACACTATGTTTTCATAGACACAGTCAAATCGTCGACGTATGCTTTCATCGACAATCCGTGTTTAGCGACAGGTATCAGTTCATTCGTTTCCACGAACTGATAGCCACATAAAAAATTGTTGTTATATTATACACCCCGACTTGTGACGCTGCTATGTGTCAGTACGGTTCCTGCTTTGGTACGTGATCGTTGTGTTAAAGTGTTCGTAAAACAAATGCAATTAGTTCGACACATCAGATTAATTTTGAAGGACGGGCAGAAGTTATTTTGTCTATTCGTGGAAAACAGAAAATTGTAATATGGATTTATATTTAAAAAAAATAAAAATAGAGATAACTTATATTATTGGGTATGTGAAAAACGTGGTGTTGGAGGAAACAGTTGCCAATGTCGTGGTACTGCAAATAAAATATATGTACATGATCAACATGTAATTCGTTACCACGATTCTTCAAAGCATAATCATGCTCCAGAACCATCACGCATAGGAGTTAGCAAAAGTTGCAATGAAATCAAAGAATTAGCAGTAATTACTAACGAAAAACCCTGTACTATTGTCAGAAATGTAATTTCAAAGACTGAAAACTCTATTCAATCATACCTTCCTATGGAGGGAGCGTTAAAACAACAGATATTATGTGCCAGAAAGAAAAATAAGCCTACAGAACCGAAAAGTATCGACGATACAAAACATATCGCTTTAATTTCATTACTTGATATTTGTGTAATTATTGTACAATTGCGTTATGTTTTGTAATCTATATATGTATATTCGTAGCATTCGTTCTGTTTATTCAAATTTTGTATATGTATTTACACAGTTATGTTTGAAATTAAATGAAATATTATGATTTTTGTTCATTCGTGTGTACCTATTAATAAAGTTTGTTTATTTGAAGAAATGCTTTGTGCTTCTCTTTATTATTTATTACACAAGCAACTAAATGCGTCTAGAACATAACAGTGATAATAACGATCATTCAACATTAGAAACTCAACATTAAATACGAATCAAACCTGCCGCTAAACACAGACTGTCGATGAAAGCATACGTCGACATAGTGTCGGTCAAATCATTTGTCGACGGTTTCACAGTGTCGATGAAAACATAGTGTCGACGAAAGTTACTGTCGGTGAAATGAGTTGTCGACGAACCCATGGTAACCCTGTCGTACCATCTTCTTTACAGTTACAATGATTGAAACGGCTTTATTTCAAAAAATGTCATGGAAGAGAAAAGAAAATTTATATTTTGTCTATGGCTACATTTATTTCAATGCTTAAATATTCCTTACAAACGAATCAAATTTTATTTCATCTAAAAAGGAACACATAACATTCGTATTTGTTAGACTTTGTTTAAAATCTTCATCACACGAATCTAACTCGTTAAAATACGACAAGGGGTAAAATATAGTGTTCGCAACAATGATTAATTAAATGGCCATTTACAAGAAAGGACAGAAACGAATAATTTCCCGGATCAACAGTTTTTAACGTTTAACGTGAACTCCGAATGATTAATGTAGACAAAATTATCCGTAAAACGTAAAATGTGACGATTTAATCTTAATACGTTAACGTTCGGAAACTTCATTTTGTTAATTGCATTGAAGAAATCATAAAAATTGTAGGAAATTTTATTGCGCCACTTATTTTATGTGTTACATATGTACAATTGAATAGCTACTTTCAGAGTATAAACGTCAGATAAGAAATCATAGGTTCCGTTATTGCAGAAATATTTTTACAGATTGGAGAAGTTACATTCGTGACGATACACCAATTCACGGAGCGATCGCGTCGCGAAATGGTTGGGGAAAAAGTAATCCATTATTTTTACCTTTATTTCAAGACTTTATTTAACTTGGTTCGGATTGTCCGATTTGGGTCAAATATGCGTCGTTCTGTTCGACAATTTGTTGCCATTTTAAAGGTAATTTCATAATGCCTCTCTCATAGAAGCCCTGGTCCCTATTGGCGAAAAACTCAACTAAGCGATTTTCACAATCTTCTCTTGATGCCATTTTCTTATCACTAAGGAAGTTTTGTAAGGATAAAAAAATATGATAAAATCGCTTGGTGCCAGGTCCGGACTATAAGGTGGATGCATTAAAACTTCCCAACCAAGCTCCCGGAGTTTCTGGCGAGTCACTATAGACGTGTGTGGCCTGGCGTTGTCCTGATGGAACACGACACCTCCCCTGTTGGCCAATTCTGGCCGCTTCTGGTCAATCGCTACCTTCAACCGGTCCAATTGTTGACAGTAGAGGTCCGAATTTAATGTTTGGCCATATGGAAGCAGCTCATAGTGGATGATTCCTTTCCAGTCCCACCATAAGCAGAGCAGAACCTTCCTGGCCGTAAGTCCTGGTTTGGCCACCGTTTCAGACGCTTCACCGCGCTTTGACCAGGATCGTTTTCGCACGATATTGTCGTATGTGACCCATTTTTCATCCCCAGTCACCATCCGTTTAAGAAATGGTTCGATTTCGTTCCGTTTGGCCAATGCTTCGCAGATGGATATTCGATCCATCAGGGTTTTCTGCGTCAATTCGTGTGGCACCCAGACATCGAGCTTCTTTTTTAATCCAGCTTTATGCAGGTGGTTTAAAACTGTTTTATGGTCGATCTTTAGCTCCTGGGCGATGCTACGACTGCTAACATGCCGGTCTACTTCGATCATTTCCATGATTTTGTCGACATTTTCGACGACGCGACGGGCTACCTGTGCGAGGTGCATCTTTAACATCGAAATTCCCGGAACGGAATCGACGAAACCAAAATTTCGCGTGATTAGCTGTGACTGTATCCGGACCATAAACTCCATTCACAGTTTCAGCCACCCGCCTTGCATTTTCGCCTTTATCAAAGCAAAATTGTAAAATGTACCGAATTTTCTCTTTGATAACCTCCATCTTTTATAACCTATAACTCTCAACTGAATCGACCAATAACAAAGCTGTAGAAGAATTTATTCTAGTACGGAATGTCACTTTTCCAACGAGCACAAGCCTGAGTTGTCTGACCAATACTTTACGAGATATGTGGCGACTGTAGCGACACTCACCAATGTGAAGTTAGCGTTGTGAAGTTGGCGTTATAATTTAAAAAGCGTTATTTTATTGTCTTTGACAAAATACTATTTGTTTAATCAATAGTCTGTCATCGAGGAAGAAGGATTTAAAATATATTGTGATCAATGAATTTAATTCTATTAAAGTTTTGTTAATAAACTTCAGCCTAATTTACTTATTGGAATCTCTAATATAAATTCCCTAGAGATTTACCAAAGATGTATATCACTAAAGCCATCTAACGAAGGAATAATGGATTACTTTTTCCCCAACCAAATATTATTGTCCTTTCATTTGGGTCAAACCACATAAGGAATTCACTCGGGATCGGGACTTGGGTAGTGGACAGTGAACTGGATTCAAACTTTAAACTGTTTCTTAAGAAAGCGAGCTAATAAAAACGTGGTAAAAAGGGCGTCGCACAAAATCGTGTTGATGGTTCGGAATTCGGATTTGGAGGGAAGCGACGCGCGACGGTTTGAACCTGGCTACTATGTATTTTGGGTTACATTTCTATTGGTCGTGTTTGCGTTTGTGGGGATGAGTGTCTGTTTTTCTGATTGGTGTAGATGTGGCTGTGGGTGTGGTTTGTGTGGTACGTTGGAAGTAGGAAGTCTACTATTCTTTCTTGGTGTTATAAAGTTTTTGGGTTTACGGTTTTTGGTCGTACGGGTGCCCAACCTACCTGCAATTTTTCAGAAATTGTTTTATGACGGTTGGCCAAGGACTTTGCCACATCCGTGCCTTTTTCTGACTTCTCGGGTTGCCAGGTCTGTTACGCACGTGACAAAGCTATACCAAGCTACTGTTAACAAAATCAGTGCATTAATATTCTATAAATTAGATTGGATCGAAAGTGACATTTCAAGATGGAAGACAATTTATCTGTAACTCGACTGCAACACGTAGACATTAAAATAATTTATATGTATATTAGTCTACGAACAAAGTTCTAGTTTATCGATCCTAAGTAAAACTAATAGAACTAATCTTCGTAAATCAGGTTAATGTTTGACATGCAAATCGACAAACATATTCTATTATACTATTCTATGTGCCAGCACACGGTCTGGTTGATTACAATTCAATGATCATTTTATATTTTAGAGATCATAATTCTTGAGAAAACATACTGATAGAAATGAAAATATATAATATCTACAGTATTTATTTAATATACTAAATAAACAGAGATAATGTTGAAATACGTCCTATAACTATTTTATTACTTTACAAACATTAATTAATTCTTTACAAACATTCGAAAACTGGTTCAATCGGTTTTTCGGAATCACTGGAATTCGAGAACCGGTTTTCGTATAAATTTCAACTACCCTACAAACAGTGTAGTTATTGCGTAACCAAATAATGAAAAGACAGGAAGGAAATTCTAACGGAGCAGACAGTGGAAACAATTGCTTGAGTTCGTAAACATTTATCATTGGACTGGATTTTTATGCATTTATGAAGAAACTAACTGGGTGAAATATAAAACAGTGGAGAATATAAAAGATCTGAGAATATTGTTAACGTAATAAGACTATTAAGACGTGAAATGAATTTTTATTCAACCACTGTTTCCCACAATCGATGCAGAATATTTTTATTTTGCATAATGATTTGCCGTCTATTGATCATATCCTGAACTGCGTTGAAATTTTCTTATTCTAAAAATCGTAGTGTTCTTTTTACGAGGTTCGTATAAATAGTGCGCAACGTGCTCGGTGCATTATTGTATTAAATGCAAAAGCAATATTTCATTTCAATCGCTCAGGGTTTATGATTTCATCCTTGCATATACAATTCATTTGGTACAATTGCATCAATAAAAAGTTCGAGAAGATTTAAACCAGGAGATTGTGATGGTCGATGTACTGTGTCGTCACGACCAATCTAAATACGATAATGCTTATTTTAGAGTTGATTCTCTCGGATACGTTGCATCGTATGAACGTCACTGACGTCTGCACGTCAAAATAAGTGCACAACCGCCGCGCCGCGCCGCTGAGCGTGGTGTTGGCGTCTATCGGTGTTTCTCGGTAATAACTCCTTAACGAAGCCGCGAAGAACATATTTTCGTAAAGGAAGAAGTTACTTGAAACGACCTCAGGAATCACCACTTTCAAGGAAGAACAACACGTGGAAAATGTATCATCCGAAATACCTATTTTCCCGACGCACAGTGGTCCGGGCGGCCGATCTAACAGTTCATGAAGATTTTAGCTCTATTTGGAAGTTTGAGGATATAACAATGTGTGTACACCCCCGATCAAAAGTATGTGGACACTCGTTCAATTCTCCTCCTGGAGGAAAAAGAATCTTCAAGGGATTTAATCATGCGATCTGCTTTATACACTGTTCGAGAATTTATCTGAACTTATCTGAATTTATCATTTATTAGTAGACTGTGAATTTTATGCATTCATAACAAAAATTATTATTTACTGCATTTACTTACACAGTTCTCTAGGGATTGGACTTAAAATATATATTTGATTTATTATTTATATTTTTCTGAACAATATAAATTCTGTTCAACACTAAAACAAGAACACTTGTCCTTCAAGACTATCCGTTTACATCTAGGAAAGGCCTAGTTCCATGTACAGTAAAAGCTCCTTCGTTGTCCAAAGGCCGGGGGTTTGAGCGGACAACGACCGTGCCCGGACACTATTTTTGATTTATGACTGCGTCTTTAGTGAAACGGCTAGTTAAATGACAAAGAAAAGCATTCGCAGTCAAAAGCAGTCAACTGTCTGGCTTTAAAAAACTCCTTATTTCCTTGCCATATTCCTTTCCTATTGTTCTCCGTTCTGCGCGGGTCTAGACAGTCCTGGGACACATCTGGCGACCAGATCCACGCAGGCCTAATCCTCTCGTTGACAGGCAGTGGAGTGGGTAGGCACTGGGCAACGAAGGAGCGATTACTGTACTATCTATGCTTGAAAAGCAACGACCCTTTAAGGTTCTCTTTACTTTTGCTAACAAAAAAAGTCACACGTGGTCATGTCTGGTGAGTATGGAGGTTGGGGCATCATTACAACGTTGAATTTGGCAGAAAAATCACGAACAAACAATAAAGCGTGAGCAGGTGCATTATCGTGGTGCAAAAGCCATGAATTGTTTCGCCACAAGTAATCGGTGATCGTACCAAAATTCATGTAACCTTCTCGAAAGCTGACAATAGACTAAACATCGAATACGACCAGTGACGCCAGGTCGAGCAAATCGAGGGGAATACAAGTACCCCCTCTCTGATGACCAGTCCAGTCTACGACACAGGCACCGTGGTCTACGGTCTTAGTGGGGGACGTTGGAGTGTGCGCATGGTGCTGGAATGGGATAGTGGAAGGGGAAAAAAAGGGGAATGTGTGAGCTCCGTTTGGAGCTCATCTGGCGACACTGAATACGACAACCAATATACAATAATGTACAGTCACTTTTCAAACATGTTTACCAACACTACAAGAAAAAATGACGTTGATCAGACTAATACAACCCGCGAAATTAATTACAAAATTCTCGCTAGTTTTTGAACACACAGTTTTTGAATAAATTTTTATGCGATGATACGTTCATATAGAAATACCGATTGAGAATGGTCGTCCAGGATCTCGAACAGATTGGGCCCCGTAAGAGAACTGTCCTGAAAAGTTTAGCGTGTAAGAGGGAACGCGGTGCGTCGAGAGGGTTCGGTAATCCGTGTCGTCGACGATACTCGTTCCAGGACGTAAACGAGAAAGTGCGCCGAGGCAGGAGCAGAAGGTATCTAAGTAGAATCAATCGGAGACGAAGCTGGTCGTAGGCAGAGTCCTGTGTCCGCTGTCCTCGTCCCGATAGATCTCGCACTTTCCGGGACGCGACGGCGGCGTATCCATCCGCGGCGCAGCAGGAACAGGAACAGGAACAAGAGCCGAAGCAGGAATACGAATCCCTCTGCAGACTGGTCTCGCCGTCGCGTCCCGCCGCGCCGCGCCGTGTCCCACCGTGTCCCACCATGTCCCACCATGTCCCGCTGTGCCGCGTCCCTCCGCGGAACTTGGAACCACGGCACGATGGCACACGTCGAACCGACCTGTCCCACCCCCAATCCCGCGATCTCTTTCCTTCACTATGTCGCGGACTCCACGGTCTTTAGTTTATTCATGTGACGTAATAGGATAAAAACCGTCGCTACGAGCTGAGTGCCTAGATGAGATTACAGCCGTACTGTTACGCCCGGTAACGCGAATCCGACGCAATCGCTTCCTTCTGCGATTTTTCGGCTACCTCTGCCATCGTCCTGCCAACGAGCCTCGATTTTTTTCTCTTCTCCCACTCTTCCTACAATTGGGACCCTCCTGCCGGATTTGATGCTGCTGTGCATTGTTAACGCTAAAGTCACCGACACACACTGTTCCAAAACGCCGAAAACCTGGCTGTAGGATCATTTTTCGAAGTAAAGAATTTTGATGTGAGGTAATAGTTCAAACTAGAAGGAACTATAAAAATTAGCTTCAAAAATTAATGTTGACAGTGCTAAATTATATCTTCAGTTCAGCTTTCCTTCATTCAAATACTGTGAACTGTTATGCTTTTTTGTTTATATTGTGTTACATCTGTACACTTTAGAGAATAATTTTGTAATTGAAAATTGTTCCTTGATGATAAAATAATGAAATTGTGATAGTGGGAATACTCTTTCGTAATCATGGATGAGCAGGTATAGAGTTTAAAATATACGGTTTCATAGAGAAAGATCATGTTGTCCGACTTTCATCTCAAATAAAACAAAAAAAATTCCGCCAAAAAAAGATATTCACGTTCTAAATTTTCTATGCACTATATTGTATAAACAATACTATTCCTGGAGTCTAATTTTTATATATTTAACAAGATATAATGAGAATAATAATTTAGTGAATTAATTTTTTAATAAAAATTGAGAAATCGCTGTCGATACATGAATATTTATAAATTGAGTATTCTATGATACTATCGAAATTGTATTAATTAATTATATTAAAAATTATATTAATTTTTAATGTTTTTAATAACACCGCTATATTATTTATTGCATCTTGTATGGAGATTTTTACAGTCGCTGACCGCAAGTTTTAAATAAATCTTTGTTACTAGAGATTGTTTGATTGATTCAGATGCACAGGATGAGAATTAATATAAATGAACAGATTTAAAAAAGTATTGTATCATTTGTGTCACTATCCTCTCTTATATTTGTACACCTTACTATTATAAGAATATAAACTTCTTGTGATGCATGTATTGATGTTTCACTTTGATGTTTAAACAAATGTTCATAGATAGATAAACGTTTATTTTCATATATAAATATAAAATATTAACTTTTTAATAAAAATTTAATTTTCTCTTAACGAACGGTTAATTAAAATGCAAATTTAACATTAAATTCGTGATCAGCGACCCCAAAAACCTATGTACACAGTATTTTTAGAAAGGTTTTTACTGTTCTTCTAGTGTTTTTAATGCTTGGCCAGCTTTTCGACATTTTGGAACAGTGTGCGACGATTTCCGCACACCGATTTCTAGCGGATCGAATATCATTTTGTTTTCGTCAGACCAAGTGATTCCAGACAAAATATTCGTACCGGGCAGATGTCACTCATTGTTATAGTTGCTTCCATATTTGACAAAAAATAAATAAATCTAATTCGAATGGCCGAGGCATCCAATTTTTTAACGTACTCATTTGCTTTTAACACAATTACGTGGTATCATTATTTTGTGATGAATGTAAGCTAGAAATTATGTCGACCGTATTCGGGCTTGCTGTAAAATAATTGATCTCTTTCTGTCTATGATATGAAATGTGTTTTTTCGAAATGTGACGTTATAAATTAAACAAAATTTGTTGATTTAAAGTGTAAAGCTAGAATAGGTGAAATATTCTTCTGGGCTCGTTTACGAAACTATTTCTGTGGAGCGTTAGTTAGAAATTATGTCGACAAAATTGGGAATTGCTGCAAAATCCAGTTTGAAAAATGTAGGTTTTTAAACTAATACATTGCACAGAATCGCTTTCAATTTCTTTTCGAAGCTACTTTAACATTTTTGTTGATAAATAACACAATCATTGTAGACTTTTATGTCTTCGGATGATCACAGAATATAGACCACAGAATATAGAACATAGAATCTATAAATTTATAATAAATAAAAACTGACTAAGTTAAATGTAAGGAACTTCAGTTCCTTGAAGCTAAACGTAAATGTATTTCTTCTTCTAATACTTTTAATATGTCGAAAATAGTGGAACAACACTTTCAGATTCTTATAACGTACCTACAGTTTTCTCTTTTACATATTCGCTTTTTCTTAAATGCATAAATTCTGCAGTGTAATTATACATTACTGATCCTAGGATATTTTCAAACCAACAGCATTCTACTTCTACTTCGTTTCCTACAATTACGTCGCCGAATGGACTTTCTTCTCATGGCGCTCGTTATTGACTGTAGACTGTTTTCCATCTTGCTGATATTTCTATTAGTACGAGAAATTATACATATTATATTAATATGTATTCTGTGAGATGATAACAAACGGATTTGGCTAATATCAATGACATGTTGTGTCGATGCCACAGCATGATATTCGGAAATAATACATGTTATTAATGACCATGTCATTGGAATAGACCCACCACTACTCGTTACGTTTCACACGCAGATCGTATTTAATGTCAAAATACAACGCTAGAAATACCAGATGATTCAGAACGACGTATCTCAGGTTTTGTATTTATAATTATTAAAATTATAAAAAGGTTTGCCAAAGAATAAATTTTTCATTCTCATTTCTTTTATTTGAGCATGTTTTATCATTTGGAAAACAATAAAAATTATTCTCTAATTCTCGTTTGAACTTTTTTATAGTGTTCAATTGATTTATATGTGTGAATATTTATGTATAAATAGTAACATATTTGTCGTGTAGTAATTTTTTCGTAGTTTCTTTCATTCTTTTAGATTGGATCAAGAAAATTGTGTCTGATTGATAAGTATCGAGTTAAAATAATAGAGTTTAATAAACTATAAAAAAGTCATGGAAATTTATCATTTTTCGGTACTACAAAAGGGTTGATCGTTTATTTGTATTTTCTAATAAAGTATTCCAATTTTTATTGTTATGATTAATATATCTGACAATAGTTGATATGAATTCCGAGATCACGTAGGAAATACAAAATAAATTTGAATATATTTTACATTAACAATGCTCTACACAAATATTGAAATTAGAATATATATATGTATAAAGATTGAATATTCTTAATATGGTAAATGTTTAGACTAATATTAACAAAATAGGTAGGTAGTACATTTCTTCCGCACCTAATTCAATATTCAAGTACCTAGGTACCCACAAAAACTATTTCATGTCAATAATTTTCTTTATTTGCTAAAAACAATGCAATAACTGAATCATTTGAAGGATGTATATGTATATTTTACTTTAAACTCGTAACTTGAAGTGGAACTGAAAGATATGAACGAATATGAAAGATTCGGAGAAAGTGAAAATGTAATGATTGTTAATTCACTAATACTGGTAATTGTTCGTGATCGCATTTTCCAGCTACAGTGTTAATTATCTATGATAATTAATACAGTTTCTCATTATGCATTTATCGTATGGTTAGCAATTATTTACATTTCGATAACCATCGTTTCGCACGTTCTTCGTGTCATATGCTCAGCTTGGACATTACTTTAACAGTACATATTAATAATTGATGTCGTCTTTCGTAAATCGTTCGTTTGTCGGTTTATTTTCGTTTTCTTTGTCCACATATAACCAGCATTAAATAGCATCCCACCTACTATTTTCGGGCATTTTGTGTTCGAAAATAATTTCTTGCTTTATTATAATTAGGGATGGGATCAAGTACCTCGCAAACAGGTTCGAACCTCGATTGATGGAATTCGAACTCTCTATAAGTAATTGTATTATGATTATCGATCGTTTATATTAATAACAAGTGTGTTGATGATCTCGGCGCAACGGTTCGATCGGAAAAACAAATTAAAGCAATTTTGCTAGTTTGATTAAACTTTAAACGTTTGGTTCTTAATATGGAACCTTTTCGAGAAAGAGGAAAAAACTGCGTCTGTAAATTTTAATAGAAATTTCAGTATTAATGTACTGAAATGGAATTAAATAAAACTTCAAGATACAGTAATAAATTACCAACCTGCTTTACAAAAAAATTATAGACAAGATAAGATGTAAGAGCACATGTTAGAGCATAAGACTTCGAAAAAAAAAATAGTATTCCCAAGTATACTCGAACCTTTGCCAGACAGTTTCGAACCCTTTACAAGTACTGTGGTAAACGTAAATAATACCTGTAAGTATACTCGAATCTTGGTCGAACAGTTTCGTAACTTTTATGAATATCGTGCCGGAAATTCCTCTAATTTTTCTAATCATTACTTTTTCATCGTCTGCTGGGTTAGAAGTGGAAAATTATCTGAAATCACAATATTTAGAACGCAAAGAAGACCCGTTGAAAATTCAATGAAGTACCCCATTTCATCAAAAATTGCACGTGATTATCTTTGTAGAATGGCCACTTCTGTACATTCAGAAATAGTTTTTTCAAAAGCAGGAAATATCATGAATAAAAAAAGAAATAGGGTAAAACCAAGTATTGTAAATGAAATATTATTCTTAAATAGTTACGAATTTAATAAAGAAAGTGCTCAGAACCTACTATGCAGTTCTGATTTCCAAGATTCGAGTACTACTTGTGAAAGTTTCGATTACTTTCAACATCGAAATACTTATAAGTATCTTTTCGAAACATGCAAGTACTCATTCCGAGGTTCGATAACTACTTGCATGCAATGAATACTTTTCAAGTATAATCATTGAAACTTTTATTGCTTGTAAGTTGTAATCGAATCCCACGAAATGAAACTTGAGTACATATTGAACTTGATCCCATCCCTAATTGTAATGACAAAATAATTTTCTGTCTGCATTAATGAAGTTTAAAGATGTTTGGTAAATAGATGGTTTACTAAAGAGTTAAAGAATAGACAATATGCTGTATTTATATTTACAAGGAGAGTGCAAGGCCTCCGGGTCACCGATTTAGTTGAGATTTTGTATACTTATAGATCTTGATCTCCCTTTTACGAATATATACCATTATAGGGGCAAACACTCAATAATTGTTGAGATATTCATAAAAAAAGTCTTAATTAGTGCTTAAATATACAATTACAGAAAACGTATACAACGAATAAGGGCAACGTACGAGACTTTCAACCCGGTGGGCTAGGGTTCGATTCTCGTCTGGTGAAAAATATTGTTTTTCTTATTTATTCATATTATTTATTCCTTGTGTAACATTGACTTGTTTATGAGAGATTGCACATCTATTACAAATTAAAGAGAGAATAAAAGTTTTACTAAATAATAAATTAATTAACCGAAATTAATAGAATAGTAAATTACCCTCTCATGGCTGGAAACAGGAAAAATAAAGTAAATATAGGAAGAGAAAATATGGTATACGATACATTTAATAATATTGTACTTACATATTTTAATTACAACAGTGGTACATGTCGTAAAAGCATACGAAACATAATACGCAGAAACAGCTTGCACATCGAATAAGTACAGTATTATTGCATTGGAACTTGCTTCTTTGTATTTACTTCTATGAGAAAACAGATTTGATTGACGTTTTGGAAAATTTGTCCTCTGCTGTTAATCCGGCTACATATGGAACGGTTAATTTATTTATAATTTATTAAAACTTTTGTTCTTTAATTTGAAATAAATGTGCAATCTCTTATAAACAAGTCAATGTTACACAGCGAATAAATAATATAAATAAATAAGAAAAAAAATACTTTTCACCAGACGAGAATCGAACCCTAGTCCACCGGGTTGAAAGTCTCGTACGTTGCCCTTATTCGTTGTATACGTTTTCTGCAATTGTATATTTAAGCACTAATTAAGACTTTTTTTATGAATATCTCAACAATTATTGAGTGTTTGCCCCTATAATGGTATATATTCGTAAAAGGGAGATCGAGATCTATAAGTATACAAAATCTCAACTAAATCGGTGACCCGAAGGCCTTGCACTTTCCTTGTTAGTGAATTTTATCGAGATAAGAGTAAATAAAAGCAATGAACAATTTTCAGTATGTACCGCGTTGCATTTAGTAGTATGTATAAAGGAATCGAATCGTGCGAACGGATATTTAATGTGTAACAACCTAATAAAATCGCTTAACAGTCAGTCTCCCGAATATAATATCGGTTTATGTATCTTTATAGAATCGCGTCCGTAATATTCGGTGATCTGTGAAGAGACAAAATGTTATTTTATCGTGACATAGCATCGTTAACGCTGATGACAATAAATTTCCAAGCTTTTAGTTTCACCGCCATTGAATAGAATTTATAGTCGTCGTCAATTTCTGAGTAACCGGGGAACCGTCGCGTCGGACAGTAACATTTTGAACGATGGGAAAAATCGTGCGTGATTATTGTGTTCGAACGTCCGAACGGAATATCAGGAGGAAAAAGTGGCATCGATAAGTGTAACGACTCTGGAGGGACTCGGTGGCAGCGATTATCGATTGCTCCACTACATTCGCCGTGTCGTCAGCTATTAACCATTAAAAGTGAACGTTCTTTTCCCAATGGCGCGGCGTACCGGACTCCGTAATCCAGCACAGCGTCGTCGAAAATTCGATGGTTTTATTTCGGGTTCTAGCTTTGACATTCTTAATACGATAAGAACCGTATAATAATTTTATCTTCTGTCTACACGATCCACTTTAATTACGAAAACTTCTCTGCGGCACATACAATAAGCAAATTTAATATTCGAACTTTGCCGCATTATAATTTTGTTCGTAAACGAACAGGATGTAAGAAGGTTTCTATTCCTATGTGTATTATTAGTAATAACTAGACTGCGGATTTTATGCATTTATAACAAAAATGGGTACGTACAATTTAAAAGAGTGGAGGTATGAAAACGATTTAAGGCCACCAGTGTATTAGTTTCACCTTAACGAGATAATCAAAACAAGAATTAAATTTTTATTTGGCTCCCGTGTCTTGCAATCAATGCAAACGTTTTTTATTTTGCATAAAGATCCGCAGTCTAGTAATAACTTATTACATACAATGTTATAATTTGATGTGAATTTCATTGCCACTTGTGTGGCAGTCAATGTATCACCTGTCTTTCCTGTATACAGGGTGTCCCAAAATTCCTTCAACAGCCAGGAATGGGAGGTTCCTGACGTCAATTGAAGCAACATTTTCCTTTGCAAAAAAGTTATCCGCGGCTTTCTTTAGGAGTTATTACCGAAAAACACGGACCAATGAGAGCGCCACTTGGCACAGTCGGCCAATAGACAGCTGGCGCGCCGGGCCGACAGTGCAAGCTCGCGTCTAGGTCGCGCTCTGATTGGTGAGATTGGTCTGTGTTTGTCGTTAATAATTCCTAAACAAAGCCACGGATAACATTTTTGCAAAGGAAAATGTCGCTTCAAATGATTTCAGGAACCTCCCATTTCCGGCTGTTGAAGGAATTTTGGGACACCCTGTATACAGGGTTTGGCTGGACGGGTGGTACACCGAGCAGGGGGTGATTATAAATGCAAAAATAAGTCGAGAAAAGGGAATACCATTTTTTCGTTTGACGCCTCGTTTTCGATTAAATTGAGTTTAAAGTTCCGCCAGGTTCGCGTGCTTTAGTATATGCACGAAGTAGAATTGGTTGATCATGGTCAGACGCGTCAGACGCGTCAGACAATTCCTATGCAATGGCACGTGTATTCGCCGCATTTTCAGACTCGATATTCTCGAAAATGAAGCGTCAAACAAGAAAATATTATTCCTTCTTCTCGACTTATTTTTTTACATGTAGAATCACTTCCTGCTCGGTTGTACCTTCCGTCCGGCCATACCCTGTATATATACATATATAATATTATTTATATAATATTAGTTTATGATCTTGCTAAAGAGTTCATGAATTTGTTCACAACGTGTTGTTAAAAGAAATCAATTCTCCTACTCCGGAGACTGTTATGATGCTCCAAAGTGTAATAGTACGAAATTCAATATTTACATGATCATGCATTTATAAGTTCTTCTGGTCGTCGTTCTGGCATTTTCAGTTCCGGAGAATCTGCACAATTCAATCAGTTTCTTTTCGTATAGTTTACGAATCGCAATTGCACAATTACGTTTTTAACATTTATCGCTGAATCCTCGCAGTGTACGTCGTTGTGGAAACCGTTGTGAGTGTTTTGTAAATTTACTGCGTACACAAAAATTAGGAAAACAGTTTGTTCAACATTCAAATTAAACAGGTTTTGTCCTTCGGTGCGTAACGAAACATTTATAAAGAGTTGTTTTGTTGAAACTTGTAAAGCTTTCTTTTCTAGTAACTATATGTATAGTAACGAGTAATTTAATACTTGTTGTAAACAAGAGTATTTCATTAACTATTTCCAATACTTTTTCAAATATTTTTACTCGGGTCTGAGTGTTCTCTACGTATAAAAAGAGTGGATTCAAATATAATATCCATAATTATCTATACAGGGTGTCCCAAAACTCCTTCAAGTCCGGGAAATGGGAGGTTCCTTAGGTCATTTGAAGCGAAACTTTCCTTTGCAAAAATGGCCGCAGCGGCTTTGTTTAGGAGTTATTAGCGAAAAACACAGACCAATCTCACCAATCAGAGCGCGAGCTGGCACTGTCGGCCCGGCGCAACGCGCCAACTGTCTATTGGCCGACTGTGCCAAGTCGCGCTCTCATTGGTCCGTGTTTTTCGTTGATAACTTCTAAACAAAGCCGCGGCGGTAATTTTTGCAAAGGAAAATGTCGCTTCAAATGACCTAAGGAACCTCCCATTTCCCGGACTTGAAGGAGTTTTGGGACACCCTGTATAATGAAATTACATATAAGTACTGAAGATCTAAACGATTTTTCGCTGAAAAATCTAAAAAAGATCTAAGGTCCCACGGTCTAGTTGTTATACAACAATTCTATGCGAATGTTTAACATTTTATTCTACTGCTACGAACTGGAATTGACGTACACTGTACGTCGTACAGGCATGTTATATCCTCCAAATATTACAGTCGAATTTACATTGTGGAAACAGAGCGGAGAAATTAAGCCCCGTGTAGAACTTGCTTCATTCGTAGCAGGAATTTAAACAGTATTTCTCTTCTGTTTGTAACGAGCCCTTTTCCAAAGACTACTGTTCTACGAATCCAATGCAGTTAGCGGTCTGATTTACAGAATTTTCGCGTGACTCAATATTTGAAGAAGTCATACATTTCTACCTCGGCTAACAGAAAATCCTTGCTCTTTAATATGTCAGCTGACGTCAGTTTGTACTATTCCTACTGTTAGGCTCAAGACAGGCTTCTCCAAATGTGTATAGGAGCTATCTAAGTACACACATCGTAACTCCCACTTTTGTAAATGTTCCTTTGAGTAGAATATTATTTGCACTTTCTATTTTGCCAAGGAAAATTCACTGTCGCCCGATACTGCATATATTAGGTTCTCCGAGATACTCGTATCGTTTCGTTCTATCCGTGTAAATAATAAATCGCGACAGAGGTCATCATTCATATTTTATTTTACAGCCACTTATCAATTTTATCGAATATAATTCTGATACGTTTTATAATAATCTCATTACAGGGCCGGATTAAGCCCCGTAGCAGAAGTAGCAAATGCTACGGGCCCCGCGCTTCTGGGGGCCCCGCACACGGGCGATTCATCGAAGAGGCGCCGAAACATGAACGATATTTTTGCTAAAAAAGAAAAAAGGTCATTCATTGTGCCTGTTTGAAAAGGTGCGCTACACTTGCACGCAAGCGACCCTGATATAAAGCCTAGGGCCTCGTGATAACATTTGCTACGGGCCCCGCGCTGGCTTAATCCGGCGCTGTCTTATTATCACCATTACTGCAATAATTGATACACACAATATTTATTCTCATTCTTAGAAAATTGACAACTTTTCTGTTTGCATCGTTTTCTTTTTTGTTCTTCATACTTTTGTCTTTACTTTCATTCTACACTCATTACAGTAATCGCTCGTTCGTTGTCCTGAATCGTGGGCACGATCGTTGTCCAGTGCCTACCCACTCCACTGTTTGTCAACGAGAGGATTAGGTCTGCGTGGATCTGGTCGCCAGATGTGTTCCAGGATTGTCTAGACCCGCGCAGAACGGAGAACAATAGGAAAGGAATATGGCAAGGAAATAAGGAGTTTTTTTAAGCCAGACAGTTGACTGCTTTTGACTGTGAATGCTTTTCTTTGTCATTTAACTAGCCGTTTCACTGAAGACGCAGTCATAAATCAAAAATAGTGTCCGGGCACGGTCGTTGTCCGCTTAAACCCCTGGCCTTTGGACAACGAAGGAGCTTTTACCGAAAACCATTTATGAAACCGACGAAACCAAACCGTTTTCATATGAGATGGAACACCCTTTTGATACCAGAAGCAAAAGCTTTTATCGAACTGAAACAGAAAAGTTGCTATCCCCATTGATTAACACGTTCTATGCTGTGTAAATCACACACGCCGCGGACTGGATTTTTTGACTTGTGTCACTTTCGTCGCAAGGGTGCAACATCAAGTAACCATAACTCAGTAGGAAAACGTGACGTATAAATTGCGAGACCCCTGACCTCAATAATATTTAACCAGATAAATACTTCAAACGCATAATGGCATTCGCTCGCAGTGTTCGGTATTGCTTCGTCTCATTTTTCGTTTCAACCTGTCGAATTTCCCGTAGAATGGGGTTGGAAATCCATAAAAACTGTGGGAGGGGATGAGCTGTACAGAACGGAGCGTGTGCACGGAAATTTGAAAAATGGCATATGCGTCAAGTGGATGGCGTGGTGGTTTCGTTGGACGATAGTAAGGTGATAATTAACGTCAGAACTGTTTGACAGACTAGACTCGAACCAGTTTATTCGCATTGGGGTAGCGTACAGGCCAGAAGGGATGAACCGAGTATTCATGCATTAGCGTTCGCACGGGGTTGCAAGCCACAAGATTGCATAATCGATATCTCGACTACACCTGTGCCACTCACAAAGGTGCACCTGTGTACGGGGGGAGAAAGGTGAACGTGTTTCGAAAAGGTCATCCGAGAATGCTTGTCATTTCACCTTTAACGGGTGGCCAGAATTTCTTTCCTTTAATTCCTGTATGCCCCAGTGATGGGCAGCGTCGAATGCTTTCGTACACTCCGGGACGAAAAGATAGCACACTTTGAAATTAATGTAATTTCTGTTTATTAAACATTAGAATTTAAGATTTTTTATACACATATTTTTAGTATGTCTTTCTTAACTGGTATATGAATCAACTGGAACGAAGCTTCATCAACTTATCTATTTTTATTGAATGAAGTAGAATTATTAACGAAATATAGAGGTACAAAATGATAGCACACTTAACGGAAAACTTGAAATATAACAGAATTAATAGATAAAAATTAATGTTCAATATTTTGTAGGACCTCCTTTACAACTAACGACTTTAATCATTCGGTTTGGTAAACATTTGTACAATTTCTTAATACTGTTTTGGCTTCTTTGAACTGCACCTCAATCGTAAACACTACCCTCCCTACAATATTAATTTTTTTCTAAGCGTACGAGACATTAAAGCGTTAATGTTTATTTTTAACTTCCTCAAAAAATGTAAGATTAGGATTTAGCGCTTACCGTTATATTACATAATTCCACTTTATACATATTACATATTACGTTATATACTTCTCTAATTTTTTGTAAAGTGTTATTTCTATGTATGCTATATAAACCAAACTAGGTTTATGGCATCAATAAATAAATAATTAATTACTGTTTTGGCTAATATTCTCCCATTCGTCCAAAGTGCACTATTTTGAATCGTTAATATTTTGGAATTGTCTGCCATTTTGGTACAATCTTCAATAATGTTGAGGTTGGAGATCTTGCTGGCCATTCCAAAACACGAATAATTTTTGAAGAAAAGTATTTCTTGACCGCTTTCACCGCGTGGACTGCGACATTATCTTGTTGTAAAATGTGCTTATTTGCAGCAATTCTTACAGCATAAGTGTTTAATTGTTCACGTATTATTTCAATATACCGTTCACTATTCATTCGTCCTTTTAGAAATTTGATTTCTGTTTTACCCCAATATCCAGTATCGGCCCAAATTATCACACGGCCGCCTCCCATTTGGCTACGGCTTAAAAATTGCTGTTCTCCATTCAAATTATGATAATAATAGCCTACGTCGTCTGGACTATCCAAATTAAATCTTTTTTCATCAGTAAATATGACTATTCGCCACTTTGTCCTCATATTTACATGCTTTTCGGCAAATTGTAAGCGGAACGCTTTATGCTTCTTCTTTAACCAAGGTTTCTTTTGCAATTCTCTTCGCGCTAAGTGCTTGCACTTTTATAAAACACAATGTACATTCTTTCCGTTAGTGTTTACGCCAAAACTTTCGGCTAATAATGTAACTAAACATTAACATTTTTTCCGAAAATCCACTATCAGTTTATAATAATATACATATGTATACTGAAACAACATTGTCGGTGAAACTCTGATCCTTGATTTTGTTGTTTCGAGATCATGGAAGATTAGGTTTCGCAAATAGAATTTCAAATGTGACCTCGTTTAGGAAACTTCGAAATCTCCCATGTGTTACGTTCCAGAACTGGAAGTTCATATAACTTAACAACTACAGTATTGCTGTCAATCTGTTTGCTACCTGATATGTAAGATGCCGTAGAGTGCCGAGGAAAAAGAAATCAATCCATCGTTGAAATCGTGGTCGGAAGTTAAATTGAAAACTGTTTATTAAACATTAGAAATACAACTGTTTTATACACATATTTTTAGTGTGTCTTTCTTAACATATATGAATGGAATGAAACGAAGTTTCATTAACTTATCTATTTTTATTGAATGAAGTAGAATTATTAACGACATATAGAGGTACAAAATGATAGCACACTTAACGAAAAACTTGAAATATAACAGAATTAATAGATAAAAATCAATGCTCAATATTTTGTAGGACCTCCTTTACAACTAACGACTTTAATCATTCGATTTGGTAAATATTTATACAAATTATTAATACTGTTTTGTTCATATTCTCCCATTCGTCTAAAATGCTCTACTTTAAATCGTTAATATTTTGGAATTGTCTGCCATTTTGGTACACAGCTCTGGCAATAATGTTGAGGTTGGAGATCTTGCTGGCCACTCCAAAACACGAATAATTTTCAAAGAAAAGTATTTCTTGACCGCTTTCGCCGCGTGGACTGCGACATTATCTTGTTGTAAAATGTGTTTATTTGCAGCAATTCTTACAGCATAAGTGTTTAGTTGTTCATTTACCATTTCAATGTACCGTTCACTATTCATTCGTCCTTTTATAAATTTGATTTCTGTTTTACCCCAATATCCAGTATCGGCCCAAATGATCACACAGCCGCCTCCCATTTGGCAGTTAAACTTTGTGGACGCCCAGAACTCTTCTTTTTCCCGTAATTTTCAGGATTTTTAGCTCATAATATCTTTTCCGCATCTATTTACAATTTCTGATATTTGTGTAATTCAATCTTGTTCTTCCTTTAACTTCAATATCGTATATACTTCACATACACTTCGTTTTTTTTCCACGACACATTCTTAACACTTTAGTATGTTGTTTTGTTAAATAAGCACGAAAGAAGCACTTTATCAATTACGTTTGGCAATGAATGTTTGCTCTTCAGTAACTTCTGACAAACAACTGGCAAATGTAAAACTGCTATTTGTGCTATCATTTTGTCCCGCTTTTGAGCCCAAATATTTACGTTTCCATTTCGAAAATTCTAGTGAACTAAATATGGTGGATGGTATTCAGTACATTGTACGTACAGGCATGTCAGAATATATTGACGTATTAAAATATTCATTTTCTTCAGTTTAATGTATCAAATGAGGAAAAATAGATGATGTGCTATCTTTTTGTCCCGCGTTTGAGCCCCAATATTTACGTTTCCATTTCGAAAATTCTAGTGAAGTAAATATGGTGGATGGTATTCAGTACATTGTACGTACAGGCATGTCAGAATATGTTGACGTGTTAAAATATTCATTTTCTTCAGTTTAATGTATCAAATGAGGAAAAATAGATGATGTGCTATCTTTTTGTCCCGCTTTTGAGCCCCAATATTTACGTTTTCATTTCGAAAATTCTAGTGAAGTAAATATGGTGGATGGTATTCAGTACATTGTACGTACAGGCATGTCAGAATATATTGACGTATTAAAATATTCATTTTCTTCAGTTTAATGTATCAAATGAGGAAAAATAGATGATGTGCTATCTTTTTGTCCCGCTTTTGAGCCCAAATATTTACGTTTCCATTTCGAAAATTCTAGTGAAGTAAATATGGTGGATGATATTCTGTACATTGTACGTACAGGCATGTCAGAATATGTTGACGTATTAAAATATTCATTTTCTTCAGTTTAATGTATCAAATGAGGAAAAATAGATGATGTGCTATCTTTTTGTCCCGCGTTTGAGCCCCAATATTTACGTTTCCATTTCGAAAATTCTAGTGAAGTAAATATGGTAGATGGTATTCAGTACATTGTACGTACAGGCATGTCAGAATATGTTGATGTATTAAAATATTCATTTTCTTCAGTTTAATGTATCAAATGAGGAAAAATAGATGATGTGCTATCTTTTTGTCCCGCTTTTGAGCCCCAATATTTACGTTTCCATTTCGAAAATTCTAGTGAAGTAAATATGGTGGATGATATTCAGTACATTGTACGTACAGGCATGTCAGAATATATTGACGTATTAAAATATTCATTTTCTTCAGTTTAATGTATCAAAGGAGGAAAAATAGATGATGTGCTATCTTTTTGTCCCGCTTTTGAGCCCCAATATTTACGCGTCCATTTCGAAAATTCTAGTGAAGTACATATGGTGGATGGTATTCAGTACATTGTACGTACAGGCATGTCAGAATATATTGACGTATTAAAATATTCATTTTCTTCAGTTTAATGTATCAAATGAGGAAAAATAGATGATGTGCTATCTTTTTGTCCCGCTTTTGAGCCCCAATATTTACGCGTCCATTTCGAAAATTCTAGTGAAGTAAATATGGTGGATGGTATTCAGTACATTGTACGTACAGGCATGTCAGAATATGTTGACGTATTAAAATATTCATTTTCTTCAGTTTAATGTATCAAATGAGGAAAAATAGATGATGTGCTATCTTTTTGTCCCGCTTTTGAGCCCCAATATTTACGTTTCCATTTCGAAAATTCTAGTGAAGTAAATATGGTGGATGGTATTCAGTACATTGTACGTACAGGCATGTCAGAATATATTGACGTATTAAAATATTCATTTTCTTCAGTTTAATGTATCAAATGAGGAAAAATAGATGATGTGCTATCTTTTTGTCCCGCTTTTGAGCCCCAATATTTACGTTTCCATTTCGAAAATTCTAGTGAAGTAAATATGGTGGATGGTATTCAGTACATTGTACGTACAGGCATGTCAGAATATGTTGACGTATTAAAATATTCATTTTCTTCTGTTTAATGTATCGAATGAGGAAAAATAGGTGATGTGCTATCTTTTTTTTCCGGAGTGTAAGTTCGAAATTTCTCTATTTTCCACATCGTGCTTTGAAAACAGCTGCCATAATGGGGCACCACAGTGGACAATGCGATATACGGGCACCGAAGAATCCGTACGCGAGGAATAATATAATATATCGCAGATGTGCGACTCGATAGCATTGCACTAGGGTTCCCGAAGCGACGCGGAGGAACATCGATGCACGGTAAACGGGGTAGTAGTGGTGTCCCTTCGGTGGTGAAAGTACGTAGTACGTGGATAGTGGATAGTGCATCGTCGCATGGTGTCATGGTGGGATGGTAGGATGGTAGGATGGTCGCACGAGCCGCTCACCTACGCTACGGTCCCGCGCGTACTTGTAAGTCCAATGGCCATAGAACTGCCGCGGACGATCCCACACACGGGACACTGGGGACACATAACGCTCCCCACTTACATCCAATCACTCCTGATTTATATTTACTACTCGCTTGCCCCCTTATTTATCGTGCTTCACGGAGACGCGCGGAGAACAGGAACGTTAATTTGCACAAATTGAAAATTATGGAGCGCGACCGAAGACAAGAGTCCATCGGTGGAAGAAACTTCCTGAAGAGTTATTCGACGCTGCTTTCCTTTCCTTTACATCGCGCTTTCCTCTCGTTTCCCCGGGAAATTAGTCGCCTACCCGCTTTTGCGATTTTTCCCTCGTTCTCGCGCGTGACGCCGATCTTAATTGGTCGGTTTTACGGTAATCGGTTACCGTTACTGCTACGCCATCTCTATCAATCCCCCGATCTCCCTCTTCAGACGCTAACTCGATTAGGAAATCAAACTCGTAATTGCTGCCCGACGACTCAAGAATTTCAAATGTCCAACGGCTGCGCAAGTTAGGTACCTATAGATAGATAATTAAGCTTTGGACTGCAAACGACGCGATACGCAAAACCGATATCTTATAATCAGATTGTGGATTTTATGCATTTGTGAGAAAAATTATCGAATGCGAAATAGTGAAAATATTCAAGGTACTTCAAAATACCGTCGTATTATTTTCAATCTATTACTTTACTATTATTTTTTACAGTGACAGTGATTAAAACTTCTTTATCCTCAAGTCCTTTAATCCGTAGATATTGTGCTTAGATTTAATGCGTAGATATTGATTACAAACCAATAAAATTTTATTTCATCTAAAAAGAAAGGCATACAATTCGTATTTGTTAGACTTTGTTAAAATTTTCATCACGAGTCTGATTCGTTAAAATACGGCAAGGGATAAATATTCTTTCCAATTGCAAGTTCAAAAATATTTCACACTATGATAGAAAAATTCTTAATATCTCAATAAAAAAAACGATACATCAAGAAACTATGCCATATGTCATATGCCCCACTCCATATCTATTACATGTTGTTTTTAAAATCTTTTGTGGTACATATGTATATCGTAATTAAATCAAAGGGACATATGGTAAAGGGAATGGTCTGAATGAAGTTTGTTAGGAGATCTCTTTAACTTTATATATGGTACGTACAGTGAGTGTACAATGTATTCGTACCACTTTGGAAAACGAATAACTTTTTCAAAATCGAACCCAACAGCTTGAGCTTTTTAGAGACGTTGGAAGGATTAGTTCACTAACTAATGTGTAAATAATTTTCTTTTTAAATTGTTATTGACTCCAGTGCAAAGAAAAAAGAAAAAATCACGATTTTTCAATTTTTTATTTGTGCCTGTAATGAAAATTTAGAAGGTGACTTTCGTAGGTCCAAGTAAGTAATATACATGTACAAAGTTTCATCGAAATCGATCAAGGTTGTTATGAAATATAATTGGTTGGAAATATCAAAAATTGTAAGAACCTATGATTTAGATAAATCGCAAGCCCTAAATTCAAGGATTTTAACGTCTTACAATGCCCATAGCTTTTTTATGCGTCAACAGATCTCAATGAAACTTCGTACACAGATGTAATTTACTTACATTTACAAAATACATGTTTCAAATTTTCATTACAGACACAGATACAAAATTTAAAAATCGTGCCCTTTACGTTTTCCTTCGCAATTGCGACCAACAGCAATTAGAAAAAAAATGATTTACATATTAGCTAGTAAACTAATCCTTCTAACAATAAATTTGTGATTTCGGCGCAAGGTTCGATCGTTTCGAACCACAGCAAATGTGCAGTTATTTAAAAATGCATCTCGACGTTTCGATCCCTATGTGGATCATTCTGAAAGAGACATTTTTTGCGTCTGAAAAATAATGTATGTATAATATAACGTAATTTGAAAAGTAGCACAGCCATGTAAATCAAACGGAAAACCAATAAATTAAAAACCACATACTTGCTGTGAAAAAAAGGAACAAAATTTTTAAATAAATACTGAGGAGTTAATCCTTCTAACGTCTCAAAAAAACTCAAGCTGTTGGATACAAATTTGAAAAAGTTATTCGTTTCTAAAAGGTGTACGAATACTTTGTACACCCACTGTATGTATTTCAAATCTGGTATTCTATCATCTGTGTACATCCCTTGAGAACAAAGAATAGTCGAATCTGAAATAAAGACGCCAAGAAAAAATTCTATGAAAATATTATGCATATGTATACATCGCATGTTTAAAAATAATGTCAACTAGCATGTTACTATATGCCTGTTGAAGAACATTAACATTTTGCTACGTTAAGTAAGTAAAGAAGAATCCTTTTAGATACAAGGTTGCAGCTCCGTTAGCCATGCTGATCCAGGATGATACGTGGCGGAGGAAACACTTAGAGACTAATTAGACATGTTTCGTGTCTTGCAGTTTTAGGATCATCTGAAATTCCGGATGCTCTTAATGAAATCAAATCTCTATTTCCGGTGAAAACTAATAATACTATCGAAACCTTTGAAAAATATTCTGTATCGTATAGCGATGTGCTTTGCGATTCTCCGCTCCCTATCAACCTAACTACAGTAAATTCTCTATAGCCGCAAACGCCTCGGGGGGATTTCTTTGCATCTATCGATCTTGGTTCTACTTTTTTTCGAGCTTCAAAGACCGAGCCGAACGTAGAGAAGGATCTAAAGGCCGAACCGAGCGTAGAGAAGGACAGCGCGTGTAACGCGAGACCACGCGCGGGCCTTCGAGCTGTGCCGGCGACTGCGACTCTCCGCGTCTCTTTCTTTCATATACGCTGTCCTTCCTTGCGTTCGAAACTCTCATCGTCAATTAAACCACTAAATTCAGTTCAAATTATACCGTGTTTGGTATCATTTTGCATTAGAAAATACCAGGAATACGTTGGTGAAAGTCCCATGAAAAAATAATGGAAAATAAAGAAGATAGAATTTTGGTATAATGTTATGATGACTCACGGGCGTTTGAACTGTACCGACGACTGCGACTCTCCGCGTCGCGTTAGTAGTGGTTCACACCGATATACCGAGCCGAGATCAGTGTATTGAGTTGGAGGGGATATTTTATTGGCGTCTATCGTGCACGCCCTGTTTGCGACTATAGAGAATTTACTGTACCAACCAACTTGGACTATACCTTCTGTTCGAGATCCTGTGTATGATTCTGTACATTTTAATTACCGTTCAGTCGCAGCTTGTAGGAGGATAAAGTGTACTGGTAATCTTAATTTAACGAAAGTATTTGCAATTATCTCCGAAATTAAAACCGAGCGACGAGTACATGTATTAAAATGTAATAATATGTAATAATAAAAGAAGGTCACGCTATTCTTAGACACCGCAACATGACCGCAACTTGTACCATAACCTTTCGCAAGCTTGCTCTTTCTCTAACTCATACTTCTTTCTTCCTCGTACTGTTATTCGTGAGCCCCACTTAAAATAAAAACAATCACATTCACAGTAAAAGTACTACTAGCTGACTGAAATCGTAGGTGATATATAATTTGAAACGGTTCTCTAGAGCTCGTAGTTTTGGAAAGAGTAGTAGTATCCTATAGAGAAATAAATAATAACCACGTCCTGTTCCACAACCCTCCTTCCCCCATATTCAATATTAATAAGACCAGAGAAACTGGAACATAAGCTTACGAAGAAAAGGGAACACTTTCTGGAATAGCGGAAGTGGACGAGACGACGACGTCAATATAAAATATAACAACAATACAGTATATTAATACTTGCAATATTACAATGAAATATTTTAGAATCCTTATTAGAGAATAATACCACATAAGAAACAATGAATTTTTTAAACTACTTTATTAGAGAAATGTTGAAATGTTACAGGTAAATGGTACTATAAATAGTACAGGTAATCGTCCAAAATTACTATTTCATTTAACCACAAAATGATTAATTATTCGATATAAATAATAACTGAAAAATGCTTTAAATAATTCTCCGAGGATCAGTGGGATAAAGATCGGATAACTAAGTTGATTATTTTTGTGATTAGAAAGAAAGAAGCGCAGGTGGACGGTAAGATGTATGAGATTAGGACAAGAAATAAATGGGGGGTACCACAATAAAAAGCAGGAACTTGAAATGGTACATGCTTAATAGCAGGTGCAAAGAAGAGGGGAGGTTTAGTCACGCACATATGTTCGAGCGATACTTACTAATGGGTCTTTTATATCGACACACTAAGGGACATGCGTGTTATACATATGTATCTGTATTTTGTCATGCAATCACCGTGCTTCTTTTCTTTGTCATCATTATCGATTATTCCGACAATTTATAGCGATATATTGCTGCTAAATTGTTCCAAATCTGATATTAAAAAAAAGATTGATTTTGATAATACCCGTTAAGTGTTTCTGTACATGTAAAAAAAAAACATAATTCAAATAGTTAATTCAGAAGAAAAATTAATATTTTTATACAGTTTATTGTATTATATTTTTGATTAAATCACATGTAACACGTTACGTTGCATATCTTCTGATAGCCGAAAGTTAATATTAAACTTGCACAGATCATAGACTTTTTTTAACAAGATTTATTATTTATAGATAGTTATGAGATATTGTGATTTTTAAAAAATATAAATACATTTAAAAACTGCTGACACTTCAGTGACTAACAATAAGAGTAAAACATTATTGAAAATAATAATGCACGAGCTTTGTCTACACATTATCTAGATATTGTGATACCATTTTCAATCAGATATTTACAAATATTTAAGAAAAATTTGTTAGTGCAAATTGAAAGTATTTAACTCACAGTTCCATACTTTTAAAATATAAAACTATATTTTATATGTGCTTAAAATTAATGAACCACAAAGGTGACTAAATCTGTCGGAAAGGTCCTCATGCGTGTAGAAGCACTTATTCACAGGCAGACCGACATTACTAATGCGTGTATATTACGAGGGTTTCCTGCATTGGGGTAGAGTGTCCATTGTCGGTCTGGAACAGGTACATGGTATGAGCTAACAGAAAGGGCGAACATTACTTCCGCTCGGTCCTCCGCGGTTTAACGCTCTTATTATTATTTTTATTAGGGAGCCGCGGTATATAATGCTATCAGCCCCGAGAAGGGCGGGCACGCAGGAAATAAACCTAAGTGTATAATTACAATAATACTTACCGAGATCCCTCCGTGGGTTCTCCCCCCCCCTTCACCAGCCCCACGTCTTCTACACCCTCATTAGACCTCACCGTACCTTCGACTCCTGCTGGATTTCTACAATTCTCCGTTTCTCCACGACTAATTGTAGGTCTCTTTCTTTTTGTTCCCCACTTCCCTTGCTTTCATCGTGACTACTCTCTCACCTCTCTCTTTTTCATTCTCCGTAGCTCGCATTGATACCTCCTTTTCACCCCTCTAACTGTATTATTGTATTACACATTTTTACACGTAGGTGTAAGTTGAATTTTCTCATTTTATAATACCAATATTATAAAGACACTTTTGCAGAGAACCATTAACTAAATTGCCGTACCATTTTATTTACAGTTACACCGATTAAAACATTTTTATGTCTCCTGCCTATTTTTTTAGAATCGAATTTAGGTTGGCGCTATTTGATTACGCTTTCAACCAGTACATAAAAAACAATTTGCTTTACTTATCCTCACAGGAAGAGATCGTATGGCAAACAATCTGTATTTAAAGGGAGTCTAGGTCTTCCTGTCCAGGAAGCTAACGAAATGATCATTTTCAATGGGTGTACAGAGCATTCGTACAGCTTTGAGAAACGAATAACTTTTTCAAAATTGGACCCAACAGTCACTCACTTTAAATTTAATAATGAATGAACTTACCATGGCTATATACATATGTATACATAGTAATATAACATTTTCACAGTGGCCTGGTTCATTATAATGACCTGCCATGCAGTGGTAAACATTTGCAAGCGGCCGCTACGGAGACCTTTAACAGTGAAAGGGTTAAATTTCAGTAAATATTAAATAGGCGGTGCATACTCGAAAATGGGATGGAATATTACTTAATATGTAATTTGTTCTGTTAAACACGTATTCAATGTACTTGCGCTTAGGGATTATCCTAGAGCTCGTAAAATATTCCTAAAACGTGCGTGCGTAGCTGTTAACGGTGCCTTATTAATTGATGCATGTATGGAATATTGAGGTTGTAGTGGGATACGTTGTAGAACAGTGACGACATCAGCTAATATTTTACTACGTAAATACACCAGCGATTACAACAGTTCTCCATCCTACTCTAATTACTCTTGTATTAAGCTTATGAATAAATCGTAAATATTTTTGTATTTTTTTATATCTTGTGAAAGAAATTCAAATAATATTTCATTTCGTCGTTTAGTTATGAAACTACAAAAACGAGTATATCTAAAAATAATTAATCTAGTTACTTCTATAACCTCTTCTTCGGGTGAAATTATTTATTATTTTATTTAAACAATGCAATCGAAATACGAAATTAAACAAATAAAATATTGCTTTAAATAATTTGTTTTATTGCTCATAGTTGCATACAATGTGGGGGCCTTTTCCCCGTAAAAGTTACCCGAAAAAACGTAAAATATATTCAAATATTAACCCCCTTCTCGCTCCTCGAGAGCGCGAGCGATGCCATGCCGCACACATTGACGAAATGTGACGTAGCCGCTGATGGGAGGTCTGCGGGACGGCACACAGTGGGACCTTTCGTCGAATTCGGAGACAAAATCAAAGAACTTGCGATAGAAATGAGATAGAGAGCTGAAATTTTTTTTATTTACAGCTGAAACTTGACAGAATATGGGAAAAATAGGGAGATTATGGTACGAACGTTTTTTGACCTTGAAAAAATTCGTCAAACTTGCACAATTTCAAGAAAATTGCGGTTTTTTCAATACCACGTACGGGAAAAATTTTTTTTTAACATGCTACACATCATTTTCTGTAGATTTTTTCACGCTGATTTCAAATCTGGTCTCAAAATTTGTCTACGATTTTTTCTTTTTTCAAAAAATCGATTTTGTGACAAATAACTAATGAAATCATTTCTTCGTTGAAATGATTTGATAACTCACTAGTTTGAACGTGTATCGTATTCTCATATATGGATGATGAAGTATTTAAACGATTTGAGTAACTTACGAAGCATCAAGCACTTCACTTCTCGTCATCACTTGACGTAGCGCTGTCATTGCTACTGGCACTTTCTACAGACTCTGTGCCGCTGTGTGTAATGTATTATAAATTAGATATTTATTGTCCATAATTATAATTTCATTTACAGAGGGAGTAAGGTAAGTATTTAATCTTTTTAACTTACGGATTCTCCTCAACGAAATTTCTAATTTCTGGTGATTTCCGATTTTTGTGAACAAAACTAATGTAATCATTTTTTCGTTGAAATGATTTGGTAACCCACTAGTTTGAAGGAACATTGTATTCTCATATATAAAACACATTAAAAATAATCATAATGAAGTATTTGGACGTTGACTTAACGTATATCACGCCAGCGACAATCGTAGCGATACGTCAAGTGATCGTTCGTCAAGTGATATACGTTAAGTAAACGTCCAAATACTTCATTATGACTATTTTTAATATGTTTTATATGTGAGAATACAATATTCCTTCAAACTAGTGAGTTATCAAATCATTTCAACGAAGAAATGATTTCATTAGTTATTTGTCACAAAATCGATTTTTTGAAAAAAGAAAAAATCGTAGACAAATTTTGAGACCAGATTTGAAATCAGCGTGAAAAAATCTACAGAAAATGATGTGTAGCATGTTAAAAAAAAATTTTTCCCGTACGTGGTATTGAAAAAACCGCAATTTTCTTGAAATTGTGCAAGTTTGACGAATTTTTTCAAGGTCAAAAAACGTTCGTACCATAATCTCCCTATTTTTCCCATATTCTGTCAAGTTTCAGCTGTAAATAAAAAAAATTTCAGCTCTCTATCTCATTTCTATCGCAAGTTCTTTGATTTTGTCTCCGAATTCGACGAAAGGTCCCACTGTGCGGCACAGAGGCAGGAGGAGTCTTTTCGCTGTCAATGTGTGCGTTGCGTGAATTATGGTGGAGAGAAAGATGTGTGTGACGTCGATATTTTTGTTAGATTCTGAGAAAACAGCTTGTAACGCTTCAGTTGGTACACCCCGTGCGTATAGTTTAGTATACAGAACCCGAAGAATATTTCAGCACTCATGTTTCACTGATAATAAATAATTAAGTGGTTGAAAATTACGAAAAATAGGAAACAGGAGACGCACCAACTTTTTCCGCCCTTCCGTATACATAATAAATGTTATTGTCGAAAACCGCAATACATATACAGTCGTTACAGATACGATCGAGGTATCCGAGATCGTAAAGGTAAAGCAAATCGGAGAGCGTACCAACAATAAGTATAATCCTCCGCTAACCACGATTATTCCTTTCACTCGAGTGTAGTGCAGAAGTATAATAAATGTCAGAGAATATAGCACTTGGTTGATTAAATCCCACGATAGCAGCGCGGGTAGGAATATTTTCCTCCGACTGTGTGTAGAACTGTAGAGTCGATGCGATCGCACACTCATGGAGGTACGGGTCGGCGTGCTTGTGGACGATTATAAAACATAAGCAATTCCGTGACGTGTGTGTGCACGTGTGTATAGCACCGGGCAGAGGGATACGTGACTGAACTCTTAAACGTGAAAATTGCCAAGTTCCGATGGAGTTCGGATGGGGAATGGACCGTGCTCGTGTCTACTCCGTTAGCTTGATCTCCCGCTCGCAAACCGAATGGCACCCTCTACACGTACGTGTCCCATCCCCTTGCCCATGTACAACGAGATACATACAGGTCACACGTGTGCCGCTTTTCAGATAAGGATATCGCTTACCGATATATTTTATGTCGTGCGAAACATAACCACCGTTGTGGCCGAAACGTACGGAAACCCGAAAAATACCGGCGCGGCGGCCGCATGTATTAAACAGTCTCTTGTCAGCCGACATTCTCTCCGAACACGGTTTAACCTATGGCAGATGTCGTCGCTAAATTCTAATCAGCGCCCACTCTAGCGGTTACGTCGCCCCAGATAAAAAGACAAATTGCCATATATATATATTTTTGAAATCTTTATTTAATGTACCTTTGTACGTATTTTTTATTGTCAATAAAAATCAAATCATTTTATTTAAATTTTAATAAAAGCATATATTTAGAAAGAAACATATAACGTAACATTGATAATAAAACAGTACAAAACAGTAGAAATGAATTAAGAAATATCTGTACCTATAGCCACAAATTTTTAACCATATAATTTTTTACATGCTATTTTTATATGCTATTAAAATGTGTATTATTGCACAAACAATCAAAATGCCATTATTTTGAAAATGAAACAAGGTAACATCAACTATTCTAAAATCACAAAAAACTTTTTTTTCTTACTCTCAGTTCTGCAAACTTTTCTATTACATCTTTTAAATTTACTTGATCAGAAATTTCATGCTCAATTGCCAAAATGGCCAAACCATTACGACAATTTTGTGTAGTAGTCGAACGTAAGAAGTTCTTAATTAATTTTAACTTAGAGAAACTCCTTTCGCCGCTTGCTACAGTTATTGGTATCGTTAGAAATATTCTTAAAGAGATAGTAAGATTTGGGGCAAAATTTAACTTTCTTTTTTTTAAATTTCCTCTGCTAATTCTACCCCATTTATGTCAACAGAATCACCATCAGTTAAAATACATACTAAATTCTTACAGTGTTTTAGTAGCATTTCTTTGGACATGGTATTTAAATTTTTAGCGAACGAAAAAATCGATATGTGAAATTTTCTATTAATTGGGTATTTAACACATCAATAGTTTTCTCAAACTCACAGCCAAATTTTGGCGCCCCTAAATTTTGGCGCTCCGGACAAATGTCGTCCGGGTTGCCCGCCCCTAGAGCGGGCCCTGTTCTAATCTACATCGAATCTGCGTTAACACTAGAACTACCAACAGGAGCTATTTTTATCAGAACCAGTCAAAATGACTGGTCTTTAAAAAATACGTAATAATAGAGTATTTTTATATTCATTGATTTATTAGTATCTTACAAAAGGAATATGGAGCCGAGCATGTCTTTGAAAATATTACGTAGTGGAACTTTTACAGCAGTAGAGACCCTTCCTTTATTTTTCCCCAACTGGTTCCGTCTGCGGCAATTTCATTTTAATTGTCTTGAAGGCACTTCTTCCTTTATTTAAATTCAAAATATTTTCCAATTCCCTTTTCGAGGACTCCTGAACATTTTCTTTGTCTATAATCTCATTATCTCTATAAAGTTCAATTGTCTTGTCTTCTGATTCACTTTTGGGACACCCTATACGTCTGGAACATGCATAGATACATCAGATCCGCTTCGACGGTGACACCTTTCAATCTGATAAATTTCGAAAACACAGTGAAATTCCTCTCCGACTTAAATCCATTTTTTATCCATTAGACGATTAGGCGACCCATCGAATGAGACCACGCGCGCGTTTCACGTTTAGGTACTAGAGAAACAATCACGGAACACTCGAAGGGAGCACCCCTCGTCAAAATCAAGAGTCTATTATTACAACCATATGTTTATGCCACGATTGTATCTTGACGAAGAGGAGGGCGAAACGTACTCCAGCCAGGGGGTCAGAAGTACACCTGCTCGAACACGACAGCACATGTGCAGAAGCAGAATGCGTGGGCAGTGTAAACACCTACATCGGATATGTGTCACTACTCAAACAGAATACCAGGCCCTGCCGTTTATTGACAACTGCTGTGCGTTGACGAGACTTTCCGAAATAATCTTGCTGGACACCCCTCGTTCACCTGTATTTCCGCCTTTCAGGCAAGTTGTTAGTTTGATCGGTTTTATTTCCTGGTTCCATTTTTTTCGCTATCCGCTCATCTCTCGTTTAGATCTGTTTAATCACTGTGGACACGTATCCACCTTCGAGTTACAGTCGAGAGAAATGTACATAGGTAACCCTCCTCCAGAAAATAATCGTTAAGATATTGATTTGAACGCCACACGTGAAAATGTACTTTCCATGTTACTTGTAAAATAGAGACAATCAAGTATTCGAAGTAATTGATCATTTCAAACGATTATTTGATTACTGGATGACAGCTACGATGCAAAAATTATGAATTTGAACATTCGGTACACCAGTATGAAAGTATTTGTCTACGGTCTACATCGATGCAAGACAAAAGTAATACGCATCGGCAATGTAAATATATAAATGTGTATAGACACAAAAGTTAGTGCTAGATGATTATACCCGGATACTTTTCGCGAAAGAATTATTTCATGAAATGACAGGTTCCCTGTTGCCTCATACCAACTTCCGTAGATACCGTGACTATAGCTGAATGACGCGACGCGACACTTGGCCTTGCGATCCAAGTTGTGATCGACACTTGATTGTAACGACTTCGTACTTGTCATTCTATATTACCTTCGGAATAATCCATTTTTTATCGACTTTCAGAGAAATCTTGAACAGTGCATATAAATCTAGAAATATTCATACATTAACCCTTTTATACGTTCCTCAGGGTAAAAATTCATCCAATACCAATAGTGAATTTCCAGTCTGCTGACTAGTGGCTGACGAATAAACAGCTAATAAATTACTAATGTCATGCACACAGCACCATTCCGGCTACACGGTCCAACAGCCAAAAATCCTTTCGATTCTCACGATGCGATTCTTATAGAGTTTTTCGCGCTGATTCCGAATCTGGTCTTAATTTTTCTTCTAGACGCATAGTTTTTGAGAAATTTGGGTTTGAAAAAAAACATATTTTTCGACTTTAAACAAAGATTGTGATGTTATTATAAAAGATATTGTATCGTTCTTTACATAAAAAGATTCTCTAGACTTTCCCGAATCCAGTGATGTGCAATAGTAATACATTATGATTGTTTAAACAATCATTAAAGACGGAGAGACACCACTTTTGCACCAATTTTTGAGGATATTTTTGAATTTATCTCAAAAAATAAGGGTCCAGCGGAAAATCGAACTATACCACGCGATAGAGCAGACTTTTATCTTGAAAAACCCCCCTTGGAAGTTTGCAGCACCGACGTTTTTACCGAACCAGAAAGCAAAATATCTTCGCCCGACATGCGTTGACGCCAGTGGCGCTCGGGACGTGATACGGAGCGGCGAACGACCGTTCTAGTGGTGTACATGTTTAAACAATCATAATGCATTAATATTATATATCACTGGACTCGGGAAAGTCTAGAGAATCTTTTTATGCAAAGAACAATACAATATCTTTTATAATAACATCACAATCTTTGTTCAAAGTCGAAAAATATGTTTTTTTTTTCAAAGCCAAATTTCTCAAAAACTATGCGTCTAGGAGAAAAATTAAGGCCAGATTCGGAATCAGCGCGAAAAACTCTATAAGAATCGCATCGTGAGAATCGAAAGGTAAAAAAAAAGTTTGAATTTGTTGGACAGTGCTATCAGAGGAGTGACCGTTTGTTTCTATGTACCTGGAATACCGAAACCAATCACGAAGATTCGGGTTTAAGTCGTAGCGCACACCATGATATCTATCAGATCTCGGTCTTATAAATCACTGCCCGTTACATGAAGTTAAAAGCAATGAGAAAGCGGGATGCTATGACGCTTTATAAATGGAAGCCTCTTTTCTCTGGACAGTAGGAGATCCTTCTGGAGTAAAGTGGTTAAAGTGGCTACGTCCGCTGAAATTAGCATCATCCTTGGTTAAAGCAATATCGACCGTGAGATGTCTTCCGCGGCGTCTATTCTTCCAACCCCAGGGTTTCACCCCAAGTCTTAATGAAATTATCGTCAGGCCGAATTTCGAGGACAAATCGACGTTTCAATTTTCTTAATGCGCTCATCTCCCCGGTGGGATATTGGCGTGCGGCCGCCCTTTATGTCCTCGAAAGATGTAGCCATGGGTTGTAAGGACACGTTTGCTTTCTCTCTCCCCCTCTCCCTCTCCTTTCTCGCTTCCTTCATCACTCTTCTCTTCGCTCCTCTTTCTCTCTCCGCTACCGAAATCCTTGTGCCACGAAAAGTTCCTGGGCCGGGCACCATCGGACACCACGACAAGCTACAGTTGGGTGTTACTGCCACGTGCCGTCGCGTGGCTCTGCCACGTGACCAACTTGTTACCCACTATTTGCTCTCATCCTTCCTTAAGTGCATTACTACCATTGCAATTACAGGCCCACCGAATTTCCGTTTCACCCGTGCTCGAATAATTTCCTACGTCCCATTTGATTGTGATGCACCCTGGCTCCCTAGTTTGTTTTTACAAGTGGGTCAATAATCTCCACTCCTTCCGAAACTCGCCGATTTAAACGATAACGCGAGTTCTCGAATGGTTAGCGCTTCCTGGATATTGCTTCAAATATATTTTTCAGGTTTTCTCCTTTTTTACTCTCAAACCAAATTCCTAGCGTTGCGAATCCTGGGATGAACCGCCTGTACCAGGAGGCCATACCCAAGAATCGCCGCACTTGTTTAACATTCTTCGGGGGAGGGTATGATAATATTGGCTTGATCTTGTCCGCATCCACCTTCAACCCTTCCTTGCTTACTACGAATCCCAAGTAGCGGACCTCGGTGCAACAAAATTCGCATTTTTCCGGGTTTATTATTAGACCGGCAGCTTGTATTCGATCTAATACGCGTTTTAACCAATACAGATGTTCTTCAAAGGTTTTCGTAACAATTATTATATCATCTAAGTACGCGAATGCATGGGGCTCCATTTCTGGCCCTATTAAGCGGTCCAGCAACCGTTGGAAGGTTGCTGGTGCACCCGTAAGACCGTAAGGCATGCGACGAAATTGGAAAAGGCCTTTACCCGGCACCGTGTGAAGGCTGTTATTTCGCGGCTATTTTTCTCTAATGGAATTTGGAAATACGCTTGACTCAAATCGAGGGTCGAGATGTACTTTGGCTTTCGCAGTTTGTCTAGTATCTGAGTCATTAACGGTAGCGGATACGCATCCTTTCTGGAAACTTCATTTTCATTTTAACCCTTTGCACTCGAAGCTATTTTATTTACTTTTCTACCGACCTAAAATACTTCCATTGTATATGATTTTTTTTCGTTTTATGGATATGAAGTTGATATAATACCTCATACATTACTGAAGTATTTAGTAATATTGGTTAGATACCAACATATCTAATAATGGAAACAATATTTTCAATAACGGTGCAGCAGTTTATAGTGGCGCCTCAGAGTCACCACACGAGGTTTTAACGTTGCTTCGACGTCGAGCGTCATCAGTAGACTTCGGATCTTTGTGCAAAATAAACATTATTTTTATTAATTATACCAAATAGAAGTCAGATTAAAATGTCGTTCTTTCTGGAATAATTTCCGTGAGATGAAAATAATGTATGCATATTCTAAAATGCTCTCAATCTGTACACTGCTCTAAATTTTATTTTTTATTCATTGTAGTGATTACAGTAATTTAATTGCTTAAAAGTTATTACTAGTCAAATATAAGCTGTCAAAAACTTTCTATCTGATTTGCAACAAACTAGAGCGAAATAGAAAGTTTACTTTCTTAATGTGTTTAATAGGTTGAAAATCGTATAACAGAATTTTGTTATTCTTCTACTGTTTCTACTGTTTTAAATTACACCTGCTCATTTTTGTCATAAATGCATAAAATTCGCGGTCTAATTATGATCTGTTCCGTATTCGTATAAAATCGGGTAAGCATACTTCGAGCATTCTGAACGTTCGGCGAACACTTCAACGAATTTCGTTCGTCTAAAATCGGACGCCCTGTATGTACACGCGCAATTTTTTTAGCCATATCTTTCGAAAAATGTGAAATATGTAAAGAAATATTTTCCATAAAAGTTACATGGTTTTGAGACGGACACGTCGTAACGAGAAGCATTTTACCTGCTTTGTGACAAATATTTAAATAGAACTGCATACTGTTTATCCCATATTTTAATGGCTCATGTCGAACTGTTTTGAAAACAGTACTTAAACTTGTATTTTGTAAAAGTCGTCATCAAGTTGTTAAGCTTCAAATTCGGTGGCGTGGCGCTGGCATTACTATTTATTCGACGCACACTGCGAGGTAGTTGTATAGTCAGGCTATAACACGTTGAGTGCCGCGCCAATGTCTATAATGACACACGAAACCTATACAACTTAGTTAATAATGCAAGAATAGAAAAGACAGAGTTTGTCGTAACAATGATTTTCGTAGCTTGTAGATCATAATTTGGTTGGCTTCACACATTATAGTAACAGAATTTTCAAATCTGCACTCAAAAATTGCACTCAAGTAGCACTCAAACTGATAAACTCATATTGGCTCTGAAAAGAACCAAATTTTAGCGTTTGTGTTCTTCATTTCCATCTTATGGTGGTTGTCTTTCTACATGTCCACCATTATTAGTAGATTACAGATCTTTGTGGAAACTAAAAAATTGTTTGTATTAATTACAAAACATATGAACCAAATAGCAGTTTACATCTCTGTTTAGCGGTATTATTAAGTTGTGGGAAACATGTAGACACTCATAAATTTATTTGGAAAATACTTTAAGTTCAAAACAACCCCATCGAACAACAGCAGTATAGAATTTGATTGAATTCCGTCTCATTCAGGCATTGTTGGAAATGATGAGGCTGACGCCTTAGCTAAATTGGCAACACTAGAACAAGCTGATAAGTAGACTACGGATTTTATGCGTTTATGGCAAAAATGAGTAGGTGCAATTTAAAATAGCAAAAATATGAGAAAAATTTAAACATACCATTATATTATCCTCAACCTACTAAACATAATAAGGAAGACAATAAATTTCTAATTCACTCCAGTTTGTTGCAATTCAGGTAAGAAATTTTTATTTTGCATAAAGATACCCCCCCCCCCCCCGTAGTCTACTGATACTGATACTGATACCGACTTCTCTGATTTACGGGAAACTTTTAAAGACAGATGTAAGCAAAGTAAATGCTAACGATTTTACGATGCAGCGGGGCCGGTTTAAAGGCAGGGGATACCTACTTTCATCGGTGTTGGACCGTGGTTCTCGGGCAGAGCTTTGTCACGAGAATTTATTGTAACATTCAATCGTTGTAAATCAGATCATTATCATCTTGCTGCATCCCTTTCATGCCTACATATGTATAATAACTGATTCCACATGTAACTGCGGCAATAAGGTTCAAGATCTTAACCATATTATTTGGCAATGTAGGTACACCCTGTTCGAATTAAAAAGAGTTGATCTTATGAAAAGATGAACAAACTCAATTTGTTCCCACCCTGAAGTATCAGATCGTTACTTAATGAACCGAATATTCAGGCATGTCTTCTTCTTTTAAATGTTGTCAAGCAATGTAATTTAAAGATTCAAAGTTATGTACTTAATGCGTTATATTCTGCCGTACCTATACTACTCCTGTATAACTGTAAGATGTCATATAAACCAAATGTGTACATCAGACTTGATGTTAATCCTTATGTATAGCTTTATAACCCCCTATGGGGAGATCCATTTAAGCTTTCAATAAAAAAAATTCATTTGGCGAACTTGGAGAAAAGGGTCCTCCCCTTAGATTTCAATGAGCTTTATATACAGGGTGTCCCAAAATTCCTTCAACAGCCGTAAATGGGAGGTCCCTGAGATCATTTAAAGCATCATTTTCCTTTGCAAAAATGTTATCCGTGGCTTTGTTCAGGAGTTATTAACGAAAAACACAGACCAATCAGAGCGCGACCTAGGCGCGAGTTGGCACAGTCGGTCCAGCGCGCCAACTGTCTATTGGTCGACTGTGCCAACTTGCGTCTAGGTTGCACTTTGATTGGTCCGTGTTTTTCGTTAATAATTCCTAAACAAAGCTGCGGATAACATTTTTGCAAAGGAAAATGTTGTTTCAAATGATCTTAGGAACCTCCCATTTGCGGCTGTTGAAGGAATTCTGGGATACCCTGTATATGTACATATTACCAAAGTCATCATTCTGGACAACATTTCCCTTTAAGTTTTTGTCGGTCGGCTTTAGTTTACAGTTTGCAAGATGTATTATTCGACTGCATCATATTCGGTAGCTGTCGCAGCTTTATGAAGATTGTTACATGCGCAGCTGTGTGCTTCCTAATAATGCAAATTACGCCTCGTAAACGTAAAAATAGGACTTTCGAGGGCGATCGCGGCCCAGATTGATCTCTCATCTAGCGTTTTTGACTACCGAGAACCCCCATCTTTGCGTTATCGAGAAATGAGAAGGCGCATCCCGTACCCTTGCAAACCTGGTTGCAATCCAAGGTAGAGCGCAATACGATCGAATGATTGAATAATTCCGGAATCGTTAAGTTACGAAACACATCATAACTCTCAAGCCGATAACAAAATATAATATATCCTTTTGGCTGGGAAATCTACACCCGTGCTTGTCAACTACTACATGATGGATGAGAAACGATCATACAAGAATATCGCTCCATCACACTTAAAAGCAATTCATTGCGGTTGCGGGCCCTTGCCCGGAATGTCATATTCTCCACGTAACAAACACAATTAAACAATTCCACGGTACACGAAGACGGGAATTATATGAAGTACCGGAAATTGTTCGTGCGTTATTTCTGTCAATAATTAATTGAAGTCGAGTACAGTATTTTATTCGGTTGGCAAATAAGTTCGTTCGGTTTTTGTTCCAGTGTACGTTTCATTCGGATTTGCTTTTCTTTTGTCAGCGCTATCGTGCAAATCGAATACACTGTTTATGTTGTGCTGTGTTTGGTTAGGTTAACCTCAATATTGTGTGTGCTGCCTAGCTGTGAACATGGAAATAAATATCGTGCATTATCGTCACATTTTGCTCTATTATTTTTAAAAAGGCAAGCGGGCTGCGGATGCTCATAAAAAGAGATGCCGAGTGTATGGACAGTGCCGGATTAAGCAAGCGCGGGGCCCGTAGCAAATGTTATGGCGGGGCCCAAGGCTTTGCATCAGGGCCGCTCGTGTGTAAATGTAGCGCACCTTTGCGACAACCACAGGGAATGAGCTTTTTTTTAGGAAAACTACCTGTGCCACCTGGCATAGACAGGCGCTCAAGTATCGGCCCTTGTTTGTATGGCGCGGGGCCCGTAGCATTTGCTACTCCTGCTACGGGGCTTAATCCGGCCCTGTGTATGGAGATGATGCCTTAACAAAACGCGTATGCCAAAAGTGGTATGCCAAATTTCGTTCTGGAGATTTCGACGTCAATGATGAGCCCCGCTCCGGTCGCCCGACCGAGATTAATTCAAGTGATGTTAAGGCTGTAATCGAAGTAAATCCATCCCACTCGGTACGAGAGATTGCTACGACATTAAATATATCCCACACAAGCGTAGAAAACCATTTGCGCGAGCTGGGTTACGTTTCTCGGCTTAATGTTTGGGTGCCGCACCAATTAACCGAGGCTAACTTGACCACGCGCGTATCCATTTGCGACTTGCTACGGAAACGCCAAGAAAACGAGCCATTTTTTAAACGAATGGTGACGGGTGACGAAAAATAGGTCGTCTACGATAATGTAACACGTAAACGATCATGGGGGCACAGCAGCGAGCCACTACAAACAACCTCGAAGGCCGGATTACATCCAAAGAAAATAATGCTCTCCGTATGGTGGGATTTCAAGGGTGTCATCTATTACGAACTGTTACCGACAGGCAAAACGATTGATTCAACTGTATACTGTTCGCAATTAACGAAATTGGACCAAGCAATCCGCACAAAACGTCCAGAATTGGCAAATCGCAAGGGTGTCGTCTTCCACCACGACAACGCCGAACCTCATACGTCATTCCGATCACTCGGAATAAATTGATTAGGCTTGGCTGGGATGTTTTGCCTCATCCTGCGTATTCACCGGATGTAACCCCTTCTGATTATCATTTGTTCCGGACGCTACAGAACTCTATGAACGGGAAAACCTTCATGGATGAAGAGGCCGTTAAAAACCATCTGAATTGGTTTTTCGCCGATAAGCCCCAGACGTTTTACGAACGCGGTATAATGAAGTTGGTGGAAAGATGGCAAGAGGTCATCGATAAAGATAGCCACTATATAATTGATTAAAATTTATCTTGTGCATCAAAAAATTGTGTTTCATTCCACTCTAAAAAGCCGAAAACGGACTTATTTTCCAACCCAATACAAATCGAATGAAATCTCGATTATCCGAAATGGACAGGGGAACATGACGGTTCAAATATTAGAACAGTTACTAACAAAGACGAGTCGTTGAAACGAATAAACGGAGGCTCTCGGTATTCCCCGAGCGATCGGAGAACGATCTTTGTCGCGGAACCAATTGGGAATCAAAGTTCGTCTTCGCAGGGTGTCAACAGACACAGCAAACCAACCTGAAACGTAGATCAACAGTTTCCAGCATGCGCGGGAGTTTTATTTCGTTCAGTCTTACAAATTGTTAGTCCAGATCGGTATATGGTCGGCAGAGGATAGGGGAATGGGTGAAGTTGTGAGCATGGCGGCTGAGTATAGTGTAGATGGTCTGGATCGATGAGAGAGAGCGGCTTGGTCTGATTGGCGGGGCTGCGGGGGCGGAACACCACGTAGCCAATGAGCGTGTCTATCCTTCGTGTCTATCCGGACACACAGTGGTAACGAAATCACTGATTTTTACGCTCGGCAACCGTCAATTTCGGCTTAACTGTAAATACCATAAAGCGAATCATCATGATTTATGGATCGTTCACGCGTCACCGTTCTGCCACTCGATAAGAATTCGATGTTTTTCAGCGACACACTGCCTCTGCAGCCTTGCACCAAATCGCTCGAATTATGCTCTGCTACTTTTACGCGTAAGGGGATAATGGAAAACGTTCAGAGAAAAAGGATTTCGTTACAGAATGCTTCATTTTAGAACAAACACTTCAGTGTGTAATATATTTTTTGTTAAACAGTTTTCCTTTATGAATCCGAATAACCAGTCGAATCGAGTATTATTCGATGCGTCATTCCTTTCAATATTATAGAGCTTTCTTCTATTTCCGAAAATGCTAATGAATAATTAACCCCTTGCATTACAGTTTATCAAGTAAAGTACGTTACTAGAAATATTGTTTTAATCGTTTCAAATATTAGAAATGGAGCTAATAATCCTTACTTGTGCATTATAATAGCGTAACTATTTCTGAACTAACTAATGCAAGCTTAAATTCATCAATAATATAATTACTGAAGATATACTCTCCTCCATTTTTATCCACCTTAATGATACTCATCCTTTTTTGATTATTTATGAATAGATTTATGTATGTCATTTTACACTCCATACCGGCATATCAGTGTTCACATCCATTACTACGTACATATGCCTTTGTTAGTAATTTGATAAACACAATTTACTTGTGTTCAAGTGTATCAGACTTAATTCCGTTCTTAACCCCTTGCCGTATATCATTTTCTTTGCAGTTACAGTGATTAAAACATATTTATCCCCAAAAATGTCGCAGAAGGGAAAAGAAACTTTATATTTATTGTCTGGCTACATTTATTTTAATGTTAGACTTTGTTAAAATCGTCATGACGAGTCTGACTCGTTAAAACACGGCAAGGTAAGGGGTTAACTTGGTTAAATTTAATTTTATTTCACCATGTTTTTCCATCGCCCGCTATACATAGATCAGGACTGTAAAGATCTCTCTTCTTTGCGAAGGGAACGTAGAAAATATTTTGAAACTTGAAAAGTAGTTCACACAATTAATTGTGTACACGTTAGGACATCGTCGGGGGTCTTGAAGTCCATCAAATTCATAAATAATTTATTTAGTACGTACATAAGGGAAAGACTACTTTTCTCTACGCAGTTTTCATTCAACAGGCATACTTATTTCAATATGTAGAACTATAAAAGTAGATACATGATGGCAAAGAAGTGTATCATTTAAAAAAACATCTTACATTTGAAAGTTTTTATAACATTTTCTCATGTTAAATAACACTGAACGATATTTAGTTCAAACCCATTACTGTATATGTAGATGCACCTTTTGTTGGTTTGTTAATATGAAAATATAAATATATGGACATTTGTGACCTTCCTTTGTCTTAATGTAGGTGATACTGTCACGTCTGCCGACGTGTTGCCATAGGTTATAAGCATAGTTAATAAGAGTAGGATATTGTAACCGTAATTATTAATAATATTCGTTAGATATTATACAGGGTGTCCCAAAATTCCTTCAACAGCCGGAAATGGGAGGTTCCTGAGATCATTTGAAGCAACATTTTCCTTTGCGAAAATGATCGCCGCGGCTTTGTTTACGAGTTATTAACGAAAAACACGGACCAATCAGAGCGCGACCTAGACGTGAGTTGGCACAGTCAGCCAATAGACAGTTGGCGGGCCGGCTAGACTGTGCCAACTCACGTCTAGGTCGCGCTCTGATTGGTCCGTGTTTTTCGTTAATAACTCCTAAACAAAGCTGCGGATAACATTTTTGCAAAGGAAAATGTTGCTTCAAATAACGTCAGGAACCTCCCATTTCCGGCTGTTGAAGGAATTTTGGGACACCCTGTGTAAGTAGTCATACTTCGCTACGATCATCACATCCGATTCTCACGTTCATACCATACCTTCATTCTTATCTTATCCCTTGTATAATAATCATATAATAATGCAGTGATGAGCAATCCCATGGCCCGCTAGCAAACTGCCTACGGCCCGCCGGAATACGGCGCGGCGCTACGCAACAAAGTATTTAATATTGCGTTCGTTGCCGGTTGTGGCCCGCGCGTAGTCTTATGTTTCCACTTTTGGCCCACAATACGGCGCGGGTTGCTCACCACTGTCTTAATGTATTCCCCGTAATCATTAATCGCACATCTCATAACATCCGACACATAGCGTAGACGATAAGACACCTAATACATTCGACCCCCCGATCCCAAAACGAGTTCAGTTGTTCAGTTCGATTCAGACAGTCAGTCTGACACTCTCGTCAAGACTCCAGCGAGGCTCGTCGCCTCCTGGATGTCCCGGTCAGGACTCCGACGAGTCCTCGTTCTCATCCGCCTTCTTGCCCGCTTATAATTCATTATAATCTTATTTCGTACGCTACAAATATAATCCCAGTATTAATTTAATAAGTGAGTCTCGCTTAGTTCACCTCCCTACATCCTCGCGCTTGCGATACTCTTCTTTCGATTCACGTTCTACCTGTGTCTGCATTTCCAACTCGCACGTCCGAGCCTACCCAGCTGCTCGGTGCATTCCTCTGGTTTCAACGGGAAACGCAGAAGCCTCTCTTTCTTTCAATATATCAGTTCGACGCATTCTCTAACACGAGTATCACACGCCGCGCTGCGCCGGTCGTGATTATCAATCACGGAAGCTCGCGCGCGTCAACGAACGCGAAACAGAGGACAGCAGCCACGAGGTACTCCCGTCAGTCGGGGCCACCAGCTACGTGATCTTCCCAGAACGAGTGTGGATCATCGTTTTCCCTACAGCGGCCCAGCCTGATTCGATTGCAGCCGTCAACGAGCAACGAGAACAGTTCTCATCCGATTGTCCGATAAGTCGTTAAACATTTCCCTGCGAAGATTCGCGCCGTCCGAATTGTCTAGCTCTCGTCCGCCGCTTCGGGCGAATCTACTACCTGTAAGCGTTAAGTAGTATCCGCGTGTCCGCGAAAGTCGTGGTTCCCAGTCAGACGTCGGACGTACGTGCCGCGTGGACAAAAGGTTGTATCGCATTTGAGCGAGTAAGGGGAATGGGTCGCGGAACGATAATTTCGCGCAAGCCAGACTCCGGGACGTAACGATACATTTAATATGTTAGTTTACTCATACACATATGTATACTACTTATGTGCTTTTTACCTGCTAATATTATCTCATTGTCAGTTACCGAATAACATTGACAAATCATATAAAAACCATTACCAACTCAAATTTTACTAATCTAGGGTTACATTGGCATTTACTATAAATAGATTAATTCTTTTAGTGCTTAATTTATTCCCTGCCCTATTATTTATTTATATTCCTGATTATCTAAAATTATCGATTAATTTAATGATGTGATCAAGGACAAAGTAGCGTCTTTCATTTATTTTCGAATGTCTCCTAGAATCTCCATGTGAACCTATTGTTCTTCAGATGGTAAAGTATTTTTGTTGCAAAACGAAAAGCGTTCAATTATATTCGCTTTTCTTTAAATTGGCGATGTTTAGTTATCTAAGATCATAGAACTTGAGCACGGCTGCGAGATAACAGTTCCGTTTGGATGGAAAATCAGACCAGCCATACTCAGGGCCCGCTTTAGCGGTTACATCGCCCCGGACAAAAAGACAAATTGCCGCCCCTTAAGAATATATGTATTTTTTAAAAATAAATGTACACCATATTTATTATTGTAAAAAAAAATCAAATCATTTTATTTAAATTTTAATAAAAGCTTGTTAATCATATAATTTTTTACATTTTTGAATACTATTAAAAATGTGTATTATTGCACAAACAAGTAAAATTCTATTATTTTGAAAATAAAAGAAGGTAACATCAACTACGTTAAAATCACAAAAAACCTTTTTTTCTTACTTTCAGTTCTGCAAACTTTTTTATTACATTTTTTAAACTTGCTTTATCAACAATTTCATGCTGAATTGCCAAAATGGCCAAACCATTATGACACGATTTTGTGTACTAGTCGAACGTAAAAAGTTCATAATTAGTTTTAACTTGGAGAAACTCCTTTCGCCACTTTCTACAGTTACTGGTATCGTTAACAATATTCTTAAAGCAATAGTAAGGTTTGGGGCAAAATTAAACTTTGAAATTAAGCTCAGTACATTGCTTAGGCTTTCTTTTTTGCCCAAAAGCTCAGATACTACTGAAATTTCCTCTGCTAATTCTACCCCGTTTATGTCAGCAGAATCACCATAGTTAAAATACATTCTAAATTCTTACAGTGTTTTAGTAGTATTTCTTTGGACATGGTGTTTAAATCGTATATATTATATAAGAACTGAAAATAGTTACTATGATTACTAAGTTGTTCAAATCTAGCATCTAGTGCATTTACTGTTTGATCGATTGTAAAATAAAGAAAAATCTATTTTATATTTTTCTTTTGGATTTTTCTCACACTTACAGCCAAAATGGCGCCCCTAAATTTTGGCGCCCCGGGCAAATGCCCGGGTTGCCCCCCCCCCAGAGCGGGCCCTGGCCATACTTCATTTAATAGCGAGTGACACGCCACGGGTCGTATGCTTCCATGCACCTTAAACAAGGGATTTTTATGCAGCAACCCTCATGATCTACGCGAGAAAATGAAGTCGGTCGGCGTTGTACACATTAAGGGTACGCCCTTATCGTTATCAACGGCATGACTTCGACAACTTTTGATTGGGGATTGCGAATTTGGGATTAAGAATTCGAACTTCGAGCGGTAGTAAAATTTTACAACGGAGCATTTTTAAACTTCGTACCGCATAAAATATTTTTCAACTTTAAACTTTGTATACATATGTACATCTTTAAACTTTGAGCTACGTAGAACTCTTCTAGACATTGTGGTTAAACAACTAAAGTTGAGAACTAACAATATGTACCTGAAACTTGACCACGAATTTTGTATAACTTTGGACCTGGCGAATACATATTTTTTGTTATTATCACAATTTAGTCCAGTCGGCAGGTCGAAGAAAAGGCGTCTACCTAGAAAGTATTCCGAACTCAATGAAATTTTGACACACGTCATTTAGGGGTACTCTGGGGTGTCGAATCTGAGTTTTCGACCTCGAGGATCCTGTGCTAACTTGGGGAGGGGGTAAAAACCACGATTTTTACTAACTTGTTTTGGTTTTTCGCCTATTACTCAAAAACTATGGGTCCTAAGAACTTTATTTTTTCATTTGTGGAAAGAGCATTAAATTTCCTTCAAATTTCACTATTCAAACGTATTTTTTTACCCAATAGGCACCGAGAGACAGGCGTTCGAAATTAGGAAATGTTTCTCAAAATGACATTTTGAGCCACGCATTGTAACATTTAACAGGAAATTGCAAGTTTGAAATTCAGTGATTTTGAAGGAAAAATGCTCTTTCCAAAAATGAAAAAAGGAAGTTCTTGGGACCCATAGTTTTTGAGTAATAGGCGAAAAACCCCAAAAAGTAACAAAAATCGTGGCTTTTACCCCCTCCCCAAGTTAGCACAGGGTCCTCGAGGTCGAAAACTCAGATTCGACACCCCAGAGTACCCCTAAATGACGTGTGTCAAAATTTCATTGAGTTCGGAATACTTTCCAGGTAAAAGTACCTGGCGACTGGACTAATTCTATTTTTACCGTAAACGAATTTAGTTTACGCTCGAGTCTTGTTTCCCCCGCAGCAATGACACCGTTCACGTTTGTCCAAGTAAATAAATAATTAATTTTAACTGTTCTTAATGTGCATCGAATTGATTTGCGCAGGTTGAATTTTATTTGGGAAGGGATGAAATTGATTTGCAAAGGGGTGAATTTGGAGTGCAAAACCTATAGGATACTTTTCCACTTTGAGAAGTACCAGTCAGCACGACTGGTATTGGCATAAGTAGTCATGATTGAAAAATGTAACATGAAGTAAGAATTTCAAAATGAAATTGTAAAACCCGTCATTTTGTCTGGTCTGGTAGTTCTAGTATGTAAGTAGTGTTAAGAGATACTTGGAGGTAACATGAGGTAGTAACTTAGGAAACTTAAGTAGCGTAAATAACTTGGAGTTACATATTATATGCAGTGCGGTAGTAAACTCAGCTGGGTCGTAAAGAGAGGTTTGGTTCCGGCGGTCAACAAAGGATATCCATGATAGCAGGGAGATGACATCCCGTCTAGGGCTGCGCAAAGCGGGAGCCCCTACTAAATTGGTTCCCCTTTAGGCCAGTTCTGGAACTGCTCGAAATGCTAAAGACGCTCCTGAGTTTTGGGAACTCTAGCTGACCCGGATCAGCAAAAGCAGCTTCTCTTTATGATCCCGTTGGGTTTACTACCTTGCCATAGAAAGAGCAAGGTGAGATGGAGACACTAGGAAAAAATTCCCTTAGAACATTATACTTTGTGATGGTACGTTTATAAATAATACTAGTCGTAATGCCAGTATTTCTCCAACAAAGTACCGTAAAAAATTCTCTAAGTTCCGTAAGAAAACACCACGCATCATGGTACTTACAGGATCATGTTGCATAGATGGTACAATTATTCGCAAGCAATCACTTCATCCTCACGTCCAGCATAATGCATGCTGCTATGGATTCAGTCAACAAGTGATTCTATTAGGTTGTTGCATAAGAGATGTCCGACTTTGAGGTACAAGCTAATTCATAACACTAAACGTACCACGACCGGTCAAACGACCGGTCCCAGATGTTTTTATTTCACAATTAATGAAATTATGAAGACGCTTTCATAAGAAATGATTTAATAAATGTCAAATGGGAAACTGAAGACTGTAAGAAATTTTTGAATGCACCATAGATTTGAAGATTCTCCTCTTCACAGAACTCCTTAAAAGTCCATGTGCAATTTTTGATTCCACGATGATTTATTGAGCTCTGAATGAAAGTTATGATACACATTGAAGGTTTACACGACCAAGCTTATTCCTCATTTTTGTGCTATAAAACATCCAAAAAATTGTTAGAAAGTCAGTTGTCAAAAAGAGAAAGCAACAATTTTCAAATCAGTGATGGATTTGTTCGGAGAAAAAATGTTCCAACTTTTTTACAAGTAGCTCCATTTCGAACATAATCGACCAAAAAAGTGTCTTTATTCGAAAATATTGTAGAAACAAAATGAACGATGATCTGCAAAAGTAGGGGCTTCAAACTTTAAAATGAGTCCATGTTTATTGTTATAATAATATTTTTCACAAAATTGTCACAATTCAAATATGTACGATTTTTCGAGCAATCGAAAAGTAAATTTTATTCGGCGAGGTCAGAAAAAATAGAACTACGCCATCTAAGAAACAGCAAGGACCCGAGGATTCCTCTTAGATCAAGACTTTACTGTACTTTGAATGTCCTATTTTTGTCGACAGTACCAATGCGTTTTATATTTTTATACAGTAACTCGACAGAAATCAAAATACAATCTTGAAATACATCGAGTAGAACCTATATAAACGAGTGCCGCCCCTACCGTGTATAAAGTACACGATTTCAATGCTAGATTTCATGCGTCTCGTGATGGATAACAATTATGATACTGCAACCACAGAACGCGGCCTCATATTGATTCGGACAATAATTGTAGTATACCTTGTGTTATTGACCATCGAATTAGCATGGTATGTACATATTATCAAATTGCGCGCGACAAAAGATAAATCATTCTAATGACAAATCATAAGCAAACTAGATCAGCTCCGTTATTGGTTTCCTTTAAATTAAAAGAATGCAAGAGCTTCGATGTGCTAGTTCCAGTTTATTAAAATGTTTAAGGTAAGATAAAAATTTCTGTTTAGTTCTTGTTTATTGTAACTGATCCAAACCATTTTTATTTTGCATAAAGGTTCGCAGTCTACTGATTAATTTGAAAGAAAAATGGAAGAAGATGTTTACTGCAGAAACACTGTTTAATCATTTGTAATGGGATGATCTTGTAATAGAGACTCAAAAGCAAATACAAATGAATTACATTTCAAGGATACTCATTGTAACCAAAAACTAGCTATGGGAAAAAATATTTTATTTCTAGATAATGATGGACTAGATTAGATTGAATGATGTAAATTCTGGAAAACCGCTCCATTTCCGCTCCCATAAGTGCATTAATTTTTTGAATTCTTCTGAGACACTCAAAGATAGAATAGCTTATTTGCGTTATTAATGCAGCAATATATGTATTATTCAAAAGAAGAGTTTTAATTCTCCTGGGATTCTTGAAGGTAGTAGAATAGCTGTTATACATTATTAAAGCGACAATATATTATTAAAGAGAATGCAGTGCAGCGTAAGCTAAGCGCGAAATATGTATATGTAGATATTTGAATAAGATATTAATGGAAACATTATGCAAGACAGTTCAATTGAAGGAAGGTACCTAAATATATCTTTCGTATTTAATGACATGAGAATTGTTCGAAACACAATTTAGATTATTTCGAAACACAAACACTATATTTTTTGACAATGCTTTCCAACTTTTTGGTAGGCTACTACTACTGTTTTAGTCTCGTTTAAAAAAAATTCGGTGACCTTGAAATCTCGAAAAATGACCTTCAGAAAGTTTGCCTATCCGGCACCAGTAAAAATTGCCATAGCATTATTTAAAACAGGTTTAATATTATTAAATTCGTCTGTATTCTACGTATAAATTGTAAAACGCTCAACTGTTGTATGAGAAAACAGATTCAATTCGATGTGCACAATGTAAAAAATATTACATAGAATAAAAATTATCTGGGTTGAAAGGAATGTCTTGATTTTCGAATTAAAATTGTTTCAAGTCCAAAGTGTTAACCAAAAATTGACCATAAGTGTAATACATATGTATAGTAGAACGTCGATTATTCGAACCAGCGAATCGGAGATCTCGAAAAGACAGTCTTCGATGGTTCGGAAAAAATTAAAGATTACTTTAACAAATAAGTTTTGTTAAAATTAACTGCATATGTATAATTACTATGTATCGTAATTGTATGTACATGCATACGTGTATATCACATTTCTAATTACAGCAGCAGTACTTTTATATTTAATAAGTCATTTTAAAACTGTTCGATTATCCGCGCGCGAACAATTCGATTTTCCGAACCACCTTGATCCCAATTAGTTCAAATAATCAAGGTTCTACTGTAATTAAACTAACTAGTAAAGAATGAAAAGCCTGTCCGTTATTATAGTCGAAAATTTTTGCTTAAAATTACATCTGTAAAAACAATTTTTAAATATTCCAGCATAAATACACAGATTGCACGAAATTTCCAATATGAAAAAGAAGAAGCTGTGTGCCGGAATGTTAGACATTCTGAGAATTAGAGTAACTCGTTTTGCAGCATGAATAAGCAGAAAACGATCTTCCTCGGGAGACGTAATCGTATTCTGCATTAAAAGCAAAGAATCACTCAGTAAAGAGTTGATGGGAACCAGGTAGAGCGTCTATGAGTCAGAATACTACATTACGAAATTTCATAAATTCTCTTTATGATACCTTTTAGACGCTTCGCGCTTCGTCAAGGCCTCTGTTTTTCATTTGAAACAGTAATAACTCGAGCGAACACAAATTGGCACAACTGCCACTCGTTTCGAATCAGACGTGATCGCAAAATAACAAAATATTCGCAGAAATCAAAATTAACGACTGGATATTGTTAAGACATACGTTGGAGAAATAAAAAAAAGAGTTTGAATCTTGCTTGAAGGAGGCAACATTCGCGGAATGCGAACAAAAATGAGAATATCAAGATCGGAGGTGGAAAACAGGACCAAGCAATGTTTAGAATGGTTCAAACGAATCCGCTGAATAATAGAGAATGGTAGACAGTTACTGCAAGGGAGCAACTGTCTCCGATTATAACAAAAGTGAAGGGGCGTAGCTCACAGCTCATTTGTTATTAACTAGCGTAGTGGAACCTTGAAGTGCAGAAAGACTTGGAACACGACTTCACACTTTGACTCGCAACCCTTGGTAAATTTAGTTAATTACCAGTCAAACTTCCGTAAAGAACTTCCTTCCTCTCTTCTGTTTCCTGATCTATTCAATGCTTTCCTCCTTTTCTAAAGAAGGATTTCAATTCAGTCCTTACTGCCTATGTATGTATACTACGTTTTATCATTTTTCGTACAATCTTGAACTCATTGTTGAATAAAAAAGTAATCTTTAAAAATTTATTGACATGCATTATTGAGACATTCTAATTTTGAGATTTTCCCTTATATGTGTAGTATTCTATGTATAAAGGCATACCTCTAAAGTCTAATTGTCAAGAAACTATCGCTAATGAAATATTCTAAACCGATACTGTTTATTTATTAAACCGTGATATATTCCGCATATTCAGATTAAGCAAAACTTAATATGAACAATCTTTTTGTATAAAGGGAATTAACCAACAATTTTGAACTGTATCCAAAGATATGTATAATGTATGTAATACAGACTTGGATAGCACGGTTTCCTGTCATTTTGTTGCGTCCATTGCATATTCTAATTACTAGACTGCGGATCTTCATGCATTTAAGAAGAAATTGGTTGGATGAAGTATAAAACAATAACAGATTAGAAAAATTTAAGAATGTTGCAACGTTGTTCTTAATGCAACAAAATCATTAAGGGATGAAATCGAATTTTATTTTACTCCTGCTGCCCACAATTAATGCAGAACATTTTTATTTTGCATCAAAATCCGCAGTCTACCAATTACTGAAATACAATCTGGGAAATGTCAGATTGACATTTTTTATAAAAACAATACATATGACCAGCGTTACCATATTTTTATCTCTCTATTCCTCCCGGCCCCTTACCCTTCCGCCTCTCGTGCAGTGTAGCTCGTCTCACGCGTACTGTACGCCAGCGTGTCGCCACTGTCGCCAGCGTTAGTGGGAAGAGTGCGAAGACGAGCTGCGCTGCGAAACTGGGCGAGAGACGGAAGGGTAAGGGGCCGGGAGGGATAGAGGGATAAAAATATGGTAACGCTGCATATGACATACAGTATTCAATGTAGTGAACAATAATCCCTTAATATGAAAATAATTGATTAAAATAATCCATCAAACAATATGACCATCTTTCTGTTATTGTTTTATTATTTAAAATATATTGAATAGTAAATTGAATTAAAGTAACTCCTAAACTAATCCTTTTTCGACATACATAGGTTAATACCTTTTTATAGAGAATATCGATTGGTGCACAAGAAAATATATGGTTCCATTTCAATAATGAAAGTTGACCTTCGTAAGTCCTTGACGCGTCCACCTGCAAAACAACTGATAATACCAGTATATTCATCTCTTAAATAATAATGACGTAAATCAAGGTGGTAATATCTGATGGCCCATCCTGTATGTATGTGTTTAATCTTAGAATGGCAGACTTTCATTTTTCGGTGTCAGAATAGCTTGCAAGCGACTCAGACTAAAATTAAAATATTTTTAAAAAATCCTTTCTCCAGTTTTCCTTGAACATCTTCAGGAACGATAACGGACAGCCCTAGATTGGCGTTCTAGGGTTAAAAATATAGTGTAAAGATAGTAAATATATACCTTCAAACGATCTAGCCGTGGCTTTATCAAAAAGGACTTGCAAGAATTAAAGCAAGAAGATAGCCTTTACTGACCGTTACAGTATAGATAACTAATGATAGAGCCCCGTCTATACTTGTCTTATATCCGACTTGCCTGTACTGTACGCGAAGTAGCTGTGAGGGATAAGTGCCTCTAAAAATTTCATTAATTCTGGGTAATATAGTGTACCCCGACGAGGCAATAGTAACTTCTATTTTATAGTTCCAAACAGTTAGATTGTTCGTTGTTATTCTAAATCATTTTGGCGATTGACTTTGAGTTTTCTGATTACTCACCTCTACATCATTTTGACACGTGCCAATACACACCAAAGAACTCTAATCGCATGGTATTTCCGGTTCGGCTTGTATGTATACATACAGTGACAAGCAAAAGTGTAAACACACTTCGTTTGTTTTACATAAAATGTGATAATACAAGATATTTTTCAATTGAATGATAAAGATTCGGTAATAATAATTATTTGGTGAATGTGATAAACAAATCATGACAGTTTATGTACGATAATATTAACAATATATAGAATATTTTACAAAAATAAGGATCGGTAGCAATGTTTACAGTTTTGCACGTATCATCAGAAACGAATAAGATTGTACACATATGATAGGGAAATGAAATTGTCAGCAAATACTGATAGCCAACTGTCGTAAGACACGTTTAGACTAGTGTTTACGTAGTTATTCTTAAGTGTGAAAGTTACTTGACCCGCAAGATGAAACCACTTACAATTAGTGCAGACAAGAGGAACAGTATAGTTTCATTGTGCGATAAAGGTTTTTCATTACGGCAAATTGCAGTCAAATGTGGTGTAAGTCATACGATAGTTGCAAAAATTAAGAAAACCTATGGTAGTACGTCAACTTCCTCAAGAAACGGTAGACCGCGACTGGTTTCTGACAGAACTGCACGTCAAATTGCACATCGTCTTCGGTCTGAAAGTCATAAAACTCCAAAAATCGCGGCTCAAGACATTGGAGTAAATGCTAATGAATGGACCATTCGCCGTTCCTTAAAGAGAATCGGGTTGAAAGCGAAAGAAAAGAAACGCAAACCAGCTCTTGCAGTCAAAAATATTAAACAACGACAAAAATTTGCTCATACATACAAAGAGTGGACAACAGAAGACTGGAAAAGGGTTATATGGTCTGACGAAACAAAAATTAATAGTTTTGAATCTGATGGAAGGTCCTGGTACTGGACTTCATCCGAAAATAGTAGCATAATACAAACTATGAAGTTCGGGGGTAGTTCAATTTTGTGTCGGGGTTGTTTTACTCATAAGGGTGTTGGTCCTTTAGTTCGGATAGAAGGTATCATGTGCATAGAGCATTATTTAAATATTTTGAACAATAATTTGCCTTCTGTTGTTGATTCTATTGAATTTCCCGAAGATGAAGTAGTATTTCAACAAGACGGGGATCCTAAACATACTGCAGAGATAGTAAAAAACTGGCTAGTCCGGATATGAACCCAATGGAAAAGTGGTCAATTGTGAAAAGAAGGCTAGCAAAATATGACAATCCACCTTCAGGTGTTTATAAATTGTGGAAAAGGAACAGAACAAGAATGGTACAATATTGAGCTGGAAATGATAAAAAATTTAATAGATAGTATGCCACGTAGGCTAGAGGCAGTACAAAAAAGTAAAGGAAAGTGGGCAAAATATTAATTTAAAGCTTTATTTCGACGTGCACAATTAAAGTGCAAAACTGTAAACATTGCTACAAATCCTTATTTATGTAGAATATTGTATATATTGTTAATATTATCGAACACAAACTGTTCTGTTTTGTTTATCACATTCACCATATAATTATTATTACCTAATCTTTCTCATTCAATTGGAAAATAGCTTGTATTATCACGTTTTATGTAAACCAAACGAAGTGTGTTTACACTTTTGCTCGTCACTGTATTTAGCGAATCACAGTTGACAGATTTTCGTGATTAGGGAATCGCTCTAATTGTGAGATCCTCGTTATTCTATATGTCACAGATGTGTAATTTTTTTTACTCTTTGCGGAAAATACAAATAAACGATAACTGCAAAAGTATAACAGTATAAAAGTATATGTATAATACAATCTTGCATCACCGAAGAAAACCTCCTAACGCGAAGAAATGATACAAAAATATACTGAATCGTTTTTTATTTGTGTTCTGTCTTCTGACGCAACTATTTATTATCGGATTGTGTATGCTGTGAATGTGAAAATTGTGAGAAAGCTAATTCTAAATAAATACGATATTTTACATTGCATCCCTAGGAGAACCGCTATCCAGTAATATCTAATGGAGGCTATGTTGTCGGGGATAACACTCGTGTAGACGAATAAATGAGACTGTTATTTTATTTGAACACATCTCGTAAATTGATAATATCCAGTGCTCGGCTGATACGAGTTCGAATTAGCATACAAAGCGGCAGGGACTAAGAACTGTTGCAAAGAAACTTTCACCAGGTACATACAGCTAAGGACCAGGCTAGAGCGTGCATGGAAAGGATAAGTGTATGGATTTATCAAATTTTGTGCTGTTCCTGTAAGCTGCAACGTATACATAGACATGACCGGACATACTGCATTTACTATCTATACATATACATATGTATACATATGTAGAGGTATAGGAAGCGGAATGAGTATCGCGCACCGCGATGCGGTGGCAATGTCGACGATGGCGGCTGCTCCGATCGATCGCCGAAACGATCGACCGCGTCCCGTATAATTCCGCGAAGCGGAGTTTTGCGGTTGATTTACAATCGGCCGGGTGCAGCTTCCCTGATAATCAAACGAGAGTTTCCGATTGGATTTGTACGATGCGCGTACGCTTGTGTCCCTATATCCGGCGCGGAACGGTGCGGCGGGGCGGGCGGCGAGGCGAGGCGGTGCAACGCGTGCATGCACCGGTTACGCCGAATCGAGGATACCAAGGAAAATCAATTAGCCGGGCAAACTGTTTCGACTGCGGCTGTTTGCCCGCACGAGAGTCGGCAATGTATTTCGTCTCGAAGCTAGGATACGTGTCCCGAGCACAGTGCGCGCGGTTGCGTGTGCACACACATCGCCCTTTATATTTGCAACCGATGCACGGCGAATGCGAACGGTTACTGCTCACAGCTCACAACGACGGCGCACCGAGCCCGCGTCCTTGTAATACCGGCATTTCCCTGAATGTGTCTGATTACAAACGTGTAGACGTGTGCACGTGAATCCGAGCAACGGGAATTCGATACTGTTCGGCAAATTGAAACGCTTGTAATATCGCCGAGAAAACCTAGCACAGCGCCGATCACACGGCGAATTTGTCCATTATGCGAACTGCATCCATCTATCGCAAAAATGCCTGCAATCTTGTAATTATGAGAATAATTAGCAGGACAAAATTGGAATAGTAAAATTACACTGTCCAACACCAAATTTGTTCCCTATATACTGTTGGGTCCTTCTTATAGAGTTTTTTGCGCTGATTCCGAATCTGTTCTTAATTTTTCTCCTATACGCACAGTTTTTGAGGAACATGGCTTTGAAAAAAAACATATTTTTCAAACAAATATTGTGATGTTATTATAAAAGATATTGAATTGTTCTTTACAGCCAAAGATTCTGTAGACTTCACATAATATAATATTAATGCATTATGATTGTTTAAACATGTTTAGACAATCATTAAAGACGGAGAGACACCACTTTTGCACCAATTTTTGAGGATATTTTTCAATTTATCTCAAAAAATAAGGGTCCAGCGGAAAAGCGAACTATACCAAGCGATAGAGCAGACTTTTATCTTGAGAAACCACCCTATTAAGTTTGGAACGTCGACTTTTTTTCGAACCAGAAAGCAAAATATCTTCGCCCGACATGAGTTGCCGGCAGTGGCGTTCGGAACGGGTTTAAATATGTTTAAAAAATCATAATGTATTAATATTGGATATCACTGTATTCGGGAAAGTCTACAGAATCTTTGCTGTAAAGAACAATTCAATATCTTTTATAATAACATCACAATATTTGTTTAAAGTTGAAAAATATGTTTTTTTTTCAAAGCCATGTTCCTCAAAAACTGTTCACATAGGAGAAAAATTAAGGACAGGTTCGGAATCAGCGCAAAAAACTCTATACAAAGGACCCAACACTATATTAAACGCATAAAAAAAGTTGAAATTTGTTAGACAGTATAATTAGCAGGAACAAAATTGGAACAGTAAAATTATTACAGACAAACAAGTTCTAATTATTGTAACCATGAAGATATTTGTACGGCAAGGGGTTATGTTATGATAAGGCAAATACAGAACCTCCATTATGTGAACACCCGTTATATGAACGGCCTATTACATATGTAAACGTCCTATTGTTTGAGCGTTTCATTGTATCAACAGTATTTCCACTACAGTACTGTTAGTAAACAGAAATATTACTTGCCTTTGTAGGACGAAATCTATCGTAATGATTTAGTTTCAAAGTGACATACTTGCGATAACGTTATATCCTAATTACAGCGGTGACGAACTTCTTCTCCGCCGGGAGCCAGAGAACCCCCACTACCAATGCGACGCGACGCGACGCTCCCTCACTATGGAAGAGAGCAACTCTCCCACTCGCGACCTAACCCGTCTGCCAGAAAGTGATGGCGTGCAAAATCACTAACCGTGATTTATCAGAGTGATCGCAAAATCACGATCACCGTCGTGACTTTAACTTCATTCGCGCCGTGATCGTCATTTTTTAATCTGGAGTGAATTTGCTTACTGTCATATTAATTTTTCATCGCGATTGAATTAGTTCGTTTTTTAAATACAGTGACTCCCACTAATATTCGGACACTCTTAAAATCACCATAACTTTTTTAATATTGGAATATACAACTTTGAAATTTTTTTAGAAGTTGGAACAATTGGTTTGCTACATAGCGTGACAACAATTTTTGAAAAAACTGCAAGTTGTCATGGAATTGCAGAGAAAATACTAAAAGTTGTATTTTTCAACGTTTTTATGTAGGTTTGTCTGGAAAATTTAGGAAACACGTTTTGTAGATCTATATCAATTAAACATATTCTGAAAATTTCGTCCAAATTGGTCGACGTTGAAATGAGCTACAAACGTTTAAAGATGGTAAAAATAGCAGATTTTCACGATTTTAGACCTCTAACTGCAATAAATCTAAGGATTCTTACATCTTTCAATTGCCTGTCGTTTTTTCCCGCATCAACCGATTTCGATGAAACTTTCACAGTGCATATAACTGACACAGATCTACAAAACGTATTTTGTAAAATTTCATTATAATCCCGCATAAAAAAGTTGTAAAATACAACTTTTAGTATTTTCTCTACAATTTAGACCAAATGAAATTTTTGAAAAAATTTCTTTTCGCATCCTGTAGTGAACTAATTGTTCTAGCTTCCCAAAAAAAGTTCAAATCGCATAGTCCAATATTAAAAAAGTTATGGTGTTTTTAAAGAGTGTCCGAATATTAGCGGGAGTCACTGTACATCAATTAGTTTGTATAGAAATATCTGCATGATAACGTAAATTTAAAATTACGTTACGTTCTCTGTGTACAGCGCAAATTTACTTCATTTAATGACAAATATAAAAAATATTCAATTTTCTTTTCCGTACACTAAACGCAATTAGCATACATTGCCTTTTAATAATGACAAAATTGCATTCATTTAGATTTCGTACCAGTTAATATTGTACTAAATAATAAAACTAAAACTGTAAGATTGAACTTACTTTTGACCACCCAGTTTCTTTACTCGTTTCGTTGTTTTCAATAAACTATGAATTTTCTATCCCCTTTTGTCATCTTCTCGCTCCATGATTCCGTAAGACGTAAATATTTATAAAAAATGCATTGTTGCTTTGAAATAAAATGTTAGTTTTTAAGGATTACGGTGATTATCGTATACATTGCAACTTAAACTTTCTTTTGTCTAAAACTACAAACTATTTCTAATAGTAATTTGAAAAATAACTTGAAAGACATTTCACTTGATACTACTCCTTCATCGATGTGGCGAGTTTACGCGCTAAACGCGAAATATCCGAAGAAGTATCCGCATTGATTTTACCGACGTTCAACAATGGCGAATTTGCGAATACACACGCCGCTCCTATGTGTGTGTGTGTGTGCACACGTCTTCAATGTTACCCGAGCTTTGTATTTACACCCGATGTACTGTGTACAGCTTGCAGCAAAGCACACACAATCTGTCTATACGGGCACGGGCGCGGGCGCGGACGTCCACATGCACACATACACACATACACACATGCATAGCGTTGATTGCAGGCATGCCCGCGAAAGCTGGAGTTGGATGCACACGAATCTATACATAGCCTCTACATAGGAACAGAGCAGCATTGATACATCGTTGAAAATTGACGAAACAATATTTTTGATGTTGTGATTACAAATGTACGAGTGCATACAGATCCATTGCAGAGCTGTGTACGCTCACATGAATAATTAGCGAGCTGCAATTTTGGATTTCACTTACCGATGTATAAAACAATGTTTCGAATATAAGCTATGAAATAACGAACTCGCATGCGTATGCGATACCACGATGTGAATCAGCATTCTTCAATCTCGAACCTCTTGCTCCCTAATAAACGTTAAATAGGGGTAGACGTTTTAAATATCTCTAATTTGTTAACTTCGTTCAAGCAGGTGCATATGTTATCGCGGCATTAGCATCGGCCGAGACGAAATCCGTCCACTGTAGCCGCGCTCTGATTGGTCCTCGTTTTGGGGAGATTACGATTTCCGTGGCCCCTCGTTTTGAGGTTATATTTGGTAAAGTAGATTTCTTGTTTTTTATAAATCTGGAAATATTTCGGTAACTATGCGAAATATGAGAAAATATCAAGAGACCTTTTTTGTAGAAAATTAAATTTCCAACAATTTATGTTGCATGACATTTTTCTATTAGCTGCGCAGTTTTCGAGTATATTTATATTTCGGTGAATTTGCAGAACTGCCTCTCCCCCGAAATAATGGTCGGGGGAACGTAAAGGCTCCGTTCTGAAAAGATCACATTCTATGATAGGATGACATCTACAATAAGAAGATTATGTGAACAGAGTGAGTTATGGTTAGATCGTGAGAGGGGGCGGAGAGGCCTGGCCCGTCCACGCATACGAAAATACAGGGGTAGTGTAGTAGTAATTTCAAAAAAATTATTTTATTTTTAGTTTAGTTTAGTTTGGTCCAGTTTGGATTAGTTTGGTTTAGTTTGGTCTAGTTTTGTATAGTTTGGTTTAGTTTTGTTTAGTTTATAAAAATGTCAGAGGACATAAATTGTTGGAAATTTAATTTTCTACGAAAAAGGTCTCTTACCGGCCAAACGGAGTCCATTGGATACTTGTTATATACACATTTTTTTCTTAAAATGATCCCAGGAACACAAATATAACCTTCAAAGTAGGGGCCACGGTTATCGTAATCGTGCCCTTGTTTTTCGTTAATAAATCCTTATCAAACAATTTGTTGACAAATATTGGACACGTATACATATCTTTTTTATCTGTTGTGATCATACGCGGAGGTAAAAACTATATTTTCTGAAACACACTCGGGAACCAAAGGGTGTTGCGAGTCAAAACAATAGGTTTTTGCGTTTTGTGAAAACAGTACGTATGAAAGTGACTTAATCAAATGTACAGAAAATATGTGTCTGTGAAATAATCGTACAGGAACATTAAATTAATTGTTTTTCATAAATGTTTGTAAAAAAAAAATAACCACTTCTTGTACAACAAATGGCACTTACACGAATTTGTTGCTTACCCGTCAGGTGGCAAGTGCTTCAACTTTTCGGACAGCAGTGCACACGTGAATGCTTCGAGAAGCAGACTAAACAGATTGCAAACATAGAGTGGTTAATGAAGATGACAATATAAAGTATTCATATTAGTCGAGACTCGTATCACTGTCATCGGCACCAATCGGACATAAAATTGGCCGACACTTTAATGCGAATGATATTGAATTACCTAGTTCTGCCCGAATCCTAAAATGACTCATTTAATTTGTGATGCCGGCGTCGCGACGCCGGAGTGGCCCGGTTCTGTCAATCTTAGTGGCGCGTTTTAAATATACATGTCACGCGATTGCTGAGAATAAAATATGCAGGACAGATGAATATTAAGTCCTGTTGACAGATAAACTGCAACGATATCCACAGATCTCTGTCCGATTGAAAACGCATCGCTGCCATAGATCATTGCATAGTTTGTCCGCGAAAACTTATCAACTCTTGCCGTTTACTTCCGCCTGTTCCTCACAATTTTAAAAAGATTACACGTTTCGATCTGAATATTCCAGTATTCCGCTGTTTGATTTTCTGTTTCCATATTTCGTAAGTATACGTGTGTATGTATTTGATTTATTTTCGCAACAAGCATTAAATACGAATAGTTATTAAAACAATCATTTTTCTGTAAAATTATTGCCATATTTATGAAGATTATAAATAGACAGCGGATCCTTCTGCAAAATAAAATGTTTATACATTATTTGCATGGAAATGAAGCTAAATAAAGATTAATTTCTTACATAAATATCATTCTAATTGATTGCAAATAACGTCCCGGTAATGGAAATAAATGCATAAAATCCGCCGTCTAATTATAAAATCTGACAATATGTTCAAACATTCAATTGAATGATGTTTTCGGCGCAACTGTTTCGATCACTTATTAAATCTAGCAATTTTGCAATAAACTTTTTTTCTTTCCCAACAAGCTTTCTTTCAATGTTTTCAGTTTTTGGGCTCTGCTTTAACGGTTACTTTGACCGCAGTACATTCTAAACCATCAACGTGCACAAATCAATTTTTCAATGTTCATTTTACACAACTAAAGTTATTATAGCAAGTATGTATTCACATCCTGGTTGTTTCCACTTCAATTTACCTATTCTATTTACTGTATTTAATATATATATTTTTTATTGTAGATGCAATCTTTCCTTTGAAAAAGGTTCAAAACTGAACCAAAACGTTAGGAAAGAAAAATTTTATTGCAAAATTGCTAGATTTAATAAGTGATCGAAACAGTAGCGCCGAAAACATCATTGAATTGAATGTTCAACATTTACGATCGATTAAGAACTAAATTTTAAATGCTTCCGGCGCACTGGTTCGATCAAGTATACTACATAAACACTATTCGCAAATTTTCACAAAATCTTTATTTCAACGTTTCGATCTTTTTTTAGATCATTCTCAAGAAATTTTTAAGAAATGCGCCTGTAAAATAATAATAAATGCTGTATTTTATAAATATGTGACTTTAAGCCATTAAGGACAGATTCTACTTATTGCTTAGTGCAATATAAAGTAATATTTCATGTTATGAATTTTAATGAGACACGTGTTGACGCTATGGCACTGTACTAGGTAATGATATACCGTGAAGACACATAGAAGCGAAACAAGCCACATATCGATCGTTTGGTTAATGATCGATATTTGGGGCTAGATTCAAATCAAAACATAACCAATACAATCCTCTTATCACTGCTCTCTTACCATATTAGAGTATGGTATTTGTCAATTAACATTCAATTTTATTATATTATACACTATTGTGTGTATGTGTAAATTGAAATGAGGTTGAAGCTGTATAAGGAATTGATTAGAAGAATTTACGATCGATAATCGGGATTATTTTAATATGTTCAAAGTTGGTTCTTTGGTTAATAAGCCACAATTTACAATATATGAATTCTCGAATATTATTGTATTATCGATCAGATACTTGAAGTACTTGTACTTCACCCCTGATAACGAACAATTCGATTTTCTCAGTTGCAATACATTTGGGGCATTACATAATACGTTTTGTTTTGTATTCTTATGTTTATTAAAACAAAATTTGTCTTCATATATTTTCATAGTCAAATATTGACTACTATTAGGTATAAATACACCATTGATGAGTGTAATATACTAAAGTAATCTTTCTTAGCGCCCCATCTTGCACCCTTATCCCCAATACAATCCTGAGGTCAGTGGTACCCTATCCCTCATAATGTAGGTTGCCAAAAACAATCATCAGTTTACCCTCTCGTTAACCATGTCGTTAACTGACCCGTAGATTACGATAATAACGCATGAAATCTGTGCCTACTGATTCTGATTAAGGTATCTAGAATTTATTGGGGTGGTATGCAAATCTTGTTGAGTACTTCAGCCAGAAGCTGCTGCAATTCAACAGAATGTAATCAGTGGACTGCAGATTTTATTCATTTATGACTAAAACGAGTAGCTGCAATTTAACACTGTAAAGATTGAAAGAATTGAACAGTATCAGTATATTACTTTCGACCTAGTAAAATTATTAAAAAAAGGAAAACGTTTGTAAGTGGATCTGATAACTAAACTGCAGATCTTTATGGATTTATAGCAAAAGAGAGTAGATGAAATTCATATTTTCATTAATACAATTCATTGTTGGAAAATTTAAAGAATTGAAAATGCCAATATATGATTTCTCCTCTCTATTAAAATCATTCTATTTCTTTGAATCAATGCAGACAAATTTTATTTTGCAGTTATTTTGGAGGTTTAAATAAAGTTTCTGATTCCCCGTCAAAAATGTTTTAACAAAAACAAACATAGAGATTGAATAATGCATCATAATAATTGAAGTTGAATACATTCTACAATTTAATATTTTGGAACACTTTTTACGCTTCTAAAGCCACTAATATTTTAATTTAACATAACTTGGATTTAAATTGATTTTTTCCAAGCTAAATTGTCTTCAACAGATTGCAACGAAATCCCAGATCACATATTTTTGAGAACCGTGCATATGTATTGCGCATTTTCATTAAAGTACTATTTTATATTGTGTCATGTTTACTAATATATTTTGTTTTTCTACATAATATGTATAACAACATCGAGTTATAACAACGAATAAGGATCTTTATGCACTTATATTAAATACGACAATATAAAAAATGTAGATAAAATTCAAATATAGAGCTATAATGTTTTTGCGCAGTCAACAGGAATTTTGTTGAAGAAATGTGGCCCGCAGTCCAATTATACATTACATCCTTAAATATATACCATAATTTTTTTCTCTTATTTCACATTTCCATTATAATTTCATTTCATTCTTTTTGCCAAATATGAATATGAAAACTGCGCGAGGTAACACCAGTTAGCGACTTGACGAGTAATTAACATTTATGACGACTAGTCTAGACAGATCGTCGGGATTAAATCGTGACGTTAGAAAATTTGACTAGCTTTCCATTTCTGATTTGGCTGGCAAGTTCTCGACACCTATCGCTGCGAGTTCAACGACATTTCGAACAAGGAGTCGACGAACGTATTCAAACATAGAATTGCTTTATACATACAATACATCACTCCACCAGGTTCATTTACCTACACATTTTCGATGGCTGTATTAATATTATAATCTCGTACGTTCAGTATCAACTGACTTTTATGATAATGTACTTGGTGTACAATTGTATAAAATTTGTATAAGTGTATATACATATACGCACACGTATGTATATATGTATGTGTGTGGATTGAAATACTCTCAATTATTAAAACGGAAAAGTATTTTTGAAAATTCAGTAAAAATTCATCAGCAGAACTAAAAATCGCATTGGAATCAGGAATGCAATTTAATATATTTTGCAGTGTTAAAACGAAATCAAGCTTTAATATTTAAAGAAGCATTAATAGTGGCAGTGTGAAAGATATTGATCGGTTTCTATATCACATATACAGTATACATATACTGTGAGCACGGATACGTTTATTTGCATAATTTACAAATATACATCGTATTTAAATTGTACTACTTCATAAGATCTTTATACATAATAGCTTGTACCTAACCCAGACCTTTGGGTGAATAAAATCGTTATCCGATATATTAAATCGCATTATTCAATTTATTTGTCAGTATATTAAGTTTGACTATATTAATTAGAAATACTTTGAAAAATAGATGTGCAGCAAAGGTTCGATCTAAAATCCCTCGTGTCCCTGCTGTTTCTTAGATCGTGTGGTTCTGCTACTTTCTCTTTACCTCACCGACCGCGTCGAACGTAGGAAACAAATATAATTTGATGATGTTTTCGGCGCAACTGTTTCGATCACTTATTAAATCTAGCAATTTTGCAATAAACTTTTTTTTCCTAACGTTTCGGTTCAGTTTTGAAACTTTTTCCAAGGAAAAAATTGCATCTGCAAGAAAATATATATATATACAGGGTGTCCCAAAATTCCTTCAACAGCCGGAAATGGAAGGTTCCTGAGATCATTTGAAGCAACATTGTTCTTTACAAAAATGTTATCCGCGGCTTTGTTTAGGAGTTATTAACGGAAAACACTGACCAATCAGAGCGCGACCTAGACGCGAACCTCCCATTTCCGGCTGTTGAAGGAATTTTGGGATACCTTGTATATACATATCAAATACAATAAATAGAATAGGTAAGTTGAAATTGAAACAAATAGGATGTTAATACATACTTGCTATAATAACTTTGGTTATGTAAATTGAGCATTGAAAAACTGATTTGTGCACGTTGATGGTTTAGAATGTACTGCGGTCAAAGAAACCGTTAAGGCGGAGCCCAAAAACTGAAAACATTGAAGACTACACATATAGACACACTAGTCTGAACATAAGGATCCACCGTTCTTAAATCAATATACAGGGTGTCCCAAAATTCCTTCAATAGCCGGAAATGGGAGGTTCCTGACGTCATTTGAAGCGACATTTTCCTTTGCAAAAATGTTATCCGCGGCTTTGTTTAGGAGTTATTAACGAAAAACACGGACCAATCGAGCGCGACCTAGACGCGAGTTGGCACAGTCGGCCAATAGACAGTTGACGCGCCGGACCGACTGTGCCAACTCACGCCTAGATCGCGCTCTGATTGGTCCGTGTTTTTCGTTAATAACTCCTAAACAAAGCCGCGGATAACATTTCTGCAAAGGAAAATGTTGCTTCAAATGATCTCAGGAACCTCCCATTTCCGGCTGTTGAAGGAATTTTGGGACACCCTGTATAGCGGTAAATTTGAAAACGTCCAACGATGTTATACACATGCTGTTATACTAGCCACAGGAGGTAGCTTTATAAATCGACATTCGTGATGTAAGACCAAATAGAAAGAATGTACTTTCTATTTATATACAAGAGAACAGGTTGTAATATAACCTTATAAAATTGGAAAATTCATCAGAACACATTACTGGTTCAGTAATGCTGCGTAATAATCATGAATCTTAGGCGTTTCGTACCTAAGAATTACGCTATGTTGTTTAATCATGTGAATCGTTTCCATCATTGAATTGAATGTTTAACATTTACGATCGATAATCGGGATTATTTTATGTAGGAAACACAGTTTAAAATCCAGTTCAAATTCAGTTCAATTCAAATTTTAAAAAATAAGGAAGTTTTCTAATTGGATTAGTAGTAGTTCTCAGTGTTCACATCGATATACCTACTCCGTATTGGTAACCGAGGAAGCTCAAGCTTCTTGGCCCCTCGCGGGGTATGCCCCCCAGTGGAATGGGTAGTCGAACTGGCATAGAACGGTCTCCTCGCCGGACTTAGAATGAAACATTATTGTATTACCAATACAGAAACTTCTATGCTATGAGAAAACATGAACAGAAAATTGTATAAATGTGTAGAACAAACTGAAACATTTAAAAACCGAAAGTTTCCCTTTTGCAGAGTCGTATATTGGAAGATGCTTCCATTATGTGCAATTCCTGGTCCCCGAGGCATAACGTGAGTATAAACTAACATTACGAATTAATTCCTGTAGTCATGTTTTTCGATTCCTATGTAGACTAGACCTTGTTTAATTCGCCTAATCGGGAACGGATATTTCGAGTAAATTGGGGCCCACCTCAATTGGACAATCAAGAGTCCAGAAAGAAAGCCAAACATGTAACTTTGAATACCCAATATGTATTCTATTTGGTAGGAAATATATTTTTCTTTGCAATACAACGTGAGGTAATTAGTGTTAAAATGTAAGGTCACACTGCATCAAGACATGTGTAAAAGAAAATAGCGTTTGTACGTAACAGTGACTATCATTATTGTCGAACCTCAGTAAAAACGAACGTAGACAGAGAATATCACCGAACTCTGTTGCTTTATAGGAAACGTGCCATAATATTTACGGTTTACAAAGCCCCATAGTTATGGCGGCTTAACTCACATAAATTCGCTAACTCGCGGTTACGATTATGGTTAGTAGTAAATTGATTATTAAGATGTACGACGAGGAGGCGGGAGATGGTTTGAGTGCCATAAAAAGAGTCATGCCTCGCTTACGATTTCCGCAAATGTAGTAAAGTAAACAGTTATACAACTGCGTTAAAACATACATGGTCTGTATACATACAAACGAGGTACTGTATTTGTATTTACTTATGGAAAATGTTTTCATTAATAGTAATAGTAAATATCCACGTGTATATATAAACAATTACCCGTAAGTTAGATTGAACTAGTCATGAGTACAATTTAGAGAAAAAGTATTTCAAATATTAACTGTATCCTTGATCTCGATCGACAATTTGTTAATAACGAATAATAATGATATCAAATATTGTTTGAAATATAGGTAGTCTTAGGATGGGTTGTGGATACAAGCGGGCATGAGGAGATTCCATGTGCAATAATAAGTAACAAAAAAATAATACTCGTGCTATTGAATAGGTATTGAACGGCGCGTCTGACAATGACCAACTAATTCTACTTGTTATGAATGCTAGGACTTGGGCAGTGGTGGAATAATTTTGGGCCCTCAGAAAAAAAACCATTTATATTATCCAAGGAAGGAAAACTTTAAATTTAAATTAGCGATAATATATATATATATATACATATATATATATATATTAGTAAAATTACAATACAATAAATGGAAAAATTTTAGTTTGAAAATTCAATACTCGTACTATTGAATAGGTATCGACCGTCGCGTCTGACCGTAACCAACTAATTCTACTTCTTATGGATGCTAGATTGCTAGGCCTTGGGCAGTGATGGAATAATTTTGGGCCCTCAGAAAAATAACAATTTATATTATCTAAGGAAGGAAAACTTTAAATTTAAATTAGGGATAATATATATATATATTTTAGTAAAATTACATTACAATAAATGGAAAAATTTTAGTTTGAAAATTCAATACTTGTGCTATTGAATAGGTATCGACCGGCGCGTCTGACCGTAACCAACTAATTCTACTTCATATGGATGCTAGATTGCTAGGCCTTGGGCAGTGATGGAATAATTTTGGGCCCTCAGAAAAAAAACAATTTATATTATATAAAGAATATAAAAAACGAGACATCGTGCGTGGCATAGCGCAAGCGACATTGCGTAGCGAGATAACTCGTCCATGGTAGCGAAGCGGTTAACGGAGAAAACGGGCAAGGACGAAATTCGGCTAAATTCTTAGGTAGATCTAATGAACACTTTCCAGATAGCACAGGGCGTCTTAAAGACGTCCACTTTACGTCCAATTTGGGTCTGAATGTCTTACGTTCTAAAAAGACGTCTATCTCAGGGCGTTGGTATAACGTCTGAAATAAGACGTTTTAAAGACATTATTTCGGGACGTCGGTCAACGTCTCAAATAAGACGTTTTAGCGTCGCCTTTTTGAGGGCGTTTCTAAGACGTTTCATTTCAAACGTCTCATTTCACACTTCAATTTTTTGGAGATGTTATGACAGAGATCAGTTTGCTATGCAATGATTAAAATGTTGGTTCTTAAGTTTCCTATTTCTTGGGATGATAATGAGAATATTTTGTCAAAATATCATTTATTATAAATACATGGATGATTACACCCTAGTAGCAAAAAAAGACATTGGTAGGACGCCTTGAATGTCCGACACCAGACGTTTTTAAGACCTCTTTAAGACGTCTCTGTGCTATCTGGCAAGGTATCGTCAAAATCAGCGTGTATCGGTCCCCAAGGTTCCCTAGTGAGCGGTGTCGAGCGAGCAAGTTCAAAAGAAGAAGAAGCAGTGCCGGATTAAGCAAGCGCGGGGCCCGTAGCAAATGTTATGGCGGGGCCCAAGGCTTTGCATCAGGGCCGCTCATGTGTAAATGTAGCGCACCTTTGCGACAACCACAATGAATGAACTTTTTTTTTTGGAAAACTATCTGTGCCCCCTGGCATAGACAGGCGCTCATGTATCGGCCCACGTTTGTATGGCGCGGGGCCCGTAGCAATTGCTACTCCTGCTACGGGGCTTAATCCGGCCCTGAGAAGAAGGGATAGGGATTTTCTAGTTGCGAAAAAAACATTGTCTTATATCGGAGAAAAATTGTATATTCTATGCTGGAGCACGCAAACCCGACGGGTCTTCGAACTCATTTTTCTTGGAAACGGGACGTTGAGGAATAGAATGTCATTCCTTCTTTCCGACTAGATTCTGCATTTAAAATGGCCGCCATCAACATCCTTCTAATGAAATAATTAACTAGAATGAAAATGTGAATATTGAAAACCGAAGAATACATATATCGATTTACTCTTCGTGTCCTCTCTCCCCAGTATATTATTGTTGTTTTTTTTACAGAGATAACAGTTGCGCTTGCTAATGGTAAAACTGATCGGTCCACGAGCATGACCGCATATTACAAAACGTATTACTTTGTTCTGCAATCTGATGCACGGCAATATTTCATGTCGCAATCTCCACGCATTAATCGAACAATAATTCACGACACGATGCCGCGTTTCGCAGTTCGCATCATTAATACACCGGTAATTACGTTATCCAATGAACGACATCAATTATTAGCGGAGAGTATCGAATGTGCCCGCGGCGACAAGTTACGCGGCAGAGCAGACGCCGCCGCGTCGCGAGAGAGACAGAGAGAGGGAGGGGGGGAGAGAGAGAGAGAGCTTCCTGCGGGAAAATATCGAGCGTGATATAAATTTGGATCGGTTCTATATCGATGACGGTGACGGCGGGGTTCAGTCCCGTCTGTGTCACAACTGAAACTGAATTTGATCATAGCAGAGGACAGCACACGGTGCGACGCGAGGCGACGCGACTCGGCGCCGGTAATATAGGTACTCGTTACTCTAAACAGCAGGTACTCCGCCATGCAAGTGATAATTTGAACAGTCTGCTCACTTTCGTGTCAGACGTCAGATTTTCTGGAAGAATTTATTAATTCATGTGTCAGACTACTTTGCGATGTAGGTTATCGGACGGAAATAACATAATTGTCCCAATTTGCGATATCCGCCGTCCATCGGTTCGAGAACGAACTGCATTTAGATTTAAATAACTGTCGTTTTTAGTCGTCAACTTTCCTCGGTAAAGGATCGTATTTCAGAACAACCTTTTTCGAATCGTTATTCTTCTTTTATCCTTCTTTCTGAACTAGCAGACTTCAAAATTAACACAATCACGATTTCATTTTAAAAATCTTACTTTACGTTACATCTTTTTTCCGCAATGATCTGATGACTTTTGCAGCGATGACTAAAGGGTGTAAATGAATTTTGTTTTTGTTTAATTTTCTCAAAGTGGAAAAATATCCTATAATCTGTTTACCGAATCCGAAATCGCTTATTAGATATTTAGATAGGTTTATCGATGTTTTATTCAGGTTTCAAATATTTGTTTCACATATCTACAGGGTCAGATACTTCAAAATATGATTCTACAAATTGATCTAACAATAACATTGTTTTCAAGTTATTAACGAGTTAGGTGAGAGAGTCAGCTTAGGTGTTGCTATACAGGGTGTCCCAAAATTCCTTCAACAGCCGGAAATGGGAGGTACCTAAAATCATTTGAAGCAATATTTTTCTTTGCATAAATGTTATCCGCGGCTTTATTTAGGAGTTATTAACGAAAATCACGGACCAATCAGAGCACGACCTAGACGCGAATTGGCACGGTCGGTCCGGCGCGCCAGCTGTCTATTGGCCGACTGTGCCAACTCGCGTCTAGGTCGCGCTCTGATTGGTCCGTGTTTTTCGTTAATAACTCCTAATCAAAGCCGCGGATAACATTTTTGCAAAGGAAAATGTTGCTTCACATGATCTCAGGAACCTCCCATTTCCGGCTATTGAAGGAATTTTGGGACACCCTGTAGATGAACTTTAATCTTTAATGAGTTGAAAACGAAGCTGAAACAGCAATTAAAGTGTGTACCGTGTACTAACTCTTAAAGTATGTGCAAACTACGTAAAAATATATTATTGTACAATAATAATGGACCATTTCACAAACAAAATATACTAACATTACAAAACACCTTTTTAAATTGTAGCAAGCATGGTTATATTTTTAAAATCTTGACACCAGAAGAGTATTGAAAGAAATATGTATAACAAAAATAGGTTAAAATCGGACCTGTAATTAGAAATTAACCTATTAATACCCTAAGTGAAAAACTAGATTTCGTTTTGGCAGAGTATTATCGTTTACAGTGTTTCTATAGTTTAAAACAATGATTTCCAGCCGACAGCGAAAAATACCCCGAACAATGGACAAATTAAAAAAACTCAAGTAAAATGAATGACGAGATCATTGTTCCCGGTGAAATGGAGAAATTATTTATTGTTTGGTATTTATGTGAAAAGCTTGTTCGTTATGGTTTGTCAAAATTTCTCTTTACGGTTTCGCGCGAAATAAATGTCGAGTTGTTCGAGTCAAATAAAATGATAAAAACAGTCATCGCGAATAGGAAAGCATTCATTTTACTGCACACTGAAGATATACATACTGCGTAGCTGTGACAACGGTAATACATTTTCACAATTGCAGATTTTAAAGTGCATTTTGCCGTCAGCCGAGTAAACTCCTTCTGAATTCTTGATTGTTTTTATTTTAAACCGCGGGCTGATTTTCAATTGCTACTGCGTAATGGAAAACAGAACAGCAGGCATTATATAGTCATGATTGTGTACGGTGTGTTCAAGTGCATCGAGTCGTGCCCCATTCACCATAACATTCGGGTACCCACCTATTTTATTTATGCACTTTATTTCAGTCTGACAAAGGCGTTTTGATTTTTTCTCAATTTGAGACGCTGTACAAAATGATGGAGGAATGAAAACGTATAATAAAAGTTCAATAAGAATTAATTGATTGGTTTTACTGTGCTTAATGTCATAAAATAATATCTTTATCACGGTATTATGTATGTTAGTCAAAGTATCATTTATTTGAATGTATGTCAAATTAATTTAAACCTCAACTGTGTTGAGATGGAGTTTTAAAGACTCTCCTAAATTACAGACACCAATGATAATTCGAAAACTTGTATTATTAGACTGCGGATCTTTATGCAAAATAAAAAATGTTTGCATTGATTGCTGGACACAAGAGCCAAATAGAAATTGTATTCTACTTTTCATTATCCTATTAATCCGCCATCGCGGAGAACATTTTCGCAAAGGAAAGAATTACTTTAAATGACGTCGAGAATCCTCTTTACTTCCAAGGAAGTGCAACATTATTGCGACACTCTGTATACATCAATTGCAAGGTGTAGGAAATACATATGTATGCACTTATGTAATTTTGCACTTTTCCATTGCACCAGATTTAGAAACTGCATATACTCTTGCAGTGCCGTAACGAGGGTATGAAGCGCCTGTGGCAAGTGTCTAACTTGCGCCACCCCGTAACCCAATAATGACAAAAAGAATAAAAAATTTTAATCTAACAAGTTCAGTTTTACTAAATGCAATATACTAAATACTATTAACCTCATCAAAATGAGTTGCCTGTATAGTATACAATAATATATTTGTCAAGATATTTGTATGAATAAATAATCTATAACCTAAATAAGAATAAATTTTTATTCATATTCAATGACGACAAAATAAAAGAAATACAAAACATAGGTATATGTTAAAATAATATAATAAAAACATAAAACAGTTCAGCATATTTTATAAAGGAATTTTTCTCGCTTTTTCATTTGCAAACACATCTATCATATCGTCATAATTTAATGTTTTGGCAAAATCTTTTTCAGTTAATATTATAGACATGTTTGTTAATCGCTCTTGTCCAATAGAAGAACGAAGGTACGATTTTACAATTTTTAATTAGCTAAACGAACGTTTACGGGAAGCTGTTATTACAGGTATTGTTATGAAAATCCTTAATGATATGTCTAAATTTGGATATGTGTTTTGTAACGAGAGTTCGTAATTTTTTTGCAAGATTTGAAAAGCGTCCAAGCGATCCTCAACCGGGTCGGTATCATTTATTTTGCCACGCCCTCGTTACGGCACTGTACTCTTGTACCTTTTTTTAATAATTGTAACAAACTGGGAATAATACAGCGGTACATGTACGTAAATTCTTTAAAAATGGTTTTATCGTTCTGCATTCGACCGTTTTGCATTTTTGTTGCGAGAACATAAAAGCCGCTGTCTAGTTATTCGTATTGTTGGGTGGATTCGCCTTCCTGGCTACACGAAATCTTAATTTATGCCATAATCGCTTACAGCGGGAGAGTTATTGCTCGGCGGATAGTTAAATGGGATACAAGTTAAATATAATGGTTCGTAAAACGTGGTAGGTTACGAGCTTAATCATTCCCGCCTTCTCGCGAATCAGCTCGTGCAGATAAATTACACGGACGGTTTGTAGGGTGCGATAATTCAATTGTAATTGGCTAATCTTTAACGTGCGGGAGTAGGAGTAGGAAGGCGTATTTAACGGGTGGGTTTGCCGCAGGCAGCTCGGAAAAATGACTCTATTAACCATGGGGACGTACCGGATCGAGCCCGAAGGGAGACTCCGCTGAAACTTTGCTAAACAACTGCACGAGGTGCTAACTACATAGTTAACAAGAGCAATCTGTATCCGTAGCCCGGCGTTACCGTCGTCGCTTTCTTCATTTCTGTCCTGCTTCTACCAATTCTGATGTCTCGAGAAAACTTCTTTGCTGACATATACAAAGAATGCCCTAAATTCGAACGAACGACTACAGAGCGTCACACTAATTCTCGACTTCTTCGTGTCAAATCAGAATTCTGTTGACCCTTCATTATTAATACCATACTTAAGGGACTGTCGTAAACGAATAATAATGATTTCAGCGCACTGGTTCGATCTGACGCTACTACTTAAGCAATTTTGCAAATTACCACAAAATTTTCAACGTTCCGGTAAAAAATTTACACCATTTCCAAGAAAAATTTTTATACAATTGCGTCTGTAAAAATTATTGAATTAATGTAAAATGTAATTTGTGTTGCATTCCGTACAAAAAACCGAAAGTTTTCAGCAAAAAACCAAAAACATACTTGCTATGTGTAAGAATGTTTATACCACCGTATGGATGACTGTTTGTTTCACTCATATGTTTACCTGTTGTATATAGTTTTATTGATTTATGCTGTTATATATAATTTTATTGATTTATGCGTTGCGTTAACGTTTTCTTAACAAATGTATGTTACGTTGAGTTTTTGTTAAATAAACTGTTCCCGTCGAGCGAGCAAAGGATCGTGACGTGTCGAGCCTCCTTACATATGTGACAAAATTATTTTAAACTCTTGACAAGTTTAGAACACATGTTGATTCCATGCCTGTGATACAGTGCCGGATTAAGCAAGCGCGGGGCCCGTAGCAAATGTTATGGCGGGGCCCAAGGCTTTGCATCAGGGCCGCTCGTGTGTAAATGTAGCGCACCTTTGCGGCAACCACAATGAATGAGCTTGTTTTTAGGAAAACTATCTGTGCCCCCTGGCATAGACAGGCGCTCATATATCGGCCCTTGTTTGTATGGCGCGGGGCCCGTAGCATTTGCTACTCCTGCTACGGGGCTTAATCCGGCCCTGCTGTGATATACTGACTGAGGAGAAACGTAGAATTTGAAGAGGCAACTGAATCAAAGAACTTCGATTGACCCATTGACCAATCAATATTTGGCGGTAAATATGAACCGTGACAAATCCAAGCAACAAGTTTCACTGTTTGTATACCAAACGAAGTTGTGGTAATTCATTAATTGACATTCAATATACTTTTGATGTATTTTAAGCCTTTGATCGATCTTATTTGTTAGAAAAATTCATGATAAAACATTACTGATTCAGTAATGTTGCGTAATAGTCATGTATCTTGGGAGTTTCATACCTAAGATTTACGCTCTGCTGTTTTATCATGTGAATTGTTTCTAATAAAATTCTTTGGAGTAAATTGGCTTCTTTTTCTACTATTTTTACATTTTCAAAATCAAAAGCATGGTCGAACTCTATTGAATGTCTCGTCAGTGCAGTGTGTTGTGCTGGAGGTAAAAATATGTCATGTCTATGTTCTCTGATCCGAGTTTCCAAAAGTCTAGACGTTTGTCCTATGTGTAGTTGGTTACAACCCTTACATGGTATAGAATTAACTACATTGCAGTTTTTTACCAATGGTACTTTATCTTTGATCGCGGGGAAAAATTCCCTTAAATAATGTGTTATTTTGAAAATTGTGTGAATTCCTGCCTTTCTGAATATTCTCTTAATATCATTAGAAATATTTTGAACGTAAGGAATAACTACGGTATTTGTCCCATTTATTGGTCCTGTCTTTAAAAATCTTTTTTCTGTTTGTTGAAATTGTTGACCGAAACGTTGAAAATTTGGTGGTAATTTGCAAAATTGCTGAAGTAGTAGCATCAGACCGAACTAGTGCGCTGAAATCATTATTATTCGTTCTTAACAAATTGTCGATCGAGATCAAGGAAACAGTGACTGTCGTAAAGGTTGGGATACGTTTTGTTTTTGGCTTTAAGATTTCGTAGGAAGAGAATTACGCAAAAAAAATGTATATCGCTGGAAAGATATAGTTTCCAGCCACATTTTCGCTCCAGAAAGTATAATGATCGGTTTCCGTGTATTCGTTAATCCAAATACATCCATATACAGTAATCTCGCGAATGCTGTCAATCGAATGCTGTCGAGCACCTACCCCATCCACTCCCAGCCAACGTCGCGCCGAGACGCACGGCGGCGATGATTGATCTCGGCTCGGGTATATCGGTGTGAACACCACACATTGACTCGAGTGAATCGAATTTTCAAACTTCTTAATCTTCATTATTTTTTCATGGGACTTTCACTAACTTATTTCTGGCATTTCTCTGATTACAATGACACCAAACACGATATAATTCCTACTGTGCTTAGTGGTTTAATCGACGATCGAAGTTTCGAACGCCACGAATAACAGCAACAATGTGGGCCTCCGGCGACGGGGACACGCTTCGGTCACCCGATCCGTATCTCATTCTGTTCTTCTCTATGTTCGGCTTTCTATTGAAGTCTCGCTCGGCGCGATCGACGTAGAAACGCAGTCAACAAATATACCACCACTCGAACCCTGTCGCTCCAGTCCCCGGCTGCTCGACAGCATTCGAAAGATTACTGTACTTCTATTTTTTTACATTCATCCTTAAGGATGTTCTGGAGGTACAATGGGAGACAAAAGTACAAGAAATTCGAAATCCATCAATATATGGGCAACGAAAGCCATTCATGAGTATATTTTATATTAAACTTTTGCGAATACTGTACCCTCTGTAGCTACATTCATAGGTCTACACTTGTCGCGCTTCCATGCTAGTGAGAAACAACACGATAAATTTGACGTTTTGTAACAGTTAATAATTTTTTTGCTCCGTAACTGTTTAGTGAATCTTGATAAATTTTGAACATAATTAATTACATAATTTTTACTACATATAAAAAAACTGGAGTTTCTAGTTGCGTTTTTTCAAGGTGTAACTAGGGTTTGAAGTGGAATTTTGTGAATTCTCCATAAGAAGACATGTTAAAATGCGAAAACTTAAGTTGCTGTAATTCTTAAACGGTGCAGTGAATCGAACTCAAACTTTGGTAATTGCATTAATTTATTAAGAATTATATCTTGTCAAATTTTCAAAAATTTTGTTGCGTTTTTATATTACCTCCAGACCATCCTTAAGTGTTTTTTATTATGTCTCCTGACGTACGCGAGATGTTCCCATAAAAGACTACCACAATACGTATCTGTTGCCACGTCAGGTTCTTGTCCCACTAATTAAAGCCAAAAATGCTAGTGAAATGTCATTCATCGGTAATTGCTTGTTATTTTAATGACAAGTAAATCCTTCTTTTATAATTACGGTTCCAGTTCTAATCATTGCCGCGTGTATAAGTAATAATATGAGCATTGGTTCCATTAATATCAAACGAACAGAAGAGTCATAAAGTGGGGAACAAGTAATCAGCACGCTATGCGTCGGGGAAATTCATGAATGTTGCAATGACCAACAATTTACGGCTAATATGGCATTAAATAGTTTTATAATATTAATGACATCAAAACACAAATCTGTAGACTATATGACATTGCGTCCAACTAACTCGTCAACGTACGTTTGCGTTTACGAACCATTGCGATTAATCGGTTCGAAGTGATAAAAAAATTCAAGGTGCAAGATCTGGAAAATCTTCTGTTGTAGTACATTAATAACTGCAGTTTGCAACAAAGATATTTTCGATGCAAGTCTTGGGTGCCTCACCCTGTGTAGGTGTCCAGATACTTTTGAACGGTATTGTACATACGGAGCTTCTGTAGCTAGAGCACCCTCAACCTCAACCCAAGTCCTTCTCCCTCGTTTCGAGAGAAAAGGTAATCTAGAATTTATCGTCCTATTAACACTTTGCTTAAGTGCAGTATTTGTTTCTGTTAGCGGGACTGTCTGTCACGCAGCAAACGGGTTTACCTTTACCGCGTGGCTACGCGTCGAACGTAGTATCAAAGTTTCGCAACCGAACTTTATCGGTGTCTGCTATCAATGAAAGCAAAGAAGAAATGTTTAATTTCGAGTAAAATAGCTCCGGGTGCAGAACCTGTATTCTGACGATCTATTAGGTGAAGTATAAAGTTCTGAGCGTTTTTCGCTTATACAGGGTGTCCCAAAATTCCTTCAACAGCCGGAAATGGAAGGTTCCTGAGATTATTTGAAGCAACATTTTCCTTTGCAAAAATGTTATCCGCGGCTTCGTTTAGAAGTTATTAACGAAAAACACGGACCAATCAGAGCACAGCCGGCCCGGCGCGCCAACTGTCTATTGGCCGACTGTGCCAACGCGCGTCTAGGTCGCGCTCTGATTGGTCATTGTTTTTCGTTAATAACTCCTAAACGAAGCCGCGGATATCATTTTTGCAAAGGAAAATGTTGCTTCAAATAATCTCAGGAACCTCCCATTTCCGGCTGTTGAAGGAATTTTGGCACACCCTGTATAAATAAAGCGAAAAACGCTCAGAACTTGTTACTTCACCTAATATTTTTATTAGATTCTCGCAACAATATTGTATGAATATCGCGTACGTGTCGAACACGTCAAAATAACAACACTGAGGCTTTCGTCGTCGCAAGTAAATTCTTCGACGACCGTTCTGCATGTTACGTAAGTTACGCAAGGGAACAGATTATTAGAGCGCAAAATGGCAGAAAAAAGATACGTGGTAAACGGCGCGGTGTCTTCCCTAGTCTTCCTTACAGAAACGAAGGGGAACAGACAAAGGAACTTCGAAATTAGAAAAGTGGTGGTAGTTCAGCAACCTACAGACGGCCAGTAGGTACACGTACTCTACAGAGACCAAAGAAGTTCATAAATAATCGAAGCATTGATGTACGACGGTGGTTTTCGCATGCAATATTGATCCATGTGAACATCACAGTTTATAATGATATAAGTGGACAGTGTATCCCTTTCAGCCTCGACTAACATTGCTGAACTATGCGTACCGTAAACATCGAAAAATTTCATAACTTTAACAAAACTTTTTAGTTTCAACCTTCTCCAATTTTGCTTTTCTATTGTATGAGAATACTTGCGACGTTGCGACTGATATTTTAGCAAACTATGTACAGTGACTCCCACGAATATTCGGACACTCTTAAAAAGGCGATAACTTTTTTTAATATTGTACTATACGATTTGAACTTTTTTGGGAAGCTAGAGCAATTAGTTGACTACAGGATGTGGAAAAAATTTTTTTTGAAAATTGCAATTGATCGGAATTGTAGAAGAAATACTAAAAGTTGCATTTTACAACTTTTTTATGCGGGCATATATTGAAAATTTTAAAAATACGTTTCGTAGATCTTCGTGAATTAAACATATTCTGAAAATTTCGTCAAAATCAATCGACGTTGCAATGAGCTATAAACGTTTAAAGATGGTAGAAATTGCAGATTTTCACGATTTTCGGCTTATAACTACATATTCTTACATCTTTCAATGCCTGTCGCTTTTTTCCGCATCAACCGATTTCGATGAAACTTGCACAGTGCATATAATTCACACAGATCTACAAAACGTATTTTTTAAATTCTTAATATAGGCCCACATAAAAAGTTGTAAAACGAAACTTTTAGTACTTTGTATACCATTCCGACCGATTGCAATTTTCAACAAAATTTCTTTTTACATCCTGTAGTAAACTAATTGTTTTAGATTTCCAAAAAAGTTCGAATCGTATAGTCCAATTGTAAAAAAGTCATCGGCTTTTTAAGAGTGTCCGAATATTTGTGGGAGTCACTGTAGATGTATAGCTATTTCAGTAAGCGAAATTAAATTTTAAACGAGACAATTCATTGATTATTCATTGAAAAGTATTCCAATTATTATTCAACTTCTTCCTGTTTACTAGGCAGCGCTATCCGCGATATTATTTTGTAGGTGCTTTATTACTATTTTATAACAAGATTTTATCTCTCTTTTATCTCGTTTATTGTAGAACTGAATAAATGAATGAAAACTAACATATTTAGTAAATATAGTAAATATGCTTCTTGACTAAATATGATTCTAACAATCATACATAGTCAGATGACGTTTTCAAATTGAAAGTTTCGAATATGTGTTTGCTGTACTTCGTTGCCTGAAATGTAGCAGGTACATAACGACGCATAAAATTTTTTAATTTCACCCATAGATGGATATCTAGTATTCTTTGTCTGTTGCGTTTTTAGCGTCGACGCGACCGGTTCGTGTAAAATGTTTTACAATGAGAAAAACGCGTTGTACAAGCAACAATTCAATTGTTGGCTTCCACATCACAAAGCCAATTGTTGGCTTTCAACGGAAATAAAAATCAATCAACGTTCTCTTGTATAATGTAAATGCATTGCAATTGCTTTACAGCAAGCAATGGTACTGTGCAAAATAATCGTGAATTTTCTTGTGCTTCGGTTCTTATTGGAATATTAGATAAAGTTCGCATGGGGCACAAGTTCGTGCCCGATTTGAAAATAAAAAATAAAATAACAATTTTATTAACTTCAAAATTTTATACATATAGTCACCACCATTCTCAACAATTTTCTTCAGATTCATACAATCTGATTAAAATTTCGTAAAAACTGGAGATGTCAAGGTCTCCAAAAATCGGGCACGATTTTTCCAATAATTACATGTGACTACACTGCGGATTTTTATGCAGAATAAAAATTGACTACCAGAATCGCAACAAACTGGAGTGAAATAGTCTTAATCTTCTCCGGATTAAAAATATTTTAGGTCAAGTTAATTTGTATGTAAGCTAACATGATAGTGCTTAACCAGAAAAAATAATATTTTTCATCTGATTGTGAGATGCCCCCACCTAGCTTGTGGACGATGTCGAATATATTCGACATTAATTTAGATGAGTATCAATGCTCACAATTTCTTTTAAACAATCCTATCACTGTATATATGTATTTTATTTCTCGTTCCAAAATTTGCCATTTTCACAGAGGTCTCCTTCTGAACAGTGAAATTGAGAGTCATAAACAAAACTCAAATTTATCGTAAAATATTGGCCTTCAAATGCATTCACGTAATTTCAAATATATCTGACTAAAATACTTTCGAAATTCTTGTAATGTTTTTACTATTTTATATATGTATTCCTTCTACTCATTTTTGCATGAAATCCACAGTCTAGTTATGACGATAACTTATTACAACACATTAAGCTAAAACGGTTGTAATAAGCATTTTACTATAAAGTTTACGATGCGAACTATTTATTTCCATGGGACATCGCTTAGGTGTAACACGCTGATTTTAATAAAATTTACGAATGATATTATATGTTAAAAAATAGCTGTCATGCACATTTTTTATCTGCAATGATCTAGGGCTAGGGGGTAAACGCATTCTTCAACGGTATGAGTAAACAATATTTGTACTACTGTGCAAAAGAAAGAACCACCCAGTATAATTATAAGATATAATGACAAATAATATCTTTATGTAGAAATTGAGAATTGTACAATGATTGGTTTATTGTGCATTTAAAGTATTAGATTATCCGCAATAACACATATTCTTAGAACTATTCAATGAAACAGCGGAATCCTTTATCAAACCTTACTGCGTTCTTATTTGATTTTTTACGCTTTTCTATGCAATATGGCCGGGTTGCTTCTTTCTATTGCACAGAAGTGTACGTATTTTTGAAATATGGACGTATTAGAATATAATACAGGGTAATATCCCTTGTTAGAATAGGTTAATGGACGTTCGCGGAGGATCCGCAAAAGGAAGTCTAGAATTATTATTAGAACCGATTTTAAAATAGTTATAGAAACGTCATCGAATTGATAGCATTACCGGTGTTATAATAGTTACAGACCAGATATTCGAATCAATATTCAATATTCGGTCTAGAGTCACAGCAAGGAGTATTATTAAAGAATAAATATCCATTTGAAAATGATATTGTATGTCACCAACTTATTAATGTAAAACAATTTATTGTTATTCAGATACTGGGTTAATTGTCATGTACATTAGTTATATACTACACCACAATTTATATTATTTATTATTATGCTTTTTCGTGCAACTTGAAACATGTTTCGAGTTGTGCTACTTTTCTTATGAATGTACGATTTATGAAAGCAATAATAGGGGACAACGAAGTCATATTTATACCGAATTTAGGACGAAAAACATCAGTACGATGTATTGATTGCCCTAGTCTTCAGATGCAAATCCGATAAGAGATCATCTATTATGAAATACATACACTTCGAGGAAAACGTCACTAACAATGCCTGTCTCGTAGACCGAAAAATTAATCGTATCGGAAAATTGCTATGCTAACGAAAGAGATCGTACATATAATTGCAATAAAAACCTATTGGCTTTATGCATACAGGGTGTCTCAAAAATGTTGTATTTCCTACAACAGGTTGATTCCTTAGATCATTTGAAGTCACCTTTTTCCTTTGCGAAAATCTTCTGCGCGACTTTCTTATGGAGATCGAGAAACATGGACCAATCAGAACGCGGCTACAGCGGACGAGTTCTGCTCGGCCAATGCCAAAATAAAATTAAATGTATGATTTGTAATATTAAATATTGTACATATATTACGTAGTACACGTCCAATATGCATTATGCACAATTAAACAATCGTGTTTATCATGGTAGCATACAATAAAATAAAATTAGTAAAATAAAATTTCAATGTCAGGTTTATAATATTAAATATTATACATATATTACGTAGTACACGTCCAATATGCATTATGCACAATTAAATAATCGTGTTTATCAAGATAGCATACAATAAAATATAATTTGTAAAATAAAATTTCAATGTCAGGTTTATAATATTAAATATTGTATATTTACTATACGTAGTACACGTCCAACATGCATTATGCACAATTAAACAATCGTGTTTATCAAGATAGCATACAATAAAATAAAATTAGTAAAATAAAATTTCAATGTCAGGTTTATAATATTAAATATTGTATATTTACTATACGTAGTACACGTCCAACATGCATTCTGCACAATTAAACAATCGTGTTTATCATGGTAGCATACAATAAAATAAAATTAGTAAAATAAAATTTCAATGTCAGGTTTATAATATTAAATATTGTATATTTACTATACGTAGTACACGTCCAACATGCATTATGCACTATTAAACAATCGTGTTTATCAAGATAGCATACAATAAAATAAAATTAGTAAAATAAAATTTCAATGTCAGGTTTATAATATTAAATATTGTATATTTATTACGTAGTGCACGTCCAATATGCATTAAGCAAATAAGGGAAGTCGCAAAAAGCGAAACGCTGTGGGTCTGTTTAGGTAGAACGTTTCAAAATTGAATTAACCTTCTAACCGAGAATTACAAGTGAGTGTTTATTCAACAAATAATTCTTTCACTTTATTATGTCATCATATCACTATTAGTATAACTACATATCGCATCTATTTACTACGTATTTACGTAGATTGTGGTAAAGTTGTTATGTGAATTTTAGTTGTCTTACGCTACATCTCCCTAGCTGTCTATGATTGAAAAGTCAAACGATCAGCTAAACGGTGAAGCATACCAATAATATTTTCAGAATATCAATTCACGAAGGCGTTTGTTACGGCGAAAAGTTCTAACGTCGCGCATTAAAATCGATACGATTTTCTAGAAATAATATGACAATAGTCCTCGCGAGGCAGACAAGCCTTGCAATGTGCCGCGAGTGACAGATGCAGGTGACGCAAAATATCCCATATAATATCGATTGCCACGGTGTACAAGCGTATCTAGACAAGGCGAAGCCATGAATTCGATTCGCAACTGTTATTAATATGTCGCCGGGAAAGTAATCGTATTACCCCTCCAGCCACGATTGTTCGCCATTTATCATTGTTCCCATGAAATTACGTGATTCATCATTGCCATTTAAATTATAATATACTATCAATGACATGACTGTATGCAATTATAATTATAGGTTCTTTACAACGAAATGACGAATTATATTAACACTGCATTAATACGATTATATAACATTAACAATTCTCCAACGTTAAGACGAAGCTATTCTATACCTTGTTTAACGAGACGAGGCGCAGTAGAATTATTTACATAAAACTAACAATGCAAACAGTAGGGGAGACCGGGGCTAAAAGTTCCCGGGGTATGTTCTTCCGATCATTGTTTAGAAAAAAAAGGAGAAGAACGCGCGATTCGTTTTCAGTTGTTCTTGTTATAAAACTGGGTAAAGACACTCTGTCGTCCATTTTTGTGACGTCCGCAATATTATAGCGTGTGTTTTTAACGAAGGCTTTCTCCATAAAGGGGCCTGGGTGCAAGAAACCATTTGGGGCCCTACATTTTTTGTAAAGTAAAACAAATTACAAACACGAACATATATTACTAATGCATGTTTATTTAATGCGTGATTTCGTTTTTGCTAATACATTAATTACTTCAGAGAAATTACAATTTTTTGCAATTTCTTTTTCGACGCTTAATATAGCAAGTGCATTTAAGCGTTGCAAACGTTACAAAAAAGTACTTGACAGTTGGCACTTAAGAGTTTCGATTAAATGTAGATCTGTCTGGCCCAATTATCTTAAAATTTTGGGAGCGGTTACGAACTTGGCAATTACTAAATATTAGCACTTGGAAACACCCAGAGAAAAACACAAGGAATATGTATTATTTTCATTTCTTAACGCGGGCTATATGGTATTGAGATTTTTTTTCTAAAATGTCCAGTTTAGGCGGGGATCCTCGGGAGTTCCCCGAATCAAATAACAAAAACTAAACACTCGCATCATCAAGAATTAGTTTGAAGATTGTCGAAATTCAGAGATCTACAATAATAATGTTTACGATAAAATGTACTTTTCGTCATACTAACAACGATAGGAATATTATCAAGTTTTCATATGCAAGAGTACATTATTTTAGTTCTTGATCATGTTGGGGCCCCCTCAATCTCGGGCCCCCGGTGCATAGCATCCGCCGCACCCCCCAGATGGCCGGCCCTGTAGTTACGTACTAGTTAAGTAAATATTATTCGATCCTTACTTCTTGGTTTATTTCAATTATGTAATATCGATGTCACTGATCCTCTTATCCTTATCTTTAAGAACATAGTTATTTCATACCTATAACTAAAATATTGTCGTCGATTGACATGTGTCAATTGGGGCAAGTTGTTATTGTAACTTGGGGCACATTATTCCGTAACAACTTGCTCCGTCGCGAACGTATTCATATGTATATGTATGTAGAAAAACAATAGTAATTTAGCTGTGTGATTTTTTTCCACTCTCGAGTCAACTCGGGTTGGCGAAATACATATATCGATTTTAGTTGACTTTCTTTTGTGGAAGATATACATTGTTGACGTGTTAACAAAATTTGTTAATATTTTCTCCGTAGGATACTTGAACACTATGGTACTTAGAAGTCGATAATGTATATGCATATTATTTTTCATTGAATAGTATAAATTCGATAATATAAAATTCGAATTCAGAATTGCAAAGTTGATATTACAAAATTGAATGCAATTATACGTTGATTCAATTGCTAGCGATAAAACTTATATTCGTTTCCGTTTCATACGCAGTCATGAATAGTTATGAGCTTGTATCTACAAATTGTAAGTTGATAAAGGGGACCATGCACCATACCCCTCCGCACAGGTCCGGTTTTAGTAGCACTTCAACCCGAAAATATGCTGTCCAGCAGCCCTAGGGACATTTGATAACCAAACGAATTTGATTACCGAATCTCATAGGTCATACGTAGTTGCTTTTAAAGTACCTTTGCTCGAGCGAATAATCACTGAATATATTTCAATTTAGATACATTGAACATAGAAAAGACAATTGCAGAAAATTGTGCAGAATAAAATTACACTCATTTCGGTTTTTCAGTTCATTTGAACGCTACTAATAATTAGACAGTGGATCTTTATGCAAAATAAAAATTGTCTGTATCAATCGCAAGAAATAGAAACTAAATTGAATGCTATTTCTTCCCTTAATGGTTTTAATACAGGAGAAATCATACATTGAATTTCATCTACTCATTGTCAGTTTTGTTATAAATGCATAAAAATTCGCAATCTAGTAATGATACAATATTCGAATAGAATACTGTAATTAAACTGCAGATTGTATGCATTTACAACAAAAACGACCAGATGAGATACAAAACTATGAAGCTATTAGAAGAATTTACGGATATTATTTTCAACTGATTAAATTTATTAGGAGAAGAAATACATTCTCATTTATCTTACGTTTGTTACAGTTGATTTGAAATATTTTTACATCGCATAAAGATTATACCGCATTCTGGATATCGTGTAGGAATATACATATTTACTGTAAAATATCTGATGAAAGCATAGTGCCAATATTATACATACATATAAGGTATGTTGAAATAGTCGATAATAATTGTAAAATAAATGTACCATTCAAATGCATTTCAACCTTGCCATAATGAAGATGCATTGACATCGTTATACATATATTATACATGTGAATAAAGGACATTTATGTGAAATAATAACAATAATAATTACAAAAAATCTTGCAATGCGACTGTCAGTTTAAATGAAACTTTCGTGTGATTCAAAGTCTGTGAAAAGCTAAATCCAAGTTTCCAGTGTCAAAACTATTTTTAGTATATCGATCGGACGGCCATGTTGAGTCCGTAGAGTGACCTCTGACCGGATACATTTATACATATAAACGAACCACGTACTTATTTGCATTATACGGCTTTAAGCGATATTTTCGATTATATAAAATTCCCATGTATACATATAAATAATCGGTATAACAACAATATTCGGTACATTACAAAACTGTACACTTTTACAGAATCAGAAAACTATTTTTTCACTAAAACGAAATCCCTTTTTACATTTTTTCCACCCATCGCATTTCCAAAGTAATCAAATTGAGTTATTTAGTGAAAATGGAAAAAAAACGTTTTTGTGTGTGCTAGGTTTGGGACATAATTGGATAAAATTTAGAGATCAAATGTTTTTAAAACATTTCAAAAATTTATTAAATAATATACATTCTTACATATGAGCCTTTGTTTTTAAAAGTAGTATAAGTCCATTTTCGAATAAAATGAGTTAATGATAGTTTTACTCAGATGTGTATACAGAAAAATTTAGAAAAACAAAAAGAAATTAATAATAAGGGGACTTATACCCCTTTTAAAAACAACGGCTCCTACATTATACATTTATAAGAAACGAAAATGGATAAAAATGAAATATATTTAGTTTAATGATTCCATTTATTCACTCAAATATTTGAGTCTTGTATTTCAAATATATCATAAAACATTTTGTGACTTTAAAAACAAATAAATATTTCAATCAATGATGAGGTGGATCGCTTAATATTTCATCGTTTAGGCCCCTCTTCCGGAGACATAGAATCAGTGAAATATGATTTTAAAAATTAACTACGACAAATCAAATATTTCACTTTCAAGGATACACCAGTGACTCAAAATGAAATAGATTATTTATACTTTACTTTTACTATTCGCAATAATCTTGTATCAATCAATGATGTCGATCTTGACCCAATTTTAAAATAAGAATGGGATTCCATAAATAAATGATCAATCTGTGTAGATCTGGGATTAGTTACTTTTACATTATATGAACACAAACCTTTATCGTCTTATCGAATGCAATGGTTACACAGTATGCATTTATGACAAGAACGAGTAGACGTAATTTAAAACACGAAAAATAGCAGAAGAATTTAAAAATACTGTTATATTATTTTCAACCTATTAATCAAATAAAATGGAACTACGAATATTTAGGATATGTTATCGGAGAGAAGGGTATACAGCTGATCGAAAACGGTATCGCCGCGGTAGAAAAATTTCCCATACCTCAAAATATGGAAAACCTACGAAGTCGTTTGGAGTACGTTCCTATTTTCACAAGTTCATCGAAATATTTTCTATAATCGCAAAACCCTGTATAATTTGGAGACTGAAGTTCAATTCCATTTCGGTACAAAAGAATTAGACTTAGAGGTATTCGAGGAAACTAAATGAAAATTAATGTCATCCAGATACTTGCTATTTATAGCCCGAAGGACCCAATCGAATTCCACTGCGATGCCAGCACCCTAGGTTTTGGTGCAGTATTGGTACAACGAAGACCGGATATGAAATACCATGCCGTTCTCTATTTTTCAAAGCGTACAACCGACTTTAAGCGTCGCACAGTGGGGTATTTGATCTGTTTAGCGCGCCAAAACTATTGCGACGTTATTAATAGTGTGAAGGTCATACTATGATATATCGTTGAATTCGTCTTAACACCAGCTACAACACTATCAAATCAGAAATACAACTTAATGTTTAAAAAATCGAAGCGATCTTGTTTTTTTGTTTTAAACAAAATTTTTTCGAAGTTTTATATACTGAAGTTTATACCTATGTTAATACTGTTCAACTTTTATTTCAAACATTTTTTCGTCAGATTAAGAAAAATTTCATCATTTTCAGTCATATGATATACGGTCGATTCATGCCATACTGATATGTATCGCACAAAAAGCTAAATATCTTCTGTGTTCGCATTAGTTCGCACATAAACTTTTATGGGGTATATAAAGCAATGTCTACTGATTAACCTCGCAAAGAATTAAAGAGGAGTTATTGGGACGAAAAAAGTTATTACATGATATATATTAATTTTCTGAAAAAAATATCACTTTCGATTGTTTATTGTATCAAAACCACCGAAGAGAATTTAAAAAAAAGCCATGAAATTAATCTATACACCTTCCTTTACATCCTAGATTTGGTCCTATCTCGATTTTATACACTAAACATGTGAAACAAGTCATTTCTTTAACACAAGTTTTTCGACACTTCTCTTGGTCACGAGAAATGTTACTTTCAAGTATCTGTATGTTATTAAATAGTACTCTCTATGGAAAAATATTATTGTAGTATATTCAGGTTCATGAGAAAAAAGTTTTAGTCATTTTGAACAAACTAAAAATAAAAATATTGACTTTTGGCGCGCTGAACAAGCCAAATAACCCACTGTGCGTCGCGCGTCGCGTCGTTAGCACAGTTTCGAGCTGGAAACTCCGCATGCCGGTTCAGAGTATATTTATACGGACTAACAATAAGGTTAAGATAGCTACCGATTACGAATCCCTAAAACTTACGTTTAGGTAAAAGGATAAACCCACGCATCGCAAGATGGGCTTTAGAGCTCCAAAATTACGACTATGAAGTGGAGCATCGACCCGGCACGCGGATGCAGCATGTAGATGCGCTTAGTAGAATGACTAATATACTAATTGTTGAAGATAATCCGTCATAAGTAAATGTACCGATCTATGGAGATCCGGAAATTAGGTAATTACGCATGAAATTAGAAGAGCAGGAATATCCGTTCTACGAAATGGGGAATGCTTTAGTTTAGTGTATCGGAAGAAAAAATCAGTACGTAATATTCTCCTCTACGTTCGTTTGTCGACGTACGTTGACAGCGGATTTTATGCATTTGCGACAAAAATGAGTAATGCCTCGTACAGACTTGAATCGCGCGACGAACGCGCGCATTTCGGCAAACATTTCGGCGCGCCGAACGGCGAACGTCAAACGAAACGGATTTGTGCTATTTCCAGAATTTCTTGCAAACAACTATGGGAGCTCCAACGGCGTATACTACACAAAGAAATACAGGAAATGTTGGCAGTTTATTGAGTGAATTATAGTTTCAAAGTGAAATATTCAGGTCTGTACGAAGCATTAAAGATTCAGATTCGAGATTAAATGACTTGAGATGTTACGACAGTTCGACAAACATTTCGACGAACGGCGCGCATTTCGGCGCGCAGAACGGTGCCGCGAACGCCGCCGCGCGCATTTCGGCGTGCATTCGTCGTTCCCAGAGCCGATGGATCCACCGCGCGCACGAATGCGCGCCGAATTGTACGCCGAAATGCGCGCGGCGGAGAACAGTGGGCTAAACCGACGAAATTTGTGTCAAAATCAAAGAACTTTCGATAGAAATGAGATAGAGCGATGAAATTTTTTAATAAAATTAAAGCTGAAACTTTGCAGAATATGAAATAATTATGGAGATTGTGGTACGAACGTTTTTTAACCTTGAGAAAATTCGTTAAACTTGCACAATTTCAAGAAAATTGTGGTTTTTCCAATACCACGCGCGGAAAATTTTTTTTTTAAACATGCGACACATCATTTCCTGTAGATTTTTTCACGCTGATTTCAAATCTTGTCTCAAAATTTGTCTACGACCTCAGGATTTTGCAGAACATCGATTTTTGTGAACAAAACTAATGTAATCATTTTTTCGTTGAAATGATTTGGTAACCCACTAGTTTGAAGGAATATTGTATTCTCATATATAAAACACATTAAAAATAGTCATAATGAAGTATTTGGACGTTTTCTCATGAAAATTCGTAATACCGGTATACCGGTACAACGTTTCAAAAAATACCGAATACCAGTATTGTATTTTTGGTCCGGTATTGCAAGCCCTGCATACAGTAAAACAGTAAAAACATTAGAAGAATTAAAAAATGCTGTTACATGTATAATTTTCAACCTATTAAACATGTTAAGGAAGAAAATAAATTTCTATTTCGCTCCAGTTTGTCGTAAATCAGGTAGAAAAAGTTTATTATGCTTAAAGATCCGCTGTCTGGCGATAATTTTATTAGAAAATTTGAGCAGTAATTTTGTTAGCAAAATACAATATAATACCGTCTTCTTTCCTCTACCCTTGAATCCGTCTCACCCTAATCTGAAAACTAGTCGGATCATATGGTATCAAGGACATTAAGAGATTTGTCCGATGTGATTTAAATTCGTTTAAAAAGACTTTCTTCGAGGCTTCCTTGAAGAGTGCCTGCTACTTCAACCTGACTCGTGATCCATGATTCTTCAATCAGTGTCACACGTCGCTTTTAACGTTTCAGGGTGACTTATTCGGGGGCTTGAACAGTGGTCTACAAGACGGCTTACTTTCGAGGGCGGAGGCTTTAGCTGCGGATTTAGGAAAACACAACGCGGGAACCCCAATGCCTCTGAAGCATGACCCTGTTTCCGTCTACCATCATGGAGCCCATATGCCAACCCCCCATCCAAATAACCGGCCGCATCATCAGGTACATTCACACCTCTTTGTGAGTCCGCTTTTTTGATATACTATACACATACCTATCAATATTTTCTGCACGAACACGCGGTCATTGTCATTGATGAACAATGATGTTGTTCCTTTTTTATTGCATGAAAAGCGTTTCGGTAATTACGTGGAACAAGGTTCACCTCGCCGAATTCAATGGTCTTGAGTTGTATTATCAATGTGAACAATCTCGAAACATTTCATCTGTTCAACTCTAGTTTCAACGATAAATGAAAGATTTCACGTTTTTAAAAGAGTTGTAAACAACAACTCCTAGTATTTTCTCTGTAATTCCGATCATTTCTGTCAATTTTGTCTAAAAATTTTTTCGCGTCTCGTATTAAACTAATTGCTCTAACTTTCCAAAACAATCCAGGTAGTATGATCCGATGTTTAAAAAGTTATCATCCTTTCAAAAGTGTTCGAATATTATTCGGATTTATTGTATCTGTTTAGACCAGGGATGAGCAACCCGCGGCCCGCCACACTTTCTCGTGCGGCCCTTCAAAGATTTTACATTTTGACTTTTAAAAATTTCTACAGTGTCCCGTTGTTCTACAAAAGACACATACAGTAGCGGACAAAAGTTTAAAAACGCTCTAAAGAAGACGATAACTATTTTGATATTGTACTATATGATTTGAACTTTTTTAGGAAGCTAGAACAATTAGTTTACTACAGGATGTGAATAGAAATTTTTTCAAAAATTGCAATTGAACGGAATTGTTGAAAAAATGCTAAAAGTTGAATTTTTAAGTGTTTTATGTGGGTCTATATTGAAAATTTAAAAAATACGTTTTGTAGATCTGTGTCAATTAAACATATTCTGAAAATTTCGTCAAAATCGATCGACGTTGCAATGAGCTACAATTGTTTAAAGATGGTAAAAATTGCAGATTTTCACGATTTTCGGCCTCTAACTGCAATAAATCTAAGGATTCTTACATCTTTCAATGCCTGTCGTTTTGTTCCGCATCAACCGATTTCGATGAAACTTTCACAATGCTTATACTTGACACAGATCTACAAAACGTATTTTTTTAAATTTTCAATATAATGCCGCACAAAAAAGTTGTAAAATACAACTTTTAGTATTTTCTCTACAATTTCGACCAAATGCAATTTTTGAAAAAATTTCTTTTCACATCCTGTAGTGAACTAATTCTTCTAGCTTCCCAAAAAAAGATCAAATCGCATAGTCCAATATTAAAAAAGTTATAGTGTTTTTAAAGAGCATCTCTCAATGCCTGTCGTTTTGTCCCGCATCAACCGATTTCGATGAAACTTTCACAGTGCTTATACCTGACACAGATCTACAAAACGTATTTTTTAAATTTCAATATAAGCCCACATAAAATAGTTAAAAATTCAACTTTTAGCATTTTTCAACAATTAAGTTCAATTGCAATTCTTTTAAAAATTTCTTTTCACATTCTGTAGTGAACTAATTGCTCTAGCTTCCCAAAAAAATTCAAATCGTATAGTATAATCTTAAAATAGTTATCGTATTTTTTAGAGCGGTCTTAAACTTTTGTCCACTACTGTATATCTTTCGGCGTTTTTTATATAGTATTTCTATTAATGAGTGTTTTATTTCTGTAATTTTTTATACTAGGTTTATTGTGTTAATAAAGAGATAATTTGATTTCATCATTCAGTCTTTGCATTATCATAAGTTTCTTACATGCGGCCCGCACAACATTTTTAAATTTGTACCTGGCCCGTTGTAAAAAAAGGTGGCTCATCCCTGGTTTAGATCATGGTACTCTGACTGCCATAATTTTCACAAACTAAAATTGTATTCTAAAGCAGCATTGAATTTTTTATAAACATCCTCATCTTATAAAATATTTAAAGCGAGAAACTATAATAGGGGTAGAAAATTGATAGTTTCTTTAAAACATACAGCGTAACTACTATTAACTATTAATTTAGATTATCTATTATACTTTATCAGTTTATCGTCCAGAGTGTCAAGAGCTTACACCGCATTGTATATTCGTAACACTTAAGAGTGGGAATAAGTTACTTGATCATAGTATGGTCGTTTTTTAGTAGTACATATGTATGTTGCGAAAACATAATTATTTGTATCGCTCATAAAATGCAGCAACAGTCTTCGTGTCATCGCTTTTGTACGCAATTATTTCAATTACTTTATGTTCTTATTTGCTCGTATTTTATTCGTAGCCGTAGCAGTACATCATTTACAATTGACATGCAATTAAGTATTTAAGGGACAGTAATGGTACATATGCGATTAATATGCTGAAAGAATTTAGACATGTGTATGTGTAGGAGAGAAAATCAATTGTTTACGTTAATATTTTCAGTGTAAAATAACGATCGTTGCACAAAGGAATAATTTCAAAACATTCGTATACTTTATGTATTTTTGTGCCTAGTTAAAAAAAAGAAACTATTACTATACTATTTATGAATTAAAATTAAATTATATCTGTATGTTTCAAGTCAACAATAGATATGCATTTATATATTTTCATTTACAATAAATAATACGTGTGTATTCTTGCCAAGTATAATATAGGTATCCTCGCAATTAATAAATTAACAAGTGCTAAAGTATCTTTCACGATTTTACAGTATTTTTCATAATTATTAACCATTCTAAATATGTTAAATTAAAAGATTCTTCTCTACAAGTGCGTACATTTTTTTCTGTATTAACAAATTTTCTATCACATCTTCAGCAATCATTAATATTATAATTTCTCTCCCTCGAATGAAAACGCATTTTTACCCTTTGTCAGTAAAATTCATAATAAAACGATTACTATAAAATATTGCAAATGGCATAAGACCAGTACATATTAATGTAATTCCATTTACATTGTGATAGATTGTTATGTGCATAAATGGACACCGAAGCATAATAATTTCATTAAAACTTAACATTCACATCACCGGAAAAGCTTTCCAATCAAATAATTATTGTAACAAAGCATGTACGTTGAAATCGTGCTAATGCTCCGCAAAATCCAATGTTCATAATAAAATGTAACAAATTCTGCATGAGCGGTTTTAAATAACGGAAAATAACTGATCACGGGAAACAATTAATTACATTTTTAATCGCACTTTATTATCGTCGTTAACGGTGCGCACAACAGTTTTCATTCTCGTACTTTAATTATTAATACTTTCAATATTCTCGCGTATACGGATAATTTCATATCTCATATGGGAAAAATGCCACATTTCATCAATAATAAATCAATGTATCAGAATATCATTTGGCTTCATATTAAAAAATTCTGAACATAAAATGTTTTGAATGAACAAAACAAATATCTAAATAATGCCGACACATAAATACTCAACGTACGATCATATAACAAATAATTATTCAATTTCAAATGTCAATATACAATAAAAGTAACTCCTGTGGGATATTTTGAATACTTAACTATATGCATTTTTACAAATTACATGTCTACTATGTTATAGCCAAGTGTAAATCATGTGGTCGTTGAGGACCTCGCTGTTAATGCGACCACATTAAAATAAATTGTAAATAATAATAATATGTATACAGGGTGCGGCACCTAAAACAGGTCACCTGAATAACTCGCTTGCTTTTGAAGATAGAAAAAAAAGGATCAGACCAAACTTACTTGATATCGAGGGGCTCGTAATCTGATGTCATTAATTTTTTTATAGGTGGAGACGTCAAGGAGATATGAAGGTCAACTCTGTTTTTTTAAATGGAATGAGGTATTTTTTAATACATCAATCGATGCAGCTGGACATTCGTTATAAAAAAGTACTAACCTATGTATATCGAAAAGATAGTAGTTCAGGAAATATTTCAAGTTAAATAACTCTAAAATACCATTGCGGTCGTACTAAGACGTTATATAAGTAAATAAATGCTAACTTCTTACAATTAGTACGACCGCAATAGTATTTTAGAGTTATTTAAATTGAAATATCTCCTGAACTACTAACTTTTCGACATACATAGGTTAGTACTTTTTTACAACGAATGTCCAGCTGCATCGATTGATGTATTAAAAAATACCTCATTCCATTTAAAAAAAATGAAGATGACCTTCATATCTCCTTGATGTCTCCACCTATAAAAAAATTAATGACATCAGATTACGAACCCCTCGATATCAAGTAAGTTTGATCTGATCCTTTTTTTTCTATCTTCAAAAGCAAGCGAGTTATTCAGGTGACCTGTGTTAGGTGCCGCACCCTGTTATATATATATATATATATATATATATATATATATAAATGATAAAATATATATGATAAAAGTATTTCAACTAGGAAGTAATAAATACATGCTAAAAAATGTGTCAGTACATAGTAATAAGTGGGAAAGTCATGCCTGTGATCCAATTGAATTACAATTTGCTGCCTGTCGTTTGAGGGTTTTATGCTAATACAAGCAATCTGAGGTTCATGAGTGGAGGATAGCATAGCAGTAGGGTGAAATAACCAATGTGCAGCGACCCGGAATGATCTTTTCAAGCGTAGGGGCGTTGCTCATGTATTATCTCACCAGTGGGACAATTCGTAACACACTGGGCGGAACGCAATCAATTTTGACGGAGTTTTGTTTGTATTGTATGTACCAGCCCCACTTCGAAGATATTACTGAAATTGAATTGGGAAGATCAGAAGCTAAGCAAGCCACTTCCCTACCGATTTTTCCAGAAATAAGAAGAAACAATTTTTCTAATGAAATGAATAATTTCTTATTCTTTTCACAAATATTTGGTTTTTCCTAGAAGATTTTTTTTAACAATCGTTTACCTAAACGATTCTTAATTCTTTTCACGATATGGTAAAATATTCAACGATTGACAATAATTTAACACAAGAATAAAATTTAGAAAGCTAATAATACATTTTGCTTCTGGCTTCTTTCCATTTCCTGCGTTTCTTTTTTTTAATTGGAACTTTTTGTTACAGGCATTATACGTCTCTAGGCAAAATTTTGTGAATCGAATAATTTATATTTACAGGCGCTTTATATTAAACTTGCGCATCGATAAACTATTGTTAACGGTTTCAGTAACAACGCATTTTTGGCCTACAACGTAAAATACATATGTAATTTGTACGATTTCGAACGATTTTTATTAATTTCTGCATCTACAACTTTCTTAAAATTTGTCTACAAAAATTAAAAGTTGCGTAAACATTAACTAAACATTATCTTTCGTCGTTTGTGATTTATAAGTACTTACGTATAAAGATGGGTACGGACAAAAGGGTTGATTTCTTCCTTTAAATATAATAGAAAAACGAACGAAATACGGTTAAATTTTTGGGTACATAGGTTTAATGAACATTTGTACGAAGTTTTATAACAATCGGCGTGTATTTACCTCTTGCTGTACCATTTTCTTTCAGAATCAAATTTTATTTCATCTAAAAAGAAACACAGCATGACGAGTCTGACACGTTAAAATACACAGTTGATGAGCTAAACTGAACGCACGGAATTCTTAGGGCCTGCTGTCAAAAACGAAATATTTCGACAGCCTATAAAATATCGTTTCCTAACTTAGTTTACACATATAAACATTTATATCAAGTTTGGACCACGAAAAAAATATTTAAAATACTATTTAATATTTTAGATTTTATTTTGCTTAAAGGAAATAGTATTTTATTTGAACAATCTGAACCTCGAAATAAAATATTTCTATTTTAATAATCTGAAACACAAAGTAAAATATTTCTATTTTAATAATCTGAAACACAAAATGTAATATTTTAATTTTTTGCGTCGTTATACCTAATACTTTCAGAAATCGCATTACTTATTTAATGTTTCTTATTTTAGCAATAATTTAAAGAAGAAATGGTACTTACTATAACAAACTATATCATTTGCCACACTTTCGGTTTATTTTTTTGTTTGAATGCTGCTATTCGCATACACCAAGGTGCAGCGTTCCAAATTGGAATCTGTTAGGGTGCTCCTTCGAGGACAACTATAAGAAACTATATAATTTGCCACACTTTCGTTTTATTTTTTTGTTTGATTGCTGCTATTACCGCGTATATCCACTTCAGTTCTCAGCATGTGCCTACTGAGGTTTGTTGATAAACATACAGTGTATCTTATCACCAGGAAACTATTTATACTCAGAAATCGCTATTGAATGCGAACCATTATTTTGAGCAATAAAATTTGAAATTGAAATTGAAAATAAAGACAAACTCCAAATATTTTCAATATTCTTAAAATAAAATACTATTTTCAAAAATTACTGCATCAAATCAAATATTTTATTTTCGAAGTTTTCAAAGATACTGTAAAATAAATGGGATTATTTACTATTTACTATTTCAAATACTATTTTCCCCAGCTCTGGGCCATGTATGAAAAAGTTCGAGTGGTGAGTCAGAGTCACCACGAAAAATTATGTTTAGATTATTAAATATCGTGGTAGCTAATCACTTACTAAACATTTAAGTATTGTATGAGGTGTTACATCAATTCCATATCCATAAAATGAAAAAAATTATATATGTAGAATGGAATTATTGTAGGCGGGAAGAAATGTTTAATTTACGAGTTAGAATAGCTCCAAGTGCAAAGAGTTAAAGTTTGTGCCATTAATCACGAGACTGACTGTACAATAAGCAAATGCAAAGAAAACTAACGAATATTTTAAAAGTTCAATACCAAAGTACCCCCCGAATGAAACTTGTCCGTCTTGTTTGATCAGGCAGCGTGATTCAGGCGTGACCGAAATTTGTTTTCGGAGAACAATATTCCATCGGAAAAAAATCAGAAGAATCTTGATAAAAAAAATTGGTTGACTGTAGGGTCGCGAGTGTATCTGTTGGCCATCAAGTGGACACGTATGGATCGCAGTTCTGGCTTCCCGCAGTGCGGTGGCTGGAACACCCTCTTCCCGCTTACAGCTCGCCATCTCACTCTCTTCCGAGTCGATCTACCCGTACAGATGGTCAAACAGCAAGTGTCCCATAAAGTCTGTTTTTATACGCGAGGCTGACGAATTCAATAATGGCGATGTCCTACGAGGTACGGGTTCGCCTAACGCGCAACGTATTACGTTCACGAACGCATGTAACGAGTTTTGTATCATTGGCACAAGTGGCGGGAGCGAACGCGGGAGAAAGGAAGAGGAATCGTGACGAGCGATAGGCACCGCGAAAGAGAAACAGTGACAGAAGAAGAAAGAGAAGGAGGGAGAAATTCGACTAACCCTACCGTCGTGTCAGCATAATGATGAAATATTGCGGAGGTCTCCGGGGCCCTACCGTATACCCCCTTCATCCCCCCCTCATTCCCCCTTCCACCGAGCTAGCCCCTCGTTCACTGTATATTTGCCACCATCCCGTTTCAACCCTGTTCCTTCTTCCTCCTTCGTGCAGTTTGCCGCCACCCACAACCCTCAGTATTTCTGATATAACTATACTATTTCGTAGCACCCCCCGGACTGAAACCGTGCCATCCAGTTAGCTCGCCGTGCTGCACATTCCCGTGAGAATAAATGTTGCGTACATCAACGTCTCCGTACACATACGCGTGTCACACTCTGTCCATGCAGGAAACGTCCCGTAAGCGCACATTCACGCAGGAATTAGAAGACACCGACCATTCTTTTAGCAAATTACACTCAAAATCCACGCCGAGACGGAATCTCGAAGACCCTAGAAAATATTTTACAGAGGCCACAGATAACAGTTATTTTAACCAATTTAATACAAAACGATCAATAATTATCGGAAGATTATGTTTCATCACAGGGAAGACAGTGATCATTGAATTTCACAGAAATTATTCGGAAAATTTAGTTTCTCCACAATATTAACCGTTAGCACTCGATACAATACTTGGACCGTTTATTTTGAAAGTGGTGTAAGTCTATTTTAAAAAAAAAATGAGATCACGTAATTCATACTTAATATAATGTAAATTTTTTATGTATAAATAGTCCGTGTTTAATTTCTTAAAAAATTCCCGTTTTGAGCTATTTAAAATTGGTCGGTAAATGAAATTGCATAATTATCGATTATGAAAGTGGTGTAAGTCCAATTGACAGGGGTAGGTGGCGTAGCGGATGGTTGCCGATCAGATCAAAATCGAAATTTACCAATGGCATTGATGTGGTTGAAGGTTGTCCAGTCGTTGGAAAATAACATTGACATTATTGATCACAAATTTTTACTCTCGGGGCATTCATACCTCCCGAACGATGTAGACTTTGGCATCATAGAAATGGCATTGCGAAAAAAGAATTTTCTGTACACACCACAGGATTATTATGGTGTAATAACACAATGTAGAAAACATGATAAATTCAATTTACATGAAATGAAACGAGAGAATTTTGTTTCAATAAAAAATCTTCAAAATGCGATTAAAAAACAGATAAGAAGAAACACTAATGGAGAACAGGTAAATTGGTTGCAAATATGTTGGATGAGGTTTCTCAAAAGTGCACCATACACTATTTTATATAAAACATCGATGAAGGACAAAGAATTTAAAACTATAAAATTACCTATACACGTTCTGGATACCGCTAAAATTTGAAAAAATCGCCCTGGCGCCTTTGTACCAAGATGCCAGGCGTATTACTTATGAAAAATAGAAAGACATCAAGCAGTTATTACCTTATATACCTCCGGTGCATCATGCATATTTCGAAACGCTACCACATGCAGAGCACAAGTAAATACTATCAATAGCTTAGAATTTTAACAATGTAATTAGCGTCTAAAATGAAAAATACCACTTCTATTTTATGTTGTGTCATTATTTGAAAATAAAATTGGATTAATATGAAGTATATTTTAAGTGATATTTGATTTTTCAAAATTGAAATAAACGATTTTTACAATTGTCTAATTTTGAAAGTGGTGTAAGTCCATTTGCAGCCCGTAAGTATACATCAGTTTAGTAAAATACGCCCAAAACAAATTTATATAACCAAATTACATATTGATAAAACAGTAGAAACATTGCCAGCCTTCATATAATTTTCCTAAATTTTTTAATTAACAGATATGTTAACCTTTAATTTTCTCGAAACAAGAGAAAATGGACTTACACCACTTTCAAAATAAACGGTCCACTTAATTGTTTAGTAAGTGATTAGACACCGACATATTTAATAATGTAAACAATAGTTTGAATAATGGTACAGCAATTTTTAGTGGTACCTCAGAGTCACCATTCATAACAAATAACTTTTTTATTTATTACATTTTAAATGAACAAACCATTTATTAATTTTAACACCGTAGTATAATATCACATAAATAACAAAATAAATTCTTTTAACAAATATTTGAGTAATATTTATATTATCTTTAGTTTGAAGCTGAAATTCCAATATTTCGATACTAATTTTTGACAATAAAGCTTCAGCGGAAATCGGTTTCGATTTCAAATACTTCGTATTTACGTTATAAATGCATAAAATCCACATTGATAAAATACAAATGTTTATTAAAGACACTAGATTTGGCACTTTTGTTGTAATTAAAGCGTATTTCATTTGCCAGGAGACTTCAGGTAGACTCGCGTTTTCAGTATTGCAAGGGTGCGGGATGCGCATTCTCATTTCTCGATAATGGAGGCGATGGGGTTCTCTTCAGTAGTCAATAGCGCTAAATGAAACATCAATCTATGCCGCAGTCGACCTCAAAAGTCCTATTGCTACGTTTACGAGGCGTAATTTTCATTATTGGGCTGCATGTAGCTGCCTCAGCTTTATGAAAATAGCTACATGCGCAGCTTTATGCTTCCGAATAATATAAATTACACCTTGTAAACGTAAAAATACGACTTTTGAGGGCGATTACGACCTATATTGATCTTTTAAGTAGCGCTTTTGACTACTGGAAAGCCCCATCGCCTGCATTATCGAGAAATGAGAAGGCGCATCCCGCACCCTTGCAATCCTGGAAACGCGGGTCTATCCCTTTGAGGAGGTAAATGTAACAGTTAGTTCTCTAAATCTAAACGTTGCACCGTTCACTTAATTCTCCAAAGTGGCTCCTTAGTCGCCAACGTGCCATAAATAATATCCAAAGAAAAACCCCACGTGTACTGTTCCCTTGTGACGGAGCACATATATTAATAATGAAGAAGTAGGGTATATTTTCACACTCACGGAACGCGAGGAAATAATAAGTGACCCCGCGTACTTACATGTTTAATATGTAGGCAAATTGTAAAGGGAACAATGTAATATCTTTAAAGAGGCTACCACGCGAACGCTGTTTATCCTTGCGTTAGTCTCTAGCAGGAAAAATATGAAGAGAGCTCATAAATAATTTGTAAGGGGTCGCGTACACTATGCTTGCAGTGACAAACACGGCACGTACAGCGTAATTGTGCGTCTACTTTTTACATCTCTTATTGTGTCTATGTACAGTGGCTCACGAAAGTATTCGAACGCTCTTTAAAACAGAATAACTTTTTTATAATTGTACCAAACGACCTGATTTTTTATAATCAATTAGAAGCATTGGTTTATGAAATGATATGCAAGAAAGATTTTCCAAAAAATTATAATTTACAAGGTTACATGCGAAAATAAAAAAGGCATTTTTAAACATTTTTTATTAGGGCCCTTAAAGAAAATTTAAAATATATGTTTTGTAGATCTATGTTAGTTATACACATGCTAAAAATTTCATAAAAATCGATTGACGCAGGAAAAAACGACACGCATCGAATGATATACGATTTTGTTGATTTTAAGCAAACACTAATCAAAAGTCGTGTAAAACTACGATTTTCACAATTTTTAATCGCTCGTAGCTCGTGTGTATGTTAATCGATTTTGATGAAATTTTCAGCATGTGTATAACTAACATAGATCTACGAAACATATATTATAAATTTTCTTTAAGGCCCCGAATAAAAAATTTTAAAAAATGCCTTTTTTATTTTTGCATGTAACCTTGTAAATTATAATTTTTTGGAAAATCTTTTTTGCGTATCATTTCATAAACCAATGTTTCTAATTGATTATAAAAAATCAGGTCGTTTGGTACAATTATGAAAAAAGTTATTCTGTGTTAAAGGGCGTTCGAATACTTTCGTGAGCTACTGTATATCCTTCTCGTTATTATATTCCACCGTTGATTACTTCCGGAATACAATAAAATATCGACTGTTTAAGCTAATAGGGAAATCAAATCATTTTAACAAACAGATATTCTTATAATAGAACATGTCAAAAAGTCTATACATAAAAAGCAATCGCTTTTACATATAATGTACTGTTGCAATTCTTCTTAAATAAATGTTTGTTCTTTTGTTAAAACACTAATGACATCTTAATTACAAATTGTAATCTTTTGATTTCGTAAAAACAATTATTTTATTCTGTTAGAAATTATATTAGCTAATTAGTAGATACGCTTTCTGTTACAATTAACATTTGTGTTCAGTTCGTTAGTTCTTCCTTGAATTGATAAACACACCGCCTCAGTTTTATATTAAGATTTGTATCCATTAATTTCACAAATCACTTCGAGAGATATATATTACATATTAGCTTCATTGCTGAACAATAATAGTTCGGGCACACATTTGGAGTGAACCATGTTGTTGCACAGCACACGTTGCATTTATTCTTCGCAAGATAAACAGGATGGTAAAAGTTTCATAAAATAATAACAAATTAGAAAAATTGCTATCTTTTGTTTCGCTCGAATTAGTGTGATTCGGTGACTAATAGTTAATGACTAAGTAAATACTTGACCGTGACTATGAGTAATGACTACATAAGTATTTGAACGTAATGACTAATGAATAATGAACTAAATGTTTAATAAGGATGAATATTGACTACTATAATGGCATAATTAATAACTAAATACGCAATCAGAATTTCACTATGACTAATTACTAATGACTAAAAATGGTTATAAGTTAAAATAAGACATAATAATAACAACAAAATATCCTATTAGTTTATAAACATATAAAATACTGATTATGATAAATTATGCTGACGAGAAAGGAAAAGGCAGTTGAATAATAAAAGTTTTCCAGATTTTCTTATTTTATTTTTGTGAAGAAAATAGATTACAAAAAATTTTTATAAACGGTTCTCAATAGAGTAATAATAACATGATGAATTTAAATTTATTATATAATTGTATTTCATTAAATTTTGTTAAAGTAAATTTAACTTTTTGGTCTTTAAACAGAAACAAAAGTTTTAATACAACGTAAACAGAAAATACATGAATCTTATTTTATATAATATAATGTTTAATGTACCTACTACGCACGCAGTAATAACATTTTAACTTATTGTTGGTTCTTCAAAATTTTACTGAAATAATATAAGTTTGGCTTAAATTGATTAAAGGACCCCGCACAAATCATATGGAAAATCTATCATATCTATCTATAAAATATAGTAGCTTATGATCTATTGAACAAGAGATGTAATGGGCACAAAGTTCAATAATGGACAGTTATCGAGTTATAATCAGTCAAACATGGCAAATTCGAGCTGCCGAATACTCAAATCTCGGGAAGTACTTATTTTTTGGAAAAATGTTTGAAACAAAAATAGTATGGTTTTACAAAATCTGTTAGGTGGTGTCATTATTTTTGAATTTGGAATGACCTTGAAAAGGTCTGTGAACAGAAATCTTTCACAAAAAGCTGTGACACGCAAAGATTTATGTTCACAGACCTTTTCAAAGTCATTCCAAATTAAAAAATAATGACACCACCTAACAGATTTTGTAAAACCCTACTATTTTTGTTTCAAACATTTTTCCAAAAAATAAATACGTCCCGAAATTTGAGTATTCGACAGCTCGAATTTGTCATGTTTGACTGATTATAACTTATAACTCGATAACTGTCCGTTATTGAACTTTGTGCCCGTTATTGAATCTTTTGTTCAGTAGATCATAAACTACAACCTATAAAAAATCCAACTGATTTAATCGGGATAGATTTTCCATATGATTTGTGCGGGGTTCTTTAATTGTTTTCAGTTTGGTAAAAAAAACTTGAATTTGCTTTCATAAGAACACGTATTTCGAGATTCTTGTCACTTAATGTATTACTTTCTGGCAAATTCGTCATTGTAGCATAACTGAAAAGTCTTTCAACTGCTGCCGACGATGGCAAAGGAGTGTTGTACTTAATAAAAACTTTTCTTATACCGGTCACTGCAAATTCCGAATGTTAATCACACAATAGTAATTCATGACTGATCATTTAAACTAACTAACGAGTAATCATAACTAATACGCAATAACTAACGATTACTTACAGTTGCGACTAACTAGTGCCATGTAGTTATGACTAACTAATCAAAAAGTTTCAACTGACTTTCTTTTAATTTGACTATCAATCAATCAGACTATTATATAGTCATTTTCAATTATTAGTTGATTTCTGCCCAACTCTGCAAGGGGATCCCCCAGTAGCGGGGATAAAATGTTAACTGTTACGGCAGAGACGTTTGCGACAGTTATGGAGATGATACTGTACAGCAAAGTTTGACGGCACACGATTTAATTGAAAATACAAGAACTTTTCCAAACACTGCGCGAATTGAAAGTTTGTAAAATATGTTTTCCAGATGAGTCATCCGGGAATGGAGAGTCTCGATATGTTGGACCCAGCAAACTCGATGACTACGCTGACGCCGATGTCGGAGAACACGGGCGGCGGACCTGGCCATCACGCTGGTATCCACGGTCCATCCGTGTACGGCGGCATGAACGGAATGATGGGTCACCATCATCACCACGGAAACCTGGGTGGGGGTGGTGGCAGCGTACCGCATCCGGCTCATCACCATCCAGCGATGGCTGCAGCCGCGGCGGCAGCTGCGGCGGCGGGTTTGCATCCAGATGCGGACACGGATCCGCGAGAATTAGAGGCGTTCGCCGAGAGATTTAAGCAGAGGCGCATCAAGCTTGGCGTGACGCAAGCCGACGTCGGGAAAGCTCTGGCGAATCTGAAGCTGCCGGGTGTGGGGGCGTTGTCTCAGTCGACGATATGTCGATTCGAGTCGTTGACATTATCGCACAACAACATGATCGCGCTGAAGCCGATCCTCCAAGCGTGGCTGGAGGAGGCCGAGGCGCAGGCGAAGAACAAAAGGCGAGACCCGGACGCGCCGTCCGTGTTGCCAGCCGGCGAAAAGAAGAGAAAGCGAACGAGCATAGCTGCTCCGGAGAAACGGTCGTTGGAGGCGTATTTCGCCGTGCAGCCGCGGCCGTCCGGCGAGAAGATCGCCGCGATCGCGGAGAAACTCGATCTGAAGAAGAACGTCGTCAGGGTCTGGTTCTGCAACCAGCGACAGAAGCAGAAGCGCATGAAGTTCGCTGCTCAACATTGACCCGAGGGTGGCTTGTGACAGCAAAACTGACCGTATCAGTTGCCCAGTCTCGAGCCTAAACCAGAACCCTTGACCGAGTTTCAGGGATGGCCGTAAAAAGCAGCGGACAACAAGACGCCAAGCGGACGCCATCGCTGCGGAACAACGATCGCCGCGCCGGATTCAAAAGGCGCGACACGGTGCGCTCTGTAGATACTACTGTGCGCAAGGTAGTACTGTTCGCCGTCGGTGCATTCGTTGGAGTTGAACTACGAGGACTGCTTCTCGGTTTTAAGTGGGTTGGAAACGGTAGCTCGATACTGCGGCCAAACGGACTGAGATAGTTGACTGTCACAGGCTTCGAAATGAATATACTGTGGTGATCGCACGCGCGCGTGCTCGCGTGCTCGCGGTGTTCTAGACGCGTCTTCTGCGGAACGTGAAAATTCGTAGAACGTTTCCCGGCTCATCAGTTCGCGAGCTTCTTCCCTCGATCCCCGCGATCGATCTGTGAGTGATTCTCGACAGATCGCGTCGCGCGAAACGGTCTTCAGTGATTCGCCTGGCTTTCAATTTCCCCGGCAAACTTCGAAACTGCTCGCTCTTACGAAAATTACTGAAGCGGAACGAGCAAACATGTAATTTCTCGCTGTATAAGGAAGACATTATAGTTCATTTGTATGTAACAGGGAAAAATAATATTCTTGTTCTACTAAATTCTGCTCTTCGCCACGAGTTCGTCTCGACATTGTAAGACCCGGGGTTAATATTCATTTATACAGTTTAAAAATATATTATTTGCGTCGAAGTCACTAAGAAACGGCAACCATTTGTTCGTATTATGTATAAATGTCGTCTGGAGTCGGGCGGAAGAGTGCTTGCGGAAAGCTTAGACCAAAGCATCTGCAAAGTGAGATAGAATTTGCGGAGTGTATCAGCTACGATCGCGATAAAACAGTTTACGAGCGTATCCACCCTCGCGCCGCACTCTACAGACTCGTTGAAATCGTCGTTGACGCCGATTTCATGACCAAAGACTTCACGAATGTTTTTCAAATTTTCTATTTATTCTAATACACGTATCTCAATTCGCTGGAATATTTCCAATGGAAAAGAATTACAAATCGTTCACGGAATATCAAATATTGAAACCTTGTCTCGTTAACAATATTTCAGCTGGTATTTCCTTTCTTTGGTCTCGTAACAAAAAGTAGAAACATTCGTATCGCGAATTGTGAAATATCTTTAACTCGTGATAAATTTCTAGTCTGTGAAAGTTTATGCAAATCTGCGCTTTCATCGAGGAACTAACAAAGACATTGAAGTCGAATGGAATCGTCTCGTTCTCGTCAATGTCTTCGATGAGTGAAGAATAAAAGATTAAATTGGATTTAATGTTCTATTAAGTCTTGTATTTTATATTATTTTCTAAAGAATTCCTTACATAAAATTACACAGTATATAAATTAGCTGAAAAGCGGTAGAATCAGACAATCCTGGAAGCATTATTTTGCTATATTTTGAAACCTTGTACGAGGGAAGTTTTCGCGAACGAGGAAAAGGCGATCGCAACGAAAAAAAGCGAACAGCCATCGACGCGTCTTGAAAAGTACAATTCGAAACATAAAAGTATAAAAAGTACGTATTGTTATAAAGTCGACGCGTGGATACGTCGTGCCGAAGAAATAAGTGATATTAATCCTAATGAAGACACTCAGTGCAGTGTAAAAAGTGAAACGATAGAGAGAGAGAGAGAGAGAGAGAGAGAGAGAGAGAGAGAGAGAGAGAGAGAAAGTGAGTGCATGCGTGAGAGAAAAGTAAGAATGAAGCATCTCGAATGTTTAACGCTAGGATAAGGTTTTTACTCACTGATTTTACGTTCACGATACAAAACATTGCATAAAGATACATTTGCTACTTCCAATATAACGTGAAAGTTTAACAACAAACCTTGAAGATTATCATAAAACTTTGCTTACATTCTGAGATGATTGATTTGTATCCGCTCGATAGATGAATTTTCGCAACATGTATCACAACGACTACAAACTTTAACCCTTTTTCACGCGATACAATTGATTTGAAAGAGTTGACGATTTAATTGAAATCATGTAACGAAACATATCAATGTCAGATTTATAAAAACAATCAGATGTATCTGAAACATTAAGATATGGTAGTACTAGATTTTTATTGGATCGGAATCTATTTTAATTCCCTGTATTGACGAGAATGGAAATGTTTATATCTATTGACGTATCTATGTACTACGTATAATATAATAACAGTGTATAAAAATCAAAGAGGTGCTATTACCTTCTACCGTAGTCTATCATTTTACGAAAATCATCAACGACTTCAAGGTTTGGAAAGTTTCAAAAGAGAAAAGAATAACTTCGAAAGTACTGTGTTTTGTTATCGTTAAAAGTCACATGCGTTTGCTCCTATACACGTTTCATTTGTGGAAAATGTATCGATGAGAATGAGATGCGCGAGACTAGAATGAACGTGAGAGAAAAAGAAAAGAGTGAGAGGGGAAGAGCGAATGAGAGCGAGAAACCATGACGAAGGAAGAAAGAAGTACGAAAACGTGTTATGTAGTGATTTTGGACAATCAGTGAAAAGACTGTATCATATCATATTGAAGCAATACTGTAGTATTAGTCGACGAATTAATGAACTTTATTTGTATTCCACGTGATCGACCGCGTGTTCCCAATGCGCTGGATAATTGCTTTCGTGCAAAAACTAAGAGCGAAAGAGAGCGAAGGATAGAGAAAGAGAAAGAGAGAGGGAGAGAGAGAGAGAGAGAAAGCGGCGGCGCTGTTCGATTAGCTTCTCTTCGAGATGAACCAATATAAAAGCCAATATTTTCGACGATAAAACACGATTGTTAAGCGCATAACAAATAAGGGGACTTCGTATACTTACTCGTGTGCGATTGGGAGCGTGACGGATCGTTCATCGTGGATTGAGAAATTGATCTTTCGATTCTTGAGAACTGTTCGCTGTAATTCGCGATCTAGCGCAATTTATTTTTGTTTCCTGGCAGTTTCGCTGTCTCTCCCTGACAACGAAACTCGATCAACGTGTAAAAGAACGAAATCCTCGTACGAACGTGCACGCAAGACCGACGTGTCTCCACGTGTGCGACGCGTGGCGCCGAAAATACAGCTCGAAAGAATTTTCAAAAGAGAATAGCTACAGTGTGAAATCGCGATCCAGCTCCCTGAGGATCTCCACGATCACTGACCCATCGCCTATTCCTTCCACCATGGGGTTTCGGTCCTTCGGCGCGGTCGACGCGACGCAGTCATCAAAAAATAGTTTCCCTGCACGATCTCTGTCCCTGCTCGGAACAGGCGATGGGAGCTAGATCGCGACTTTACTGTATACTACATAGAACTAAAATGTAGCGTGTCACGCGTGCCATTCGCCGGGCGTTACGCGCACGAGAGAACACGGTCTCGGTAGCTATCCGATCACGGCTCGCGAAGTACAGTTGTGCCCGCTTAATAGGCGCAGGTTTGAGACCGCGGCGCAGACGTTATCGAGGAGGTTAGGCGTTCCGGAAATTGCTGGATATACCACTCGCTTCTCCAGTACGCCGGATACAGCGAGAACAACGAACAGGAATGAAACAATAGAGGCACTCGAGGAATTCGGAAAAATATTCTGCGGACACTGAGCGGGCTAAATTGCGTCTATTAAGTGGAAACACGACTGTACGCTCGAAACCCGTACAACACATGACGGGGGAAATGTGATCATGCTCAAATATTCACCGTGCACCGAGCAATACCACGGGGATCTTCGACAAAGAAGGCGATATATCATTGTAATAGTTAAAACTAAACGGAAGGGTGGTAGTAATTTTTAAATTGTATATACGTAAAAGGATAAGTATTTTCTAGAGCAATAGTCTATTGCCATTCTACTAGATAATGGAAGAAAATTCTAGTGCAATATAGAGTCTAACGACATTTACTAATATTATTACGTTATTATTCTTCGTTGTTTTACCTTTCTGCCTGAGTTCGGTAGGTCGATATTGTCGCGTCTACAATATCAATTCGAATCTAGATTCGATAACATTCGTCCCACTTGTATTAGGAATGCTTCTTTTCTACCTTGCCGGATGTTATATTCCTATGCATCCGCACGATCACGGTGTAATAAATAGACAGCGGATTTGATGCATTCATGAGAAAAGCGATTAGGTGTAATTTGATACAGTAAAAACATCGAAAGAATTTAAAAATACTGTTATATTATTTCCATTCTATTAACCGTATTAAAGAAGAATATCAATTTCTATTTCCCTCCAGTTTGTTGCAATTCAGGCAGAATATTTTTATCTTGTATAAAGATCCGCTGTCTGGTAATAAATTATGTTTCGCTGAAGACGGTAACCCCATTGGACACGTTTTTACACGGGACCGATCAAAGTTCTAACTTTCAATTTCATTGCTGTTAGCTTGAACGAGCTACAAACAACTAGAAACGTTGGCGAATCCAGCTTGTTTAGCACGCGCCGATTTTTGTTCGTTTTCCTTTTTTCCTTTTTTAATAGAACAATGACTCATGCACGTTCTGCGATGCACTTACTGTTATGCTTCGAAGTATATCGATGTTACTTATTTCGGAAATGAATCGGTACGTTCGCATCTGTTAGAAAAAATATCCAACTGTATGCAGTCGTCTCCTTTGGGGGATGATTCGACAAGCCAAAATAAAACGAAAGTCAGAACAGAGTGAATCGTGGCGGAAGCTCTCTTCCCAAATTATTAACAATCACAAATCTGCCGATGGCGATGCGCAAGTCAGGTAAATGTGTTGTGCCAGAGATAAACATCTATCTTGCACTTTCGCAACCAACAAACCTATACGACATTAAACCTGCCTGTTGACCAGAATACATACACTTGCAAATGTTTCGATTAACCTCCTCTGTATATGGGGTGCAAATGCACCCTAGGCTGACAAAAACGGAAATAAAAAGTTGACGAATGGAAAATTTCCAAAAACTTTCTAGGAATGTTGTCTGTGATATGTTTCAAATATTTTAAGTATTGTACACTTATCTTTGAACCATTGGCACACGAGTGGCGACTTTAGAGTCACCACTCAAAATTGCTATACCATTGTTCAAAATATTGTTTGGATTAATTAAATATGTTGATATCTAATCAATCACATTTAAGTATTGTATGACGTGTTATATCAATTTCATATCTATAAAAAGAAAGAAATCATATATGTAGAATGGAATTATTCTAGGTAGGAAGGGTTAAAAATCAATAAAATTTCACAAATATTTATGTGGATAAATCTGTGGTTGTCAGGAAGAACACTGCATGTCACATACTTTCACGTTTGAGATATTGCCCTTTAATGTTTTGATCACTAATGTTTTGAGAGATGTTTTTTGAGCCATTCGCATTTATTTTCATGACTTTTTTCTGGTAACTACGTAAATCCTATACTGTGAAGCTCAATTAATGCATAAACTCAAATTTTTTGAAATTGTGGCATGCGGCGGTTTTTCTTGCAACCACAGAAATTTGCCTTTATTTTTTTCAAAGAAGAACAATCTTCGAAGAACAATTTTCAAAGGAAAAACAAATACGAATCATCCCCCAAAAGGATAGCCACATATGTATAGTAGAGCAGAACATCATTAAAAGGTGATTCGGAAAAATGCTATCACGAACAGGGAATATTGAAATTATTTTGACGATAGATTATCTTTGGGAAAATATTGAATGGAACGTACCACCAACTTTCTGCTACTTTTAGGATAAATGATTTAATTTCTTCAAACACACAGAAACAATAAAAACATTCTTCTGTTCCGCCGAATACTAAAATTAACGATTTTTACCGTTTTTTCGTAGCGGATATAACAAGAATTGAAATGTTCCTAGAAAACAATGGCATACAGAGGGAAAATACTCTTACTGCGATATTCTATATTTCCGTGACACATGTCATTGTCTCAATTATTAATTTTACTTTTATCTAATTATATGATACTAATTGTATTAATTAGTCGCTATACGAGTTATAAGTTTGTTATGTTTTCAAGATAAAATTTTGTTTCACGGAGCAACTGTAATTGATGCAAGCACGGCGTGCAAAATAACAACTATTTTACTTACGTTTTAAGATGTTGAACTACTTCTATATTTTCAATGTATCGAGTTTATAATACTAAACAAATTTCTGACTACCACGCATCAAGAATACCCTAATGTATGTACATATGTATATACCTTCGTTTACATTTGAAATTCACAAGAAGGAAATTGCTTGAAATCGATCACCTTGCTACTGTGACCTCATTTGTCGAAGTATTATACACGAAGTGTCCATTTTATTATCTATTTTTGTAATGTCGATACAATTCGTTTTATTGATATCACCAATCACCACACATTACTTCTACAGTTATAACGTCATTGAATAAATATTGACTCTTACATTGCTAAGACGTTTGTATTTTGTTTTTCGTGGAACTATACAACGAATATCTTGTCTTGCATACACTCAGGGCCGCGGTAAGGAGAATTTGCGCCTGGGACCAAAATTATAATTTGCGAATTGCGATCCCTACCAAAAAGAAATACAAATTTTTTATCAGATATTTATTCACCATAAAAATCATCTAAAAATCACAAGCAAGGTTAACCCTTTGGACTCCTTCGTCGAGTGCGACAATAGAGAAAGAACAATGTAAATAGAACGAATTTTTATATATATTTGGTTCTTCCTTTATTTATCCAATTATCAAATGTCTTATTTTTTAAAAACAAATATAAGTAGCAGTTAAGGAACTGTCCTTTGAAGTAAATTTTAAATAAAACGCTTAAAATAGTAGGGAATTGGCAACAAAATTTAAATATAATTCGGAGTGCAAAAGGTTAACTATCACCAACAATGAAAATTAAAAAGATAATAACTAGTCTGCGAATCTTTACGCAAAATGAAAATTGTGTGCATCGATTGCAAGAAATAGAGACCAAAGTGATTGTTATTTCTGCCCTTAATGATTTTAATAAATGAGAAATCATATAATATTGACATTTTGAATTTTTTTAATTTTCCAACAATTTTGAATTTCATCTACTTAATTTTCCTATAAATGCATAAAGATCCGCAGTCTAGTACGTAATAAGAAATATCTATCAGCGCCCCTTTTCTTAATGCTCCCGGGGCCGTCACCCCCTCCGCAACGCTTTCACTGCGGCCCTGTATACACTTGCACGAAATTCTTTTCCAATCGAATTAATCGAGACCAAAATCAGACTTGCAGACAACTGACAGAAATCTGAAAATTCGCTGCGACGCGCGACGCCGACGGTAAGGGATTTTGTTTAATACATACATATAGGTTTTGCACTCCAAATTTTGCAACCGATCCTTCTGCAAATCAATTTCGTCTTTTTGCAAATCGATGAAACCCTTTTGCAAATCAATTTCACTCATTAAGAATATTTAAAGTTAATTATTTATTTATTTAGACACACGTGAGCGGTGTCAATACTGCGAGGTAAACTTCTATAAATAAATATGTACTTTCATTTTCAAAATCTATTAATCAGAAAATGGCTACAATGAATATACACATAGTTTTCATACATTACAAAGTTAATGAATTGGTAATTACTTTTAAAAAAGTATTTGATGTAGGTACATACATCTTGCTATGAATAAAATTTTGAATTTCTTAACAATTGATTTACATTTGATTTGATTTTTACGAGAACTTACTTAAAAATACCATATTTGTAAAAAGTTGAATTTGATTTGCAACCGGGTGAAATTGATTTGCAAAAGGATGTATTTGGAGTGCATAAAGCCTGTAACCTCCCCGATCAGACATGGCCGAGTATTCGCGCAGGAAGGGGAACATTGAAAAGACGAATTGTTCTGTAGGCACTAAAGACAGGGTAACAAATCATATCGCAGTATGCTTTGAATAGTTATCATTATCATATTGTACACCTAGGAGCCTTACTGTTTGGCGCGAGTAGGTATATGTGCCGTGTACATTTTCTTTTACCTGAAAAAGAATAAGGCAGAATTCTAGGTCACTATTTTGCATACTTGTATATACCAATTATTATCAATAGAGGGGTGAGAACCTTCTGTCGATTAATTACGTTCGTCGCCCAGCGTGAATTGGTCGAGTTTCTCGGATTACCATGGGTTCGTCGACAACTCATTTCACCGACACTGTTTTCATCGACACGATTTCACCGACAGTAAATTTCGTCGACACTATGTTTTCATCGAAATTGTGAATCGTCGACAAATGATTTGACCGACACTATGTTTTCATAGACACAGTCAAATCGTCGACGTATGCTTTCATCGACAGTCCGTGTTTATCGAAAGGTTTGATTCGTATTTAATGTTGAATATCTAATGTCGAATAATCGTTATTATCACTGTTATGTTCTAGACGCATTTAGTTGCTTGTGTAATAAATAATAAAGAGAAGTACAAAGCATTTCTTCAAATAAACAAACTTTATTAATATGTACACACAAATGAACAGAAATCATAATATTTCATAATTGTGTAAATATATATACAAAATTTGAATAAACAGAATGAATGCTACGAATATACATATATAAATTGTAAAATTACACAAATATCAAGTAACGAAATTCAAGCGATATATTTTGTGCCAAAGCCTTTAAAAGATCCATATCACTGTATATTTCTCGGCTTTCTAGTATTTTTCTAATACGTTTTTCTCTTAAACGATCTTTTCTTTTTTGCTTCGACATTGTTTCACCTCGTAATATTTTCTGTATTAAATTTTCTACAACTGCTTGTTCTTTTTGAATTTCCGTAATTATCTGATATAAACCAACTTTATAGTGATTGAACATAGACAGCCATCGTCGATGCCAAGCTTCGACATTATTTTGTGTGCGTGGAAAATCGTGTACTTAATTGTCATAAACAGACCATACGTCTTCTTGGAAAAGTGGAAGACAAATAACACTTTTCATAAGATGTATTTATTGATGATCTCGGCTCAACGGTTCGATCGGAGATACAAATTAAAGAGATTACAAACAAAAACTTTAATTTGTATCTCCGATCGAACCGTTGCGCCGAGATCATCAATACATCTTGTTATTAATAACGATCGATAATCATAATACAATGACAAACATAATATTTACCAAACCATTCTATAAGTGCTGTATGTTCAGATGGGAATAATCGTTTTAAGTTACTGAATGCATTTGGAATTTCTTTCGGTCGCAAGTATGCTAGGCATAGAATTTGCCTCACAAGAAGAGTAAATGTTTCATCCGAACCGTATTTTTTCACCAATCCACTTCTTTGAATTTTGCTGTGAACATTTTGACACAAATGAAAAAAGCATACTTTTAATTTTGCATGAGGAAATATAGATTTTATCGCATTCGATCGGGGTGTATAATATAACAACAATTTTTTATGTAGCTATTAGTTTGTGGAAACGAATGAACTGATACCTGTCGCAAAACACGGACTGTCGATGAAAACATATGTCGACAATTTAACCGTGCCGATGAAAACATAGTGTCGGTCAAAATCATTTGTCGACGATTTCGCAATGTCGATGAAACCATAGTGACGACGAAAGTTACTGTCGGTCAAATCGTGTCGATGAAAACAGTGTCGGTGAAATGAGTTGTCGAGGAACCCATGGTAACCCGAGTTTCTCGTGGGGCCCAAATCCGATAGTCGGAGCGCAAGAACGTAAACAGAGCGATTCGCTCTAGCACTAGAGCTTTTTTCTGTTTTTTTTACCACGCACGTATCTATTACCAGAGCTCGGAATTATTTACTCGCGACGACCGATTTTCGAACGCTTCCTCCTCGACCCGGCCACGCGTCTCACTTCCTGCGGCGGTCATAGTTCTCCTAGGCGCCTGAACTGGGTCGAGAACTATGACCGCTACGGGAAGCGGGACGCGCGACCGGGTCGAGGGGGGAAGCCTTCGAAAATCGGCCGTCGCGAGTAAATAATTTCGAGCCCTGGTATAGGTACGTGCGTGCTAAAAAAAAAACAGAAAAAAACTACAACACGGACGTCACCCAGATATGGGTGACGGGGCCCCCACGGAAACATACCCGACACCCCAAATATACAGGGTGTCCCAAAATTCCTTCAACAGCCGGAAATGGGAGGTTCCTGAGATTATTTGAAGCAACATTTTCCTTTGCAAAAATGTTATCCGCGGCTTTGTTTAGGAGTTATTAACGAAAAACACGGACCAATCAGAGCGCGATCTAGACGCAAGTTGGCACAGTCTAGTCGGTGCGCCAACTGTCTATTGGCTGACTGTGCCAACTCGCGTCTAGGTCGCGCTCTGATTGGTCCGTGTTTTTCGTTAATAACTCCTAAACAAAGCCGGGGATAACATTTTTGCAAAGGAAAATGTTGCTTCAAATAACGTCAGGAACCTCCCATTTCCGGCTGTTGAAGGAATTTTGGGACACTCTGTGGATGGCGCGGCGACGAACATGTTAAATAAATTCTAGCAAATCTCTTCGTGTCGGTCGACTTTCTTTCCATTATCTCTGCTTGAAACGAAATTCGGAAATTGACTGGCCGACGACGATACGGCAAAGTCGTTCATTTCGTCGTGTAACGTTGCAATAACAAATAAACCGAATTGTCTCTGAACAAAAACGACATCATCGTTCCGCGTACGACTCGAAACTTCAATCACGTTCTCATTATTCTGCGTGCCAAGTACTTCGAGGCAACAATGTTTACAATCTCGTAACAAAGCGCCTACACTATATTCCAATGCATGTACAATCCGGTAATATTGTCGAACTTAATGGTAAGAAGACATACTTGAACTTTTTACTCGTGGATAAGTCGGATACAAAGCTTATGTATTGTATTATACATACATTATATTCTCTATTTACAAGAAAACTCCAAGCACAGATATCCGTGTTCTACACGCGTGTAGGATGATCCATGAACGTTAATTGACATTTCAAAGTATCCATAACAATTCAGGTTTATTAACAATTCAGTACATACACACGATCAATGTTTAAATTCTTCTCAAAAAACAGAGCAGCAAGTTTGCATCAGGCTTGGGCGTTGTCGAAATAAATTATTAGGTGAAGTAAAAAATAACTAGTGAAACGATTTAATTCAAACGAACGTATTTCGCAATGTAAATAGCTTTTCATAATTTGGTCGATCTGCATAAAAGCGAAGAGGGCAGTAGTCCAATTCAATAGTAACTGTTTTACGTTTCAATTTATGATGTTACTTGAAAATTTTTAACTGTCAAATTTATTCGAAACCTCATTATCACCGTCTCTTATGGATACCTTGTCATGGAAGTAAATGTTTCAATCTGCTTAAGGAATCACAGTTTTAAAAATCCATTCATATTAATACAGTATTTTCGAATGTAACTGTAACATGTTGAAACCATTGAATAATGTAATACAACTCTTGAAGTGAACTAAAAATAACAGTTTTGTTTCAATATGCCGGTCTCTACCCAAGGGTGTGTTATTACATAACACAGGATAATTATGCTATGAAAAATACGATTTACAATATGTTAAAGACCACTTGAAAATATAACAGTAAACCTAATCGTAAACATTTCAACTAAATAAAAATCTTGTCGGGAGTCATCCAATACATCAGCGGATCATTAATTCTGGGGCCCTGAATTAATCAAATTAACTCGAGGTAAAATAAATTACACCAAAATTTTAGGTGCTTAACTTTTTAACTCCTTGCCGTATCATTTTCTTTGCGGTTACAGCGATTAAAACGTCATTATTCCCAAAAATGGGAATACATTTATTTTAATGCTTGGATATTCATTCCAAGCGAGTCAAATTTTATTTCATTTAAAAAGAAACGCGCGTAGCCGTCATATTTGTTATAGACTTCGTATAAAATCTACATGACGTGTGTGACTCGTTATAATACGGCAGGAGGTTAATTTAAATTGTTCTTATATTTTTGGCCGCGAAGGGGGGGGGGCTAGGCTGCAGCCTATAAAAGTGCAATGCAAAATAAACGTTCATTATAAAAAATCATTGAAAAAAGTGGTGAAACTAGATGACTTCGTACCAAATCTTTCGATTGAAAAATTCCAAACGAAAATATAATGTTGGCTTCATGGATCATCCTACTGTAAACAACGTATTTACAAAAGCAGGGCAAAGGAACGGAAGTTACTCGAAAAGGTCGCGTATACCTACATGCGCAAAAGATGAAGATTCTTGTGTATATATATATATATATATAAATCTATATAAATGTGTATAAATTATTCTTGATTTACGGAACGGTCACATGCAGCAGCGGCGATAGTTTTGAACGCTTGACAAAAGCTAAAACCTACAATACATATAACCGAAGAGTATTATGTTGAGACGTACAATTATAAGAAGGTTTGTATAAAGGATTTACGAGGAGAATACTAATTAGTATAAATAATTACTATCGGTAACTAGATTGAATGTTTGTAATAAATCTAAAGAAGCCAAAATGAATTGTTAAACATAGAATCTTACTCATAGGTGTATGCATAATCAGTTCCCGGTAGCCGCTCTTTTTTCGCGTTGACATTTACCGTTTAGCAATTAAGATCTTTTTAACACCACTTTGCATCGTTTCACTACTTCGGCCTTGCTGATTCGATTACTCTTTGTTTCACTCTTTGTTCATTTAATCGTAAAGACTCTACAGTGGCAGTAAACGAGGGAAATGCGCAAACGATTTCGAAATCGACTTAGAGAGTGACTATTTTAAAACGACAGAAACGAGTAGATGAGTGGGACAAAAGACATTTTAGAAATGTAATAGTTATTCAAAATCATAAATACTGTTTACATATCATAGCGAAATGGAATTTCGATACGAGTACACCCCAGTGATCACTGTTATTTACAGCATTTGCGTGTCTTTCGTCTTTCTTATTTCTAAACGACGCGCGACTACGCCATTCGAAGAAAAACACTATGTATAGAAACATTTTATCTTGCGTACTACATATCGTACTGTATATCGACTAAAACGAGAACAAATCATAAATCGCGCGCAATAAAAATGTATTCTTCTTATTTGTATGTATAAATCTCAAAGGTTCTTTCCGTTATCGTTAACAGTTTAAAAAAAAAACGAAAGAAAGAAAGAAAGAAATGGAAACCATTCGGGTATAGTTGTAAGCGTTCGAAGTGATTTATTAATTTTCGCGAAGATCATTGTATAGAAAAAAACCAATGCGATTCGGTGAAGAGAATGGTTCTGTAAGATATGACAAGATTTAGTAGGATATAATATTGTAAAAGTATCTGAGAACACCATTTATGAGTAAGACCATAATTGACCGATATAATAATATAATAAAGACATATCATAAAGTATTAGTTTAATTGCCTGACATTGTAGAATTTCTATGTAAATATGTTGCGTGCAACTTGGGTCAGCGTTCTGGAAGAATGGGAAGTTCTGTTGTCGAGTAATTGTTTCGAGATAGTTAGATGGCTCGCCAAGTAATTAGCAAATTGTGGTTTCATTCGGACAAGGCTTTCATTATTTCTATTTGTCGTAAAAGTTGTCACGAATTTGTATATAATCACGCGTAACTATGTTTGTAAATTGTTATGTAATAATTAATGCACTAGTTAAACTTTATTCGCTTTCGATCTACGATGTACGTCTACGAAATGACAACGCTATCTCGCCGACACATTATTCGTGTCGTTTCATAACACAGAGATTTCTACCGTGTACGATAGTTTTTAGGTATTCTCATTTAAAAGTTGACCGATGCACAGTGCGATATTTTGGCAATCTAGTGCAACTAAATTATTGCTCCAGTGGAAGAACAAATTATAGTTCATTCGATATATAGTTACTAATGAAAAAACATTGGCTATACTTATTTTATCATCTTAATATGTTAAATATCTGTGTATAAATTTTTATTGAAAACGGTTTCGAACATTTTATTACGAGGGTCTAAAGTATTAACAGGAATTTTCTCACACGTAATAAATAATGAAGACAATAATACGTTGATACACAAATAATGCTGATACAGGGCACTTGTTAAAAAACCTCAAACAATATCAATGTTTTTTTATGATTCACATTATATAGTTCGCGAGACCTCTCGATCTTGTTAGAAATTGTAAATTCCTGCTTTAACCTATTATGGAAATTTTTAAACTTATTGTTCTTTACATAGTGCATATATGTTCCATACAATATAGCGCATTCCATTATTAATTTATAATATTATTCTGTTAGAATTCCGTTTTGATAGATTGCTGAAACGTCACATTGCGCCACAATGCAAAAGCCACTTCAAATGAACAATGCCCGTAGATTACGAATAGACGTGTAGGTGATACCAAAGAGCCACTTTTGTGAAGTTAACAGTTTCTTAAGAACAAATGTATCATGAAAAGAAAACAATATTCTGAGGCACGCCAAATTGCGCGCAATATAAAACAATGACAAAGGAAAAGAATTTTCCTCCATATTGTACATATCATGTGCCATAACTTATTTACCATACTTTGTGTCCAACTTTGTTCCAAGTACCTATTCAACTATAAATATTATAGTATTATATAATAAAGTAAACCTTGATGTTATTGATAAACTTGTCTTTCTATTACATCCTTTAATCCCTTCGAAAAAAATAATCTGAAGATTACTTATTTGTTTGTTCATACTCGTGTGCGCATGTTTAACACCGGAGCCCAATGAACACCGGTATAATTTATAAATTAACCCTTAGCACTCGAGCGGTGACTCGGTCAGAGTCAACGAAAATTACTGTACCATTATTCATAATATTGTTTGCATTATGAAATACGAGTACCTATGCAGGTATCTAATCAATTACTAAACATTCAAGTACTGCATGAGGTATTACAGTAAAAGCTCCTTCGTTGTCCAAAGGCCGGGGGTTTGAGCGGACAACGACCGTGCCCGGACACTATTTTTGATTTATAACTGCGTCTTTAGTGAAACGGCTAGTTAAATGACAAAAAAAGCATTCGCAGTCAAAAGCTGTCAACTGTCTGGTTTTAAAAAAACTCCTTATTTCCTTGCCATATTCCTTTCCTATTGTTCTCCGTTCTGCGCGGGTCTAGACAGTCTAGACAGTCCTGGGACACATCTGGCGACCAGATCCACGCAGGCCTAATCCTCTCGTCGACAGGCAGTGGAGTGGGTAGGCACTGGACAACGATCGTGCCCACGATTCAGGACAACGAAGGAGCGGTTACTGTATATCCCGATCTTTTATTCGTACAAAGAAAAAAATTAATATGGAATGGAATTATTCTAGGTCGGAAGAAATGTTTCATTTTCAAGTTAAAATAGCTCCGAGTGCAGAGGGTTAAAAACTTTAAAACTGGCTATTTTTATCTGTCCAGTGTCGCCGGATGAGGGGAGGGAGCACAGAATTGAGGGGAAAAAGTTACCCTCTCTCTGTCAGTAGGGATGGGATCAAGTTCTATACGTACTCACGAATCCGAGTCGAGTTCAATAACCAATGAACCAAGTTTCATTTCATGGATTTCGATTACTACTTAAAAGCAATAAAAGTTTCAATAATCATACTTGAAAAGTATTTATTGTATACAAGTCGATATCCATAAAAATTTCGAAAGTTTCGAAACTGTTCGATCAAGATTCGAATATACTTGCAAGTATTATTTAAGTTTACCACTTGTAAAGGGTTCGAAACTGTCTGGCGAAGGTTCGAGTATACTTGGGAGTACTATTTTTGTTTTCGAAGTACTTATAGAGAGTTCGAATTCCATCAATCAAGGTTCGAACCTGTTTGCGAGGTACTTGATCCCATCCCTATCTGTTAATACCGGACACATCTAGGGGCGGGCAACCCGGACATTTGTCCGGTGCGCCAAAATTTAGGGGCGCCATTTTGGCTGTAAGTGTGAGAAAAAGATTGATGTGTTAAATACCCAATTAATAGAAAATTTCACATATCCATTTTTTCGTTCGCTAATTATTTTACAATCGATCAAGCACTAAATGCACCCGATGCTAGATTTGACCAACATGTAGTAATCATAGTAAATATTTTCAATCCTTATATAATATATACGATTTAAATACCATGTCCAAACAAATGCTACTAAAATATTTTAAGAATTTAGAATGTATATTATAACTGATGGTGATTCTGTTGACATAAATGGGGTAGAATTATGAAATTGCTGGTCAAGTAAAAAACGATGCAATGAAAAAGTTTGCAGAACTGAAAGTAAGAAAAAAAAGTTTTTTGTGATTTTAGCATAGTTGATGTCACCTTGTTTTATTTTCAAAATAATGGCATTATGATCGTTTGTGCAATAATACACATTTTTAATAGCATTTATAAAATGTAAAAAATTATATGGTTAACAATTTGTGGCTAGGTACAGATGTTTCTTAATTAATTTCTACTGTTTTGTACTGCTTGATTATATCAATGTTATGTTATATGTTTCTTTCTAAATATATGCTTTTATTAAAATTTTAATAAAATGATTTTTATTATTAATTCATTATTATTAATGATTGAAAAAAATATATATATATTCTTAAGGGGCGGCAATTTGTCTTTTTGTCCGGGGCGATGTAACCGCTAGAGCGGGCGCTGTAGCGACGAAACGTGGCGGAAGGGTGAGGGATGGCGTCGTAGAAGGGGAAGTTAAACGCAAGTCTTCGACACTGGATCCGTCTGGCAATTCTAGTGTTCATTCTGTAGTTTCCTCTTTGAATTAAATATTTTATTTGTACAGCAGTTGCATTTAGTTCAGCCGAGGTATTTTAGAATCATTAGTTTTATTGAAACGCGTTACCTAACCGAGCCACGGGCGGAAGCGTGGGGAACGGCGTCGTAGAAGGGGTAGGTAGATCGGGGACACAGTCTTGATCTGGCGACACTGGATCCGTCTGGCAATTCTAGTGTTCATTTTGCAGCTTCCTCTTTGAATTACACATTTCATTTGTATAGGAGTTGTATTTAGTTCAGCCAAAATATTTTAGAAGTTTTATCGTAGACTGATACTGATTCGGTAGGTTTCAAAGATTCATCGAAATCTCTTAACGTGCAAAAGGTCACCATATATAATGGAATTTCACACACCATTCCCTCCGAAATAAAATTCTTGTGTAGTTATTACACGTTCAATTCTTCCGTGCTGACTTTCTTTAAGATAATGGTATCGGTACCACATACAACGTATAATTGTTAATATTGTATTATGCTTAATACTGTATTAAGCAAAAAAATAAAAACATTTTCCACGAAAAGGTGTATCTTTGAGTTGCATTTTCAATATTTTATACAATGTGGTGACACACCGAAAAAATTCATTTTATTTCATCAAAAAGGAATATTCACTGATCGTAAAACAAATGAAATATTTAGAACCACTGCTACACATCCAAAATTCAATTATGACAACTAAACTCTATTATCAGCATGTTTCCACAGAAATCCGACGAAAACAATTCGAAAATGCTGTCAGGTCCAAAAGCAAATTTCGTTAGAACGTAACGTGTAGCCATTGAATTGATATTGATGTAAAACTGCATACTGAAATAGAGAGTTTAAATGTTTCTGTCTTCGCTATTATGTTCAGTTATCTACATACGTGCCTGTGTATTATGTTTACATGAACAAACGAGTTCAATGTGCGCTCTACAATCACGTTCAATGTTTTTATTGAACCGAATCTAGACGCAACTACATTGCGTGTCGTATCCCTATCAAGTATTGTGCGGAATTATAAATTTATGACGCGAACACGAACACACTGTTAAAGAGATTATTTATCCAAATCAAAAAATCGCACTTCAATGCACGCTTCTCATAAAGTGGATAATATTATCGCCACGACACGTGATGGTTATCAAGAAACTTCATGAGTCAACTAACAAAGGCAAAAAGTATCCAGTTAATACCACCGCATTAATTAGGTTAATACAATTTGCTATGGTCGACCGAAATTATTTATTATTTACAATGAACATAATCATTTGTAACGACCGAAAGTCTTGACTTGTATACATATATGTACAGTCCGCGACAATACTATAAGACATCACTTAACACGAAATGATTATGCATTATATGAAAGAATTACATCGTCTTTCTTGCAGAGTGTTATTATTTACTTCTGGGGACGTCGTTCCACGCACTGTTTTCGTTAGAATTTCTATGAACTTGAAAGCTACACAAGCTTGACTTCTTTAGCCGCGAGAAATCTATAAGACAGTTTTCTGCAAACAGTGAAGGCGAAAAGATCATCAATGAAATATTCTTCTAAAGTGTCAGTAATTGAAGCAAATAATTTAAGTAAACCTTGAAAAATATTAATCAACTTGCAATATTTATGTTTATACAAAATGCCACGAGGAAAAGAATTAAATGAAACAGAGATTAAAATTATCAATAATTTGCGAAATGAAAATCATTCAGTGGCAAAAATTTCTGAAATTCTTGGAAGAAGCCGTTGTGTAGCTTATAATTATTTAAAAAATAGTGAAAACTATGGTAAAAAGAATCCAGGAATATTTTACGACATGCATCGAACTCTACATTAACGGCACTACAAATTGCGACAGAAACTGGCGTGAAAACAAGTGTCAGGACAGTACAACGCATAATAAAGGCTTCAAACAATTTAAAACTGCGTAAAATTTTGAAAAGACCGCCGCTAACTAACCGTCATAAAGAAGCCAGATTAGAGTTTGCAGAACAACGCATGCATTGACGTAAGAAATGGAGGAAAGTAATTTTTCCTGACGAGAAACGGTTTACTTTAGATGACCCTGATAATCTAAATTATTATTTTCACGATTTAAGAAAAGAGGAGTTGACACTGCAAAGGCGACAAATGGGTGGAGGAGGAATAATGATTTGGGCGGCTGTAGGATATCATGGAAGAACTGAAATTGAATTTATTTCCACAAAAATAAACAGCAGGAAATACATAGATGTTATCGTCAAAACATGCTCAGTCCATAGCCAACCAAAAATACATTTTCCAACAAGACAATGCAGCTGTGCATTCGGCAAAGATAGTACAGGCCTACTTTAAAAATAAGGAAATAGACGTTTTACCATGGCCAGCGAGATCTCCCGACTTAAATATCATTGGAAACCTTTGGGGAATACTAGCCAGGGAGGATTATTCTAAAGGAAACCAGTTTAGTACTGTAGAACAATTGAAAAACTGCGTTAAAATGGTATGGAAGAAAATTCAGCAAAAAACGATTAAAAACTTGTATAAATCTATTCCAAAAAGAATGTTACATGTCATAAAAAATAAAGGTGGCAACACAAAATATTAATAACCGATAAAAATAAGCTGTACGTGTTAATATTTTACAAAAACATTACGTGTCTTATAGTTTTGTCGCAGTTAATAAAAGGTAAGTTGGTGTTACTTTCAAATTCTTAGAAATACTAACGAAAACACTGCGTTAAACGACGTCTCCAGAAGTAACTAATAACACTCTGTATGAAAGACGACGAAGTTCTTTCATATAACACATGATTATTTCGTTTTAAGTGATGTCTCATAGTATTGTCGCGGACTGTATTTTCATTATTCGGAAGCATGAACTTCTGTCGCAGCTTCATGAAAATAGCCACATAGAATAATGCAAATTACGCCACGTAAACGTAAAATTAGGAAATTTGGGCGACTGCGACCTGGATTGATATTTCATCTAGCGCTTTTGACTGCTGAAAAACCCCATCTTTGCGTTATCGAGAAATGAGAAAGCGGATCCGGCACCCTTGTAATCCTGAAAACGAGTGTGCCCCCTTAAACGAAACCAAGCACACGCTTGCACAAAAGGAAATATAATCGACTGTACGTCAAACAAAGTTTAAGGAACCCCGGTAACAACCACCCCAAAAACTGAAGCACGAAGATCAAAAGTTTAGTCAGCAATCACAACATGCACAGAGCATGAGGTCCGCAGCTGCAGTTGCGTGGAATAACCTGTTACAGTGCCAGAAGAGAACTTGAGAAGGAAAAAGCCGCGAGGGAAACGAGTTTATAGTATCTGCTGATTAATTGGTACTGCATGTAAACACCGTTCGATACCTAAGGCTTGTTTGCCTGTGTATACACAGCTCATAAGGATGGAGAAGTATATGGGGGTCGTACAATACGCGAGCGTACGCTGACACACCACACTCCTGCACTCAAGCCTGAACATGTGGCAGGCGTGCCTAACTCATGTAGCCTTTGTGTTACAAATCATGTTTACATTATCGCTACACTTGTGCGGTTCCAACCGATGCACTGTGCTCGCACTCGTTCTCAATGACCCAATAGCCTGGGGAAAACGCGCAGCCAATTTACCCTCAAGCGTAGGTTGATTAGTTTAATTTTTGGATTTGTTACGGCCAGCATAGTTTAACCCTAAACTGTCGAAGTAAAGCCTGCGAGCTCCAACGGAAATTCTTAGATCAATGATAGTATTTTCCAGGGCTCGAAATAAACAAGTACCGTCTGGTTTATTTTTTTTTATTCTATTCATTGTAAGTACTTATAATATGTTTTGTTCAACAAGATATCTGTTCCTGGCGAATTTTCACGAAAAGGATTGAAGACTGGAATTAAAAAGGGCTGGAAGTGCCATTTTTCAAAAATTATTTTCTCCGTAAAAAAGCATGTAAATACCAACGCCAATGAAATGAAATAAGTCAAGCTGAATTCGTAGAATTTTGTCGAAATAAATATTATAATTATAAGACGATATTAAGTATGTTATGCATACAGGCATGTATTTTTACCAGTTTCGAGAACTGACATCTTTATGTCCCGTGGTGTAAGATTGGTTCGAATGCTTGGTTCTGGAAAATATGTAAACATTTCACTGTCTGACGAAAAATATTGGGACACGTCAGAATCCACCTTGGTAGTTAAAGTTCAACTATCCCTATTCTCTTAGCTCTAATAGTCATTGATAAGATTGTTAGAATTACAAGTTTCTTCGTCGTTATGAACACTTCAAGCAGAATCTAATTAAATCTTACACAACCAATATTGAAGCATTGTTGAAAATTTTTTGTAGCCGCGAAAAAAAAGGAAAGGAGCTACTTTAAAAGAAATGAAAAGGTAATCGAAGTTGGCCAAAAATTCATGTAGAACTTAAGAATATTTATTATAGTATGATAAGAAAGTAATGTGTGTGAAGAATGAGTATAAAAATGTGCTAGCGATCAAACTATTTCACTTTGTTGTCACTTTGCATCTCTAATTCTTCTTCAAAAGCACCTCAAAAGAATATCTGTTAGTAACGACGCGACGAAGATTGAAACGACGTAAAAAATCCAAAAATGGCTGTTGTCGGTTGTTCGCATTCACCGCCCGCCCACCCTTGAACCATCGTGGAAACGGTCTGCGTTTGAAATTGAATATTGTGTTTAAGCGTCCAACAAGCTCACGGCTTTATTGTTGACGAACGTTGTAATAGTGCAACTGCAAACAATACACCATAAATTAGTTACATGCATCACCTAGTGCAAATCTAATTTCGTATTAACCATCAAACTGCTTCGCAAACATTCGTCTATGACGAAACATGTTAACAGTAAGACGTAAAATGAAACGAAATATTATTAATAGTACCCAATTGTGTTACAGGTGTTGGAGATTTACATACAGTCGGTGTACAAACTATTCGCACATCTTTTAAAAACGAATAACTTTTTCAAAATTCGTTCCAACAACTTTAGTCTTTCTTTGAGACGCCAGAAGGATTAATTTACTTGATAATGTATCAATAATTTTTTTTAATTGTTGCTGTTCAATTTTGATTATTTATTTCAGATCTACAGAGGCTACCACTGAAAATCAGATTTTATATGTTTCCACTTTCTTATAATTTGCCTACAAACATTGAAGATTGCGTAAACTATAAACATCCGCAGTCTAATTATAACATAGTGCTAAGACACCATTGATTTTCGTCCTTAAAATTACATACATTTGCAAATCTTGGTCTGTTGTAGCCTTGTGATTATCTAACAAGGAGAGTGCAAGCTCTTCACCTCTCAGATTTGGTTAAAACTTTGCAGAGTTGTAGATTTCGTTCCCATGATTACGAACATACCCCATTATAAGGGCCACTACCCAGTAATTTTCGTGATATTTGCAAATTACACAGTTGTAGGAACATTTAAATAATATATAATAAATTTTATTATATCTGTAATATAAACATTTAATATTATATAAATTATTTATATATATATACAGGGTGGCCCACATAACTCTGAACAGCTCAATATCTCGAAAACTATGCCATCTATTTTGAAGTTCTTAGTCTTAAATTGCATGGAACTGAAGGGCCTTTCTGACTACATAAACGTGAGGTGGCCTCCCTTCCCCTTTAACGGGGGAGGGGAGGTACCTTTGTAATGTTAAATGGAACCCCCTATAAAATGTTACATATTTAGATTCTACAGGAAAAAACAAGTCAATTTTGTCTGAAACATTTTTTTGTCAGATACTTCCATGATGAGATATAACAGTTTGAAGTTTCGAGTTGTAGGTACTTGAAGCGCTCGGAAATAGCAAAAAAATAAAAAAAAATTGTATTTAGATTAAGAGCTTGCACTCTCCTTGTAAGTCTCAAATGGTATCCCCAAATTATGTAGAACCGAAATGTACGACCAAACAAAATAAGTCTGTTTAGTATGTATCGAGAAAGGGCAAGTTGCCAAAAATAAAGACATTGCCCACGAAAACGCGTATCTTTGAATCGTATCTTTAATATTTGATGTAACATGGCTGCGCACCGAAAAACTATTTATACAGTCCGATTGGCGCGACGAAGTATTTTTAGATACAAACTTTACAAAACAGAATGAACACGTTACTGATCGTTTTAGCGTCAGCAAATCTGTGAGAGGAAATGATGAGACTTTATACAGGGTGTGGCCGGACGGGTGGTACAACCGAGCAGGGGGTGATACTACTATGTAAAAATAAGTCGAAAAAAAGGAATAATTTGTTTTGTTTGACACTTCGTTTTCGAGAAAATGGAGTTTGAAAATGCAGCGAATATGTACATGTGCTACTGCGTAGGAATTGTCTGACCATGATCAACCAATTCTACTTCGTGCATATACTAATGCTAAAGCACGCGACATTATTCCTTTTTTTCGACTTATTAACTTCCCGATTTTATAAGGAAGTTGCTGTAATTTTTACATGTAATGTCATCCCCTGCTCGGTTGTACCACCCGTCCGGCCACACCCTGTATACAATTAGAGTAAGTCATCCGCAAAAATATCTGTTTTCCGTTTATGAGCATTATTGAGAAGTGGGTACCTAAATAATAATAAAACTTTCCCATATATGCAATTTACAACAACATAAAGAATGCACAATCGTGTGAACAACAGTGCTTATTTTTACCTTTTATGAAGAATGTTTTTTCAAATCTCGAGATTATAAAAATATGAGGATGATTGACGATTTGTTTTGCCTCGCCAGCGAGAATACACTTTCATTGAATTGTACAAATTTATCCGAGGCAAAATATTTATTTTTACGTACTTTAATCTGATTGGGAAAAAATACCGCAGTAATAGGTACATTTATCCTACCTAGAATTAACGTCAATTAATGTAGTCGTAGACGTGCACAAGTCCTTCTGCTAAAAGCATCAAAGTTATAATTGGAGTTGTACAAGAGAAGCATCGGAGCTCATGAACTTGTTTCCACGGAAACCTTTAATCTAGTCTTACTCGAGATACAACGAAATTATAAATGTCTATTCTATTCACTAGTCGACCGGTCCACGAGGAAACGAGTGAAAATAATAATGTTCAAGGTACAGTATGTACTTAGAAACCGAAAACATCTTTGTATTTCGAAAGTCTTCGCGTTTCTCATAGCTCCGTACTTATTCCGGGAGAATGTAAACCAACGTTATGACGTCGCAACGGTAGGAGGAGAATAAAAAAGAATAGCTCGGCAGTTGTAAGTTTCCAAGAATATCCGGGAACATTACGGCGCGATCTCATCATAAAAGTTATGGCTCTACAATGACAACTTCATGAATGATGCAACAACCGCGGAATTATCAAAGTTATGTGACATTGTTCGGCGGCGAGACTTGTGGTCCGGCACATAAAGGGCTTCGTGACACGCGAAATTGAGCAAAGGGAGAAACCAGCTAGCTAGAGGCAGAGGTACTACGAGCCGACCCAACCCGACGCGACGCGACGGCCGAAAGAACGTCCGAACGCGCGGATGGAGAACGGAAAATGAGGAAAGGAAAAGGAGAGGCGGTTAGAAATAGAATGGAATGGAAGTAAAGGATAAGAGCGGGAAAGGAAATAAAAAAAGAGGGCGGAAGCGAGAGAGAGGAAAATATCTAAGATGTCGTGACAGTGAGAGGTTAGATATAGCATGCTACGGGGCCGGTACAGCAGATAGCAGATATAACGGGCACAACGCAGTAGTTGCCGACGCGAGACCCAAGCTATGCTGGTGAATTATACATGATACAGAACACAATCACCCCTCTCGACCTTCCTAACTTGTCCGAAAACCGCCCCTCAGCTTCCAACTGGCCGTGCATGGATGCCGATACACTCGACTATCTCCTCGCGCCTCCGACACCACCAACTCTACGCCAACCCACACTTTCTACTTTTACCAATTTCCGATCTGACCGAACAATTCTACTCTAACCAGGGACCATAACTGTCATAACCAAAAAGAGAAAAGGTCGTAAGTAGACTGCGGATGTTTATGCAATTTGCAATTTTTCTAGACGAATTTTAAGAAACTCGAATCAGGACAGAGTTGTGCTAATTCAATTACATTGTGATTCAATTACTAAGTATTTTAATCAGATGTGTAATTGAAATACAATATAATTGAAATAACAGTTCTCTGAATCTCGATCGACAATTGTTGAATATAAGCAAATTTGCAAAATTATCACATGAAATTTAATTCAACGTTTCGGTCTCAATTTAGACCATTTTCAAGAATAGAAAATTTCAGTATTGTGTCTGTAAGAATTAATCAAAGACATTTTTAAATGGTTAGGCAAACGTGTTTTCACACAAGCATAAAGTAAAAAAAGGAGTTTGAACTCAAAAAGTGTGTAAAAACTTACATGCTTATCAAAAAATATTAATTTAGATTCTTAAAGGTTATGGAACAACATGTTCTGCCTGTGTGAAACACATTTGCCTAACCAGTTAAAACTGTCTTTGATTAATTCTTACAGACGCAATACTGAAATTTTCTATTCTTGAAAATGGTCTAAATTGAGACCGAAACGTTGAATTAAATTTCATGTGATAATTTTGCAAATTTGCTTATATTCCAATTGATCGAACCAGTGCGCCGATAACACTAATTGTAGTTTAAATAATTGAAATAGGTACAATATAATTGAAATAGAATATAATTGAAATACAGTATAATTGGAATACAATATAATTGGAATACAATATAATTGAAATACAATATAATTGAAATACAATATAATTAAAATACAGCTCTCCAAATTATAGCCCAGAACTTTGAAGAAGTACGATATATTTTTATGTTTTTCTTTCATATACTTGTTTGCTTTATGGTTGAAATTTAAAAAATGTGTAACGCAGAAGTTATTTCTGTTCAGATATTATAAATTTATAAATAATAAATTCCTTCTGTTTGAAACCTACACATGGATTTTTCAACCTCTTCTTATTTATCTATTTATAATTTATCCTTTATCATTCTTTAATTTTTAATTTTAATTTAATTACATCGTAATCCGTAATTAATGTAATTTAATTACGGAGTATTTTAAAAGTGTACTGTAATTGCAATTACGAATTACATTGTAAAATTACAATGTATTTTATAATTATACGCAGTTGCAATTACGAATTAAATTGTAATTTAATTGAATGAAAATCTGAATTATAAATTACAATATAACTGAATTACAATGTAATTCAATTACTTTGTAATAATTGGGTTGGCAAATAAGTTCGTTCGGTTTTTGTGATTTATTCCACTGTAAAAAACCGAACGAACTTATTTGCCAACCCAATATAATTCCTGGAGTAATTCAATTATAATTCTGCACAACTCTGAATCAGGTGAAATCTTATTTTCCGTGGTAGTAGCTTTTTTAGATCTGGAATAAATTAAAATCGTACTAAGCGAGGATATTTTTTAATACTTTACTAGACTGCGGATCTTCATGTAAAATAAAAAATGTCTGCGTCGATTCCAAGACACAGAGGTTAAATAAAAATGTCTTTCTTGTTTGAATTATTTTATTAAACTGAAACTGATAAGTTGATGTTCTTAAATCTTTAAAATATGTCCACTGCTTTAAATTGTACGTACCAATTTTTGTTATAAATGCATGAAATCCACAGTCTACTTATTACTGAATAGTACAATGATCGATGATCTTTAAAATGCGACTATATATAATATTTTCATTACAACAGCCTCTTGTTACAATAGCTTTAAAAAAATCAACAAATTCAACGATGTGCAGTATGTTGACCTTCGCGTGACCTTCAACAAGAAAATCATGTTTGTATGACGAAATATCCCGTATGTATGTAGATTATGAAGAATTCGCTAAAATTGATTGATGCAGAAATGAACGACAGGTATTGAAAAATGTAAGAATCTGTAGATATATTACAGTTATAAACCAAAAATCGGGGAAAAACTGCAATTTTCGCCATCTTTAACTATTTATAGTTTGTATCAATGATAATCGACTTCGATGAAATTTTCAGAGTGATGGTATATGACTGACACGGATGTGCAAAATGAATTTTTCAAATTTTCTATACAGACACAAATAAAAACGTTATAAAAAACTAGCCTTTTCTGTGTGTTCCGAGGTTTGAACAATCGCAATATTTCCAAAAAAATGTTCTCATGTCATCTAGTAAATCAATGCTTTGAACTTCTCAAAAGAATTCAAATCATCCGGTCCAATTTCACAAAAATTATCGTATTTAAAAAAATGTCCGAATATTAATGCGAATTACTCTATAGTTTAATTTCTTTGAGCGTTAAACAAATTTCGTTTGACCTAAATTATATTATGCAAACTGAAAAATGCACGAGATTCCAGTCTTTTCATAGAATTTGCGGAGGTTCCGTAGGCAATTTTTATTACAAATATCAGATGGATCAAACTGGCTTCAATTATTTATTTTTCAACTAACAGCCATTCGGTAGAAGATTGAAATTTTTAGTGAGTGCAAACACAAGTGAAATAAAAATGAATAATCTGAAGCTTCCGAAAAATTGTCTGGTTTTACGTATTGAATAAATAATAAGCGTTTGGAACCGCGTCATCCATTCCGTCAATCTAATAACGAAAATTATAAGGTGTATAGAGCGAATAATTACATACGTTGAATTTTTACACTTGTTTCTAGTCATGGACTGACGATATTGATTATTATAACGGATCGTGTTATTAATATAATTGCAATATATATATAGAATAATGATACGTAATCGCAACTTGCATAAATCGTACTGTATAACTACATTTTCACATTTGTTAACCACTATAATCTTTTAAGTACATCGCATTAAAACGTTTTTCTCTTGAATAGATTAAAGTGAAAATTGCTCGTGGCAATATACACGAAAGGTAAATATATTCCGTAAACGTACTGCAACGGAAAAGATAATATAAATAATTTCTGTAACGGGCTCCTGGAGATTTCAATTTTGTATTTGTGTCAGTCACATTTAGGGTGGTCGACGCGTAAAAAAGGTAAAGAAAATACAGTTCGTTAGGTGTAGATTAAGTTGAACGAGTCCAGCAGCGACTGTTAATTTCTGATCTCATATTTAAGTGGAAAAGAGTTCGTGCGACGCAGACGACGCGCTTTCGTATTTTTACGAGAGTGCTAATGGTGTCGAAAGACCCTCTCTCGCCTTGACGAGAATCTACCCTCGCTTCTTCGCCTGTCTTAATTGAAAAAATATGAACTTTTTTGTCGTCGCCGGAGAGTACTTTGTTCCCCCTTAATACCACCGCTGTCTTACTTGCCGCGTTATTATAAAACATTGTAGTTTTCCACGCGAAAGATTAAGCTCGGTTCTTCCGTGCCGTAAAGGAAAATTGATTTAAGTCGTCCCGTAAAGAAAACAATTTCACCAGTGTTCATTCGTACACTGAATTTTTAATTACCAATTTAAATCGCATAATTTACGAAAATTCATCGTTCCCGTAGAAAAATGGTTTGAAACGAGTAAGATAAATTACAGAAAATTCAAACTTTTAATGTATCACCTAAGTAAATGACTTTCTTCGAAAATTTTCTTATGCAACTGAATTCTCTATCAAAAAATACAGAATTTAAAGCAAAATGTTACTGCCCTACACCTCCTAAATTACAGGATATCGTAGAAAATATTATGTCTTTAACCCTTTGCAGGCACATGTCGACATATGAACGACATATAATTCCTCAAGCTACAAACGTACAGTTTAATTATGTACATACGTAAAGAATGACCAAGTACAGGATCTAAAGAATTGTTCGTCTCGGCTACCACAGACGTGTTCTACGTCTTCGCGGATCAATGAAGATTGTAAAAAATTTGTCTAATGAGAGCGTATAACGTTGGGCGTAAAATATTGAGCAACAACAGTGTAAGTTCACCTGATACCGCTATAGATTTCGATATCCCACGTTGGACTATTATTTTAGGAGGTTCTTAAAGTTAATCCTAATCCCAATTGCCGCGGCAGTTAAAAGTCGACGCGGCGCGGCAGCAAAAACACAACCTGGTCTTCACTAATCAAAGTGTTTGTCTTGGCTTAATCCTAGCTTAGCGGAGACTTAAATATTCCTTGTAAACTTCCGTCCAACGTCGGGGATTACTAAATGGGAGCAACGGAGGGTCTTGTCTTCGACTTAGCTAGAAAGTGCCAAGCTTGGCTGTAATAGGATAAGACCGCCGAGGAGCTTTCTTTGTTGGTTTACGTACAAAGTGTGTCATGTATTGCTAAAGCAACCATTTTCTACAATTTTTGCCCCAAAAATACTGTGACTATATGTATGTTCAAGTCTTTTTATCATACTTCCTATAACATTAGAATAATCAATAGACTGTAGATCTTTATGCATTTATATGAAGATATATCGTAATGTTGCTTTTAATGCAATACGATGAAATCACTGTTTATTTTACTCATGTCTCCCACAATCAATGCGGAACATTTTTAGTTTGCATAGAGATCCGCAGTCTAATAATAATCAATTATATCTACGGTAAACATATTTTTGGGAGCGAAATAGGAAACGATAAATAAGAACCACAGTAATAATAAACATCGCACGCGATAAACAAGAACCAGTAAATGTAAACGTACCACTACTATTGGATAACAGATAGGCACTCAGTGTTTAGAAACCCTCGGGTTAATCAGTTCATTTTGGGCAGTGTGTTTGAACAGTATGTTTGATACTCTCTGTGATAGTTGTTCGCAATGTAAATCAAATAATGTATCGCAGTAGTAGGACGCCATTTTGAACTCTTCGAAATCCATCTCGATACTCTTTGTGCTACAAAACACACTTTTTAAGAACCGAAATAAGATTCCTTTTCGGTTTTGTTAATCTGCAGCTATTGGAGAACATACAGGCATACAATAGGTATAAATTTTCTCCTGTTTTAGGAAATTACGATCTACAAAAAAGTTCTACGCACTGGAACCGTAAAATAAATCGGACGGCAAGGGGTTAAGTTTGACCTTCGTTCGGAGTTCATGGTCATCTTAAGGTCATGTCACAGTAGATATTTTGATGTATGTTTTCATGAGCTACGCGATGCAACACGAAAATATATGTAGTTATTTAAAAACAGAAACATCGATGACCTTGAAACTACAAGGAAAACTACTTTGTCAAAACTAAAGTAAGTATTCCGGCGGGCAAACTTACATGAGACACCCTGTATATTCTCTCAACGACGCCACAGTGGGTCCAAACGCCAATCTAACTGATAAAAAGTCGTATTTTCAATCACATACTATTACTTCCTTTTTTATTTGTTTCCATTCTTAAATCCCTGTAGATCTTTAAATTATATTCTGTTTTATTCTGAAGATTTTTTATATAGGGTAATATTTACGCAAAAGTCTATAGTCGCTGCGGCCTTTAGAAGTCCACCAGAACGGTCAGTGCTTTTGCTACTGGTAAACGTTAATATTAAATGCGAATATTTTGCCTTTCATGGGTTTTGTAGAAGAAAGTACGTACTTTCATTCTGTAATTACAGAATTTGCAAAAGTTAATGAGTTTTCCAAATACCCGCGTTCAAAGGTAGTCAATTTTTTACTTCATACATTTCAGTTTTTCGAATAGAAGTAACCAAATTTTCGCGCGCTTGTCGAATTTCCTGTTTGATTTCGTAATTTAGACTCTGTTCTTTAATTCTTGTAAAAATTAGCTGCCACTATCTGCCAATAATTGTTCAATGTAACTTTAAAGTTTATGAACAGTTTACGATCACTCATAAAGAGGGTTTAAGATTTTGGTGGTTCATAGTACTGACTGAGAGGAGTAAAAAATGCTTAATCAATGTAGGTCATAAAATTAATACTTTTAGTGTAAAACGGAATTTTATGTTTTCTTGTGAGAGCACTTAAAAGAATAGGATAGCTATATGAGATTTAAAAGACTGATACCTTATATTACTTACTTAATTGTAGGTGATATGAAGAATGTTTCGCGAAAGATTTTTTTTAATATTTTGAAAATTAACAGGATCAGGGTGTAAAAATTGCACGAGAAAACATGACAAGCAATTATGACTGTGTGCCCACACGGCGATAGACGAACAACAGCAGTAGTGATGATTCTAACCACAACAGTAATATTGATTCTGACGTGGGAACATAGAGAATATACAGAAAATAAAACTTTGTTATAGTGTAGGTGTGTTTTCATTGCATGGATGTGTGTACAAAACTGAAACGACGTATGTATAACTAGGAGTGTAAATAAGTCTATCTAATCAAGTGTGTATGTTTGTAAATATATCAGGTCTTTAATTCAGTGTCGGTTTCAGTTCATTCTGTGATTACAAACGCTAATAACTTTAATTTTCGCGGAAATGCTTCTTCTCTCTAAAATTACATTAATGTAAACGACTATAAAAAGTTTAAAAAAATTTTTTTGTGGGCCAAATTACCATTTTAAAGATTGAAGTCTCCCGGTTACAACGACGCCAAACACGTTGCAATAGGAAGCTGCGTCTGATCACTATGAGTTTTTATCAGCCAGATTGGCGTTTGGGCCCACTGTGGACGTCTGGTTGTTAATCATATCTTACGTTACTTAAACAAACGCATTCATATGCGTAAGATAAGTTTTTGTATGTAGTCATTTTCTCATGAAGACTTGACTGCTTACAATGCATTTTATCAAACATATACACTTGAAGTATTCTCTCATAATACCTCAATTACGAGAACAAAAGCGAAAATATACGAAGAACGAGTAATGTTTCATACCATTTTTACCTCGTTAAATGGAAAACAATTACAGTAATTGATAACGAAATATTCGAATCTATGGTATAGCAAGCGTATGGTCTCTATTACTGTGAATTATATACTTCTTTTCATAAAAAGCTATTATGGGAAAAATTTACCCCACGGAAATAAAAGCTGCACGGGATGAATTATCCTGCTAATAACCACTACTAAAGAACCATAGGAGAGAACCGTAGCTGATGGAATGAACTGGAGGGAAAGGATGGCTGGGGTGACAATTCACAGTGACGGACATTTGACACGCACGACCGAGAAATCACCTTATAATTAGTCGCAATACAGGACAATGACGTGCGCGGGAACGTGCAAAAGTTGAGTGGTATGAGGTATGACGCTGCCGAGGTGCGACACCACACCAGAGCTGGAGAAAAAGGTGGTTGCTCGAGGGGCTACGGGTCAGAGTTTAGTAAGGAATAATGGACATTTGAACCTGAACACGTACAGAAAAAAGAGGATCCGAAATGCAGAAAACGTTGTTCTACAATCGTGTACGTTTATTGTAAAACTTACAAATTACAAGCGGGTGTTGTATTTTACAAATATTACGCAAATTGCGATCTTAAAAATAAAATAGTATTCGAATTTTACTCGGCACGATTCCAAATGTTCAAAATTGAGCAGACTTCTATACATTAGAAGTGCAAACCGTAAAACCATAAAAGTCGGCAACCTTTTTTTTTTGAGAAAATTTCCACCTCCGGTTTGTTAAGGAGTTATCACAGACCAATCAGAACGTGGCTACAGCAGACTGATTCTGGATCGGCAGACGACAACGCCACGCTCAGCGGGACCAACAGTAACTGAGATACTCGTTTCATAAGAAAAGTTGCCATTTTGAATATCTGAAAACTTGATGGGAAGTAATAGGGGATCGATAGTAAAATATTTCAAAAGTTAATAATAGTATTAACTGGTTTAGCTACATGTATATCCTTAACAAGAAAAATACTTACAGTATTACTAGTAGTAGTAGTTAACTATGATTTATAAATTAGAATATGTGGGAATTAAATTCCCACCTAGGCGCTGCGTCGATCTCCCCGTAAGTAGACTGTGACGAGCAAAAGTGTAAACACACTTCGTTTGTTTTACATAAAATGTGATAATACAAGATATTTTTCAATTGAATGATAAAGATTCGGTAATAATAATTATGTATATGGTGAATGTGATAAACAAAACATAACAGTTTATGTTCGATAATATTAACAATGTATAGAATATTTTAGAAAAATAAGGATCAGTAGCAATGTTTACAGTTTTGCACGTATCATCAGAAACGAATAAGATTGTACACATATGCTAGGGAAATGAAATTATCAACAAATACTGATAGCCAACTGTCGTAAGACACGTTTAGACTAGTGTTTACGTAGGCATTCTTCACTGTGAAAGTTACTTGACTCGCGAGAGGCAAGATGAAATCACTTAGTGCAGACAAGAGGAACAGTATAATTTCATCGTGCGATAAAGGTTTTTCACTACGGTAAATTGCGGTCAAATGTGGTGTAAGTCATACGATAGTTGCAAAAATTAAGAAAACCTATGGTAATAGAACTTCTTCAAGAAACGGTAGACCGCGACTGGTTTCTGACAGAGCTGCACGTCAAATTGCACATCGTCTTCGGTCTGAAAGTCATAAAACTCCAAAAATCGCGGCTCAAGACATTGGAGTAAATGCAAGCGAATGGACCATTCGCCGTTCCTTAAAGAGAATCGGGTTGAAAGCGAAAGGAAAGAAACGCAAACCAGTTCTTTCAGTCAAAAATATTAAACTACGACAAAAATTTGCTCATACATACAAAGAGTGGACAACAGAAGACTGGAAAAGGGTTATATGGTCTGACGAAACAAAAATTAATAGTTTTGAATCTGATGGAAGGTCCTGGTACTGGACTTCATCCGAAAATAGTAGCATAATACAAACTATGAAGTTCGGGGGTAGTTCAATTTTGTGTCGGGGTTGTTTTACTTACAAGGGTGTTGGTCCTTTAGTTCGGATAGAAGGTATCATGAGCAAAGAACATTATTTAAATATTTTGAAAAATAATTTACCTTCTAAACATACTGCAAAGATAGTAAAAAACTGGCTAGGAGATCAAAAATTTTCTGTGATGAAGTGGCCAGCACAAAGTCCGGATATGAACCCAATCGAAAATTTGTGGTCAATTGTGAAAAGAAGGCTAGCAAAATATGACAATCCACCTTCAGGTGTTTATGAATTGTGGAAAAGAACAGAACAAGAATGGTACAATATTGAGCCGGAAATGATTAAAAATTTAATAGATACATAGTATGCCACGCAGGCTAGAGGCAGTACAAAAAAGTAAAGGAAAATGGACAAAATATTAATTTAAAGCTTTATTTCGACGTGCACAATTAAAGTGCAAAACTGTAAACATTCCTACAAATCCTTATTTTTGTAAAATATTCTATAAATTGTTAATATTATCGAACATAAACTGTTATATTTTGTTTATCACATTCACCATATAATTAATATTACCTAATCTTTATCATTCAATTAGAAAATAGCTTCTATTATCACGTTTTATGTAAAACAAACGAAGTGTGTTTACACTGTTGCTCGTCACTGTACCTTAGCGTAGACTATTAGTACCGTAGACTATTAGGCAAACCATAAAGTCTGCGAATTTGATACATTAAATTCCAGAATGATCGAAGAGAGGAAACGATTCTTATGTGGCCAGTATTTCTTGCAACAGGTAGCATCAATTTTTATTTTGCAGAAAGATCCGCGGTGCAGCGATAAGGATCCATTTACTAACGAAGGTGCAGCGAACCGTCATTACTATTATAGCCACCGCTACAATCTCGAAGAACGCAATGCGATACGCCTCGGAGACTTCCTGAAGCATAGAAATTGTTCGCGATTCACAAATCAATTACAAGCTTGATCCCATCCCTGCAGGTTACGTTTGGCAGTGCAGATTCGCGAGACGGTTGTGTAGGAAGCAGCGTATTGTTGTACCATAGAGAGACGGTATAGCTCGAAGAACCCCACCTACCCTAGCCAGGCTCACTCCCCGGCGTGTGCCTGGCTACACACGTTAAGAGAACAGGAGAAGTGTGTATGTTTTGAGAGCGGTATTATATCGAGCATAAAGAGCGGCCTCGTCCCAAGGGAATGCAGCGTGTGCGTGCTTGCATGCTCTATTCGCGACCCCCCCTCCCCAACTTGGGACAAACCCCCTTCTCAACGACCCTCGCAGCTCTCGCAGTTCTACCTCCTCTTCGACCCCTTCCCAACTTTCCTCGCTCCGGTACAAGCGTCCCCCTTTCGGTCTATGTGCCATCACACTGACTACCCCCTCCCCCTCTAGCCCCCTTTCCAACCTCTAACCCCACGCCCTCACCCTGCGCACCCTCGAAATGGAACCGAACAGGTTGATAATCTTCGTATAATACAAAAACTCGTACAGCCACCCTATGTTGATGCAGTCTCGCTCCCTTGTATTCTTCTCCTAACCACTTCAAATCGCCCGACTGTATCTCTCTATGCCTGTCGTCTTATTAACACGTTCCTCCTTGTTCCTTTATGCCTACATTAAACCAAACCAAAAGTCGCGTGTCTTAATGGCATACCAATCGCACGCTACGCTTCGGAAGGACCAAAATATATCGCAACGATCACTGGAGAAATAATTGTTACCGCGCGGCTTTGTTAACCCTTCGAAGACTATGTCCCACGCTGGAACGAATGGCCGAAAAAATTCACGTATCACATTTTATCTAATTCATAATGAATTTAATTATTATATTTTAGACCTTCAAATAAGGATTTTACAAAGATAGCCCCGTTGAGATAGTCTTGTACGTTAACGTTGAATTTTCAAAGTAAAATAACGATGTCAACTACATTCAATGAAGCATTGTATATTTAATTAATATGCATACGTTTTAATTAATCCGCACTGGTTGTAAGATATGTTCCACAGTATAAAGTATAAAGATTCCTAATCTAATGATAAGATACCTCACAAACGTACATAATAAATGCTTCCAAATATCCATGTTCGAAAATGACATAGATTTATTTAAACAATTGATTTAATTTCAATCACGTTACAGTAGGTTCGCGTTTTCAATTCGATCTCAGGCGATTCAAACCGTATTATTGCAGACTGCAAACTGTGTCTCTTTATGTCTCCACCATGTCAAGTCGCCGAAGCGGACCGATTGCTAGCTGTATATAAAACTCAGAGGAATGGTCAATTGAAGCAACGGCGGCTTACCCAGGAAATTGCTGAGGGTCGGTCAGTCAATACTCTTAAAAGATTAACGTGTTTCTTTTCTAGGTAGTAGCGTGACATTAAAAGAAGAGGAACTATGTTGGCTGCCGAAGTAGTTGGCCGTTCGGCTACCCCGTAGTACCCACTGTTACTTCCTGATTTGTTCATCTAGTCGGTCGTTCTATCAGCAATCTTGGTCAGGTTGGTTAAATACCCGCGTGACCGGTCAGTTTCCCAGCCTTTATCTTCTACCTATCCAACCTACTCTGTTCATTAACTGTTCTTCTTAACCAGACAATAAAAAGTCTGATAAACCAGACTGAACTGTTCGCAAAGGAACATTCCACCGTCGCGGAAACTATCAATTTTTTCTTGTTTCCATTACTCTTTAAGATATATGTACATATTTATAAAGAATGCATTGCTGTTTTAAAATAAAATTGTGCTTGTTATCGCGTCATTCCAACTATTTAAACTTTCTTTAGTCCGTCACTGTATCCCGTTATATGTAGCAGTCACTGGAAATTTCTTACAGCAGTCTGTGAAGCGCTTAACGTGTGTACATCTTCTTAATTCTGCTCTCTCTCTCTATCCTTTTCCCCCTCTGTTATCCCTTTCCACGTTTCGGCTTTCGCTGTTTTACCTCGTTTCAACACTTTCTTTATTATCGTTCCGGTATTTCTCACATTCGTGATCCACTTTACCCGTTCATCCCCCAGATTTTTCTCACTTTGTCTATCTCTACGATTCCATTTCTCGCCCTCTTCTTTTCCCCGTTGTATTCCCTTCCCAGCGGCAGTCAGGTTACTTCTCTCCGCTGCCTGTCGTCTGTCTGCACAGTTAAGTGCCCCGCTTTGATTTCCGTCGGCAAACACTGCAAATTCCTATTGACCCGTCTGCCGTCACGTTATCACGTTAAATTAGTCGAGAGTAACGAGTATCGACTCGGTGTGGTTCTATGTATATTCTTCCCCATTGGCCGATATGGGTCTACCGAGGGTGAACTCCCGCAAATTGTACCACCGATTGTTCCGTACTGCGATTCGATTATTCGAACGCGATATTATTTACAGCACATCAACAATTTCACTCACCGATGTCAACATTCTTGTACTCTTTCTTTAAGGTAAGCTATTTGCTAAGAAATAGTTTCGATATCAAAATCCATCTATATTTGATAAATGCTGCATAATATTAAAACTCAATTAATAAAATTTGTTTCGATATAATCTTATTGCGTATTAATGTTCCGCATTAAGCATTAATATTTCAAAGGATTCTCAGCTACTTCTGGAATGTTTGACTGAATTTTTAGGAATCCATGCGGCATTATTAAATATCCAACACACACAGTATGGCAATCTTAATTTAATAACTTATGAAATCATGCTTATTGTATACAGATTTAATTGTCACTTGTTATTCCTGACGTTTTAAATATTGTTATGAACTTACTGCAACCTTTTTTATGCGTGTAATAGTGATTTTTCTATTTCTCGCAGTTGCAATTACACAGGTACCCTTCGATTTCTTTTTGATTTCTTTTTAATTTCGACACTCGTTTTTATAGTATTATTACATGAATTCTAAATTTTGTGCTTGTAAAAGTTGTCTATAAATAAATGAAACTTGGAAACAACATCATTCAAATATTACAAAGCGAAATTTTTCGCATAAAATGCCTGGATCTCAAACACGTAAGAAAAGTAAAGGAATGCTGCCCTTCGTCAAAGAAAGAAACAAAAACTTCTTAATGAAAAATTGTGTTCTCATGTAATTTTACGAGTGTTCTCTTTATTCTCTGAATTCACACAAGGATGCAGAAAATGCTGAAAATATAGAGATTGGATTGTACATGTTCATTAGGGTGGTCCTTAGTTATACCTGGTGAAATTTTTTTGCGAGATTTTCGGCTCCCCCCTCCCCCCAATATTGTTCCTTTTCATGAAAAAATGATATATCCAAAGTTTTAAAACAATCGGACGTCGGAAAGTCAGGCCTCATTAGGGTGGACCTCAACTATACAGGGCGAAATTTTTTTCACGACGCCCCCTGAAATTGTGCCATTGGGTAAGAAAATAATTCCTGCAAAAGATGAAGTTGATTGAATAAGGGGAAAACGTGCCGCATTGACGTTGAAGTTGCGAAAAACATGAAATTTTATAGGAATGGGATATTTGGTTGTTTTTCGCAACTCAACGTCAATGCGTCTCCCCCTTATCCGATCAACTTCATCTTTTGCAGGAATTATTTTCTTACCCAATGGCACAATTCTAAAGGGCGTTGTGAAAAAAATTTCACCCTGTATAGTTGAGGTCCACCCTAAATGAGGCACGACTTCCGACGTCCGATTGCTCTAAAACTTTGGATATATCATTTTTTCAGAAAAAGGAACAATATTGAGGGGGGGAGAGCCGACAATTTCATGGTCGAAAAATAAGGACCACCCTAATGTACATCTCTGTTCAAGATGCTAAATATAAAACAGTTTTGTATTTATTTATAATTATTTATAATTATTTATTTATAATAACTACCCCTTCTTCACAATCACTGAATCATAAATCAAATATTTTGAATCAAAATATTTTATACTATATCTAAGTTTACAATTACCTACATTCTAAGACTGTTTTCTTAATAGTATCTTCTTGTAATTTGAAATTCAAGTTTTGCCACTTAACGGGGTAGTTTTCGAAAGAAATGAAAAAAAATGCTCGCTCGAATCCTGTACTGTGAACGCAAGATACATTGAATATAAAGCATACGTATAGGTTTACAATGGAAGTAAACTTTGGGAAAAAGAAGTTCCGGAGAGGCAGGGGAGGAGGATGAAATTTATAAGACGCAAAACGGACCATCATAATGCGTATCGGCGAAGACTATAGTTATACCTATACGAATCTCAGAAAGTTAAGGAGAAGACGGAGCATAACGGTACTGCGTGACAGTGTCTCCTAAATATTCAAGCGGAGCAGGTACCTAAAACTTGGCAGCTTTATCTCGGCATTACTCGAAAATTTATTCATATATAATGAACGGCTGAATAATGTAGGAGGTTAACCCCTTGTTCTGCCTCCACAAAGCCTACACGAGGAAACTGGGAGCTTGAATACTGCGAGGAGGAGATGGAAGAGTAAGAAGTAACAAACGCGGTACCAGATTATATTTAACAGGTTGGGTGGGGTCTTCAGATTGGGGGAGAAATATATTTTCCATGGAATTATGTAGGGATACAAGGGAATTAACTATACCATATTTGATTATTACCCTTTTAATCTGACTATGGGCCAAACATTTTCCAACCTAAATTGCAATCGATTAATTATAGCACGATATCTCTAACCAGTGTCGTCAGGATTGAATCGTATTCCAGTAATTCTTTTTTGCGACACAAATTATATTATGCCGTTAGTGGTGTTCGACATTTTATAATCAAAAGTAATAATTTTTACCATCTTTAGGGAATACTGGTATCTTAACAAATATTTTTTTCTAAATCTACGATGATATGCACGAAGCATGACAAAGGAATACGCTTCATGGTGCTTGCCGAATTCATCTCAGTATCTCCTAAAAGATAGGCGTGAAGAGATTGTAGGTTTACCTATAAAAAACTGAAGGTGACCTTGATAACCCTGGAAGAAAGGAGTTGACAAACAAATTTAGTACAAAGGACTTCAAGCTTTCTTTGAACCATGTTATTTTAGCTAACAAGATTGCGTCGCTGCATTCCGTGGACAATTATTTCGGGTTACCATGGGTTCGTCGACAATTCATTTCACCGACACTGTTTTCATCGACACGATTTCACCGACAGTAACTTTCGTCGACGCTATGTTTTCATCGACATTGTGAAATCGTCGACAAATGATTTGACCGACATTATGTTTTCATAGACAAAGTCAAATCGTCGGCGTATGCTTTCATCGACAGTCCGTGTTTAGCGACAGATATGAGTTCATTCGTTTCCACGAACTGATAGCTACATAAAAAATTGTTGTTATATTATACACCCCGACTTGTAACGCTGCTATGTGTCAGCACGGTTCCTGCTTTGGTACGTGATGGTTGTGTTAAAGTGTTCGTAAAACAAATGCAATGAGTTCGACACATCAGATTAATTTTGAAGGACGGGCAGAAGTTATTTCGTCTATTCGTGGAAAACAGAAAATTGTAATTGATGGATTTATATTTAAAAAAAATAAAAATAGAGATAACTTATATTATTGGGTATGTGAAAAACGTGGTGTTGGAGGAAACAGTTGCCATTGTCGTGGTACTGCAAATAAAATATATGTACATGATCAACATGTAATTCGTTACCACGATTCTTCAAAGCATAATCATGCTCCAGAACCATCACGCATAGGAGTTAGCAAAAGTTGCAATAAAATCAAAGACTTAGCATTAATTACTAACGAAAAACCCTGTACTATTGTCAGAAATATAATTTCAAAGACTGAAAACTGTATTCAACCATACCTTCCTATGGAGGGGGCGTTAAAACAACAGGTATTATGTGCCAGAAAGAAAAATAAGCCTATAGAACCGAAAAGTATCGACGATACAAAATATATCGCTTTAATTTCATGACTTGATATTTGTGTAATTATTGTACAATTTTGTTGTGTTTTGTAATCCATACGGGGTGTCCCAAAACTCTTTCAAGTCCGGCAAATGGGAGGTTCCTTAGGTCATTTGAAGCGACATTTTCCTTTGCAAAAATGGCTGCAGCGGCTTTGTTTAGGAGTTATTACTTGTTATTAACTTATTAGCACTGTCGGCCCGGAGCGCCAACTGTCTATTGGCCGACTGTGCCAAGTCGCGCTCTCATTGGTCCGTGTTTTTCGTTAATAACTTCTAAACAAAGCCGCGGCGGTAATTTTTGCGAAGGAAACTGTCACTTCAAATGACCTAAGGAACTTCCCATTTCCCGGACTTGAAGGAGTTTTGGGACACCCTGTATATGTATATTCGTAGCATTCGTTCTGTATATTCAAATTTTGTATATGTATTTACACAATTATGTTTGAAATTAAATGAAATATTATGATTTTTGCTCATTTGTGTATACCCATTAAGAAAGTTTGTTTATTTGAAGAAATTCTTTGTACTTCTCTTTACTATTTATCACACAAGCAACTAAATGCGTGTAGAACATAACAGTGACAATAACGATTATTCAACATTAGGTACTCAACATTAAATACGAATCAAACCTGTCGCTAAACACGGACTGTCGATGAAAACATAGCGTCGACGAAAGTTACTGTCGGTGAAATCGTGTCGATGAAAACAGTGTCGGTGAAATGAGTTGTCGACGAACCCATGGTAACCCATTATTTCACCAACATTAATAATTGAGGACAAGACGTTGTCGATGAAATGATTGTCGGTGATTCAAGGGTAACCCATCGATATTAGTGTTCTAATTTATCTAAAACTTTGGTGGTATCATATCCCCTTACAATATATACGTGGTAAAATCAGAGCAAACTTGCATGTATGTACTATTAGTCTATTCGAGACGCATCTACGGACTATTAAGGACACAATGGAGTAAAAGAGGGCGCCGAAATAAATCCGTTCCCGATACCCTTTGTAATTTGAGATGATCGGCTTGCTTCATCCGTATTGGGACCCGGAGCAGTCTCTTATATGTGTCACCAGAAAGCGGTCGTAATCTGTGATGTGATCCGCTGGGTGAAGAAGATGCCGAGAGGACCAGTTCAACTGGATTGTGAAGGAAAAGGAATTACGGACGATGCTCAAGGGAACAGCACTATGTCAATTTACCAATAACTATACAGTCTGACCGATAACCAGCGGGACAACCGAGTGAAAAGGGGCTGATTCTACATAAAAAAGAAACAAGTCGAAAACGTAGAATCAAACTTCGGAACAACCTAATATTTTCAGAAATGTGCTTACGCATTGAGGCGTAAATGTTCGTAGTCTACCGATGAAAAAGCAATCCTTACGAGCCTGAATATGTCCAGATAATGTATTCTTAGTAGCATAAAGTGATGTCCAAGGACTTATTGCGATTCGTAGCAGCGAAGATCCGTACAAAGACAATTGCACGAAAACACCCGCAGTATATTTCAAAGACGGACAAGGAACAAATAATGGCGCTCATGGGAAGAAGAACAGTACGTGGCTTGCCGCGTACGATATAGTCGGAACATAATGGTTAGGGTAGTCATGATGGTGGGGCTGGTGCGGGGGCAGGAGACTCTACAGTGATCGGTGCAAAACTGCAAAGCTTCCTAATGGACGTCCATTGCTCTCGTCAGAGATATGTCTACTTATCAGCTTAAATGCGCGCACGCATTTAAAACAGGAGGAAAGTAATAACTGTCGCGGTGTCTAATTTATTTGATGTGACGCGCGACAATTTCGGCGTTGTCCCTACCATTTGAAGTGTTCTATTTGAAATTGACTTCCAAGGACAGTGCCTCGACTGCTACTTATTTTAAACAATTTTGTTTACTGATTACATTAGACGTAGCTCTCAAACTTTGTTGTAAATATTTGTGGAACTTATATCTGTTTTAACTAGAGAACAAGGCAATTAAATAAATAAAGGAAGAACCAAACACATAATATAAGAACCCGTCGTATTTACATTTTTCTTTCTCTGATGTCGAGTCATTCTCGACGAAGGAGTGCGAAGGGTTAAAGGAGAAACCGCGACGCGATGAACGTTATTCTTCGGGATCGAGAGGCAATCAGAAATAATGTCGCCCGGAATATCACCGGCGACCGAATCGAAAACGGTTCATCGGGAATAGAAAGGGGAAGCCGAGGAGGCGTGGAGGGGTCGAAGAAGAGAGAAGAGTCTTGCTTGAAATCCCCGAGACGATGGGAAACGGTGGAAGAGAAAAGAGACAGAGAAAGGGAGAACGCGACGAAGGCCGCGCACGGATGCTGCGTGCTTCTCCATTTTGTCTTAACGTGGTGTATGCGGTTGCTAGGCAACAGCCCTTACGCTCCATTCATTTATAATTCAGCAGCCAATGCGGGCCACGCGAGTCCGCACCCTCGCTCAGTCATTCGGCTCCGGTCTGCTCTGTGAAACGCTGAAACAGTGCGCCTCCGCGGTTATACAGCGCACGCACCTTCGCCTCGCCTCGCCTGGCCTCGCTTCGCTTCGCTTCGTTCGCATGCACGCATATTCCTTCTTCTTCTTCTACTCTACACGTACAGTGTACATACGTACACTCTCCCTCTCCCCTCGAACCCCTATTTCCTACCTTTTTCCTTGCCGTTCCCGCTTATTTTACCCTTAACTTACTCTCGCACTCTAACCCTCGTCTGTATCGCCAACAGCGTTCACGATCCTGCTTTATGCACTTTTCCACGGTTTACAGCCTTGAACAATGCCGCCCTGCAGCCTCTTCACCACCACCACCACCCCCCCCCCCCTCGCCGCCCACCCACACCCATCGTTCCCAGTATTTACCATTTTTGCGTCTTCATTTCGTTTCATTTATTTATGGCTGGAACTCCTTAATGTTGCCGATGCCATGCAATGGGATCATGTCTGAGAAGAAAAAGAGTACATTTTCATATTTTAAACAGTCGTGTTTAGAGTGTTGCAGATCACACCACTGATTTTTCTGTTTCGAATTTTAACGTGACGTTCATTGATCAACGTTGTAGTCGTTAGACTTCATGACACTATGGTATTTATGAGTGGAATTAATTATTATACGGGCGAATAATTCTTTCAGTAATCACTAGATTGCCGACATTATGCATTTATGAGAAAAACGAGCTGGTTAAATTTGAAATCGTACTAAGATTAAAAAATATTAAGAACCCTAATACGCTATTTCCAACTGATTAAGATTATTATAGATTATTATTGGACTGCGGCTCTTTTTACGTACTTATGGCTTCTGAAGATTTTCAAAGAATGCTAGAGTATAAAATTTGACAGAATTTAATACGATTTTTATTTATTCCAGATCTGCGAAGGCTGCTACCACTGAAAATAAGGTTCAATTTAATTCCACATTCTTGAGATTCGTCTACGAAAATTGTAAATTGCATGAACATCCGCAGTCTAATTAATATGTTCATTGTAGAACAAATCTCCTCTATGGCTCTTGTTTCAGGCAGTTTTTATTTTGCATAAAGATCCGCAGTCTAGTAATCACATTCACAATTTTGATCGGTTATTATCTGCCAGCAACAATTTCTCGAAATTCAAACTTTGGTCTCATGTCATTTTAATCTATGTATGTATGTGTGGTATTTTACCCTATATGGTAGTCATTGTTTATTGCACATTCGCACTTAAACATGTAGATTAGTTTTTGTTTTGTGGACATTTATTTGTGAAACTTTGTACGCACATAATAAATGAATACTTGATTGATATCTACTTATTTATACATACTAATTTCACATAGTATTTCACACAAGTATGCACATAATTTCATGGTGTTTATACATACATACATATATGAAATAGCGTGACGATCATTTTAATCTTTAAAACGTGTTATATTCATTCTCCTCATTAATCAATTGTGAAATATGTAGTATAACAAATTGTCCAAACTAATATCCAAATCAATTATATCGAAGTGCTTCGGTCTAAGTTAAACTGTTCAATTATTCTAAATTAACAAATTGACAAACTCTATACAAATAATCATCGATTATGCAACATTCAAAACAAATTCTAATGGCGAAGCCGTTTATTGCGCATATAATTGGAATTCGTGGTTTTATTTTAGTTTTGTTTGCTATAAGTCTGATTGGTTTAGTTATTTACAATTATTATTAACAATAACCAATAGTTTCGACAGTTAGCGCGACTTAAATCTAAAAGTAAGCCATTTTATACCAAACATAGTTTATCTATGAATAACAAATTTTATTTGCATACGTATTAATGTCATGGATCTTACCTCACACATCATTACTTTGAAACAGTAAATTGCACTTAGTGTCGATCTTTAGGATAACTGTGATATATTGTACTACAAGATTAAAATATTTCATTTTATGACACTGATTATCAAAAATACTTTATCTGATCTTTCGCTTCCTATTTGAAATACTATTTGATCAAAGCCGTATAGCATCTAATATTTTAACAATTTCGATAGCATCTAATAAAATGTTTCTCTACCTCTACGTTATGCTCTCTTTCGATCGTATCGTCCTTGTAAATTCTTTAATAAGTAGCGGCAACATGTATAATATTCACAGCAATAAGAAATCTGTCGACCTAACCATTCATTTTATTACGTATCCTTCGTTATTTATAGCAAACAAACGTCATTTACTGTTGTAAGTTACAAGAGTTGTAACTAGACTGCGTATCTTTATGCGAAATAAAAAATATCTGCATTGATTGCAAGACACAGGAGGCAAATATAAATTGCTTTCTTCTTTTAATTATCTTATTAAGGTGAAACTAATACACTGGTGGCCTATACGTTGCATCAGGATGTATGACGTTATCTGTTGACACAACCACTCACTTTATTATGTAATTTTCGTAATTAATGGCAGACAGAATCTGATTGTGAGACAGTATATAGACCGTGAACGATAACACTGTCCCCAGCAACTTGTAATATGAAGGGTGATATTTTGCATGAACATGTATAAATCTTCAGTAACAAGTAATCTGTCGACTCAGCCACTCACTTTATCGTGTATTTGCCGGCATTAACGGCAGAAAGAAGAGCATGTTTTACTGATATAACCACAGACGAGATATAGGAATAGACCCGACACCTTATGGGACTTGGTGTCCATAGGAATCTGTAGTACCGACACCTTAAAATGCCAGTGAAAGCAATAATTTTCTTTAAATTTTATCCATAATTTGCGATTAAAATGGCTATAAATATTGTGCTCCTAGAAATAATAATAATACATCTTTTTAATTCTATAAAGGTGTTGACACTGAATGGTAATGGGACTCGATGGGAGTCATTCTGGGGCGTTAGCGCACCAATACCGACGGACACCAAAATACATTGGGTGTCATGTCTATTCCTATATCTCGTCTGTGATATAACACTATCGAAAATTTGACCCTTCCTACCCGTGAATCTAGGACTGTATTCAGATCGTGAACGGTAACTCTCTGCCCTAGCAACGACTTGTGATGTAAAGGATGGCCATGGGAAGTTCGATACCGTACCGGCAAGGCCAGCCTGATGCATGCGTCGAAAAAGACTTTAATCCGAGCGTCAACAGAGGTATTACCGCGCATCGGTGGCCCGACTCTTCTCATCCCTTCATATTCCCACCTCAACTCCCTTTAACCCCGACCATTGGCTACGGTATGGAGCCTAGCGAGCGAAGCGAGGAGTTGCCGTCCCCAACTCACTCGCCTCATGCCGTATTCATGGTTCATTATCATAGCGAATCATGGCCCATCAGCTTTTGATTGTCCGCCGGTGTTGTTAGTCCTAACTAATGCGACTGCAGTGACCACGATACCTAGGACATCCGGAATGTTGTATTAGAGGATAAGCAGCATCTCTCCCTCGCGATTATCCTGTCCTTCCTCCTATCTTCATACTTCCCTTTCAACGAATCTGCTAAACCTTTTTTTTTGAAATTGTAGTCCACGTTACGCGGTGGACAGGATCGAAATTCAACAACGCTTCGCCCCAAAGACTCGATGTTCTTCGGACGATATATTGGGTTGGCAAGAAAGTAACCTCGGTTTTCACTAATATATGGCGTTATGTTTTGTTTGATTGACTTCTGTTAACGTTGCGTTTGTTTTCTTTCTTACATTTCAAAACTACATCTTTTGGGTTACTTTTGAAGCAAATTACACGTAATTTTGATTAAAATTGTTAGTTCTGTGTCAATTTGAACATGGAGTGCAAAAACGAACATTGTAGGCACATATTGCTTTTTTATTTCCGCAGAGGTAAAAAAGCTGCCGAGGCTCACAAAGATATATGTGAAGTTTATGGTGTGGATTGCTTAACAGAACGCACGCGCCAGAATTGGTTTAAAAAATTCCGTTCTGGAAATTTCTCACTTGAAGACGACCAACGTTCTGGTCGACCATCTGAAGTTGATGATGACCAAACGAAAGCCATTATTGAATCGGATCGTCATATAACTGTCCGAGAGATTGCAGACAGGTTAAATGTCTCGCATACAACTATAGAATACCGTTTAAAAAGTCTCGGAATCGTTAAGAAGCGCGATATTCGGGTTCCACACGAATTGAAAGAGATTCACTTAACGCAACGTAACATATGCGATATGCATCTCAAACGAAATGAAATCGACCCTTTTCTGAAGCGAATCATCACTGGTGATGAGAAATGGGTTGTTTACAATAACAAAACTCGAAAACAATCATGGTCCAAGCGTGATGAATCAGCCCACAAACCACACCGAAAGCTGAATTGCACCAAAAGAAGATCATGTTGTCAATTTGGCGGGATTACAAAGGTATTGTGTATTTTGAGCTGCTCCCAAGGAACCAAACCATCAATTCAGATGTTTATTGTCGATAACTAACAAAACGGGACATAGCAATAAAAAAAAACGGCCAGAATTGGCAAATCGCAAAGGAATCGTGTTCCACCATGATAACGTTAGGCCACACACATCTTTGGTAACACGTGAAAAGTTATTGGAGCTTGGTTGGAGCTTTGGTATAGCACCATCAGATTATCATTTATTCCGAAGTTTACAAAACTCTTTGAATAGTAAAACATTGACTAATGATGATGATCTGAAATCGCAAGTGGATCAGTTTTTCACCGAAAAGGATCAGAAGGTTTATGAGCGCGGAATTATGAAGCTACCAGAAAGATGGCAAAAGATCATAGAACAAAATGGAAAATATTTTATTGATTAAAGTTCACTGCTTTGATAAAAAAATTGGATTTTATTTCACCTAAAAATACCGAAATTACTTTCTTGCCAACCTAACAGACACAGGGTGTGTGCGGTGAATTGGACCAGCGTTTTTCTCGGAAACAGTAAGCATTTCAAAATACATGGAAGAGGAAGAACTGACGGTATATCTCACTAGCAGCACGATAACCTATGTCAGCTTTTTAGGTTTACATTATTTTTCGAGAAACGGTGGTGACCTTCAAGTCAAGACCGAGTCAAGACGAATTCACTCATATGTAACAAACCATGACTTCCAAGGTCAGAATTAATAAGACCACTTTTTGAAATTTCCCTACAGTTTCGAATTTCATCTACACACTCAATTTTGCTATAAATGCATAAAGATCCGCAGTCTACTTATAACATATTGTATAAAATGAAAACATTTAAGTGCATATAAATATAGTAAAAAATGATCTTTTTATATAAACGAAATGCAATATCTTGGCCTATTTGCATAGTTCCTTCCAAGAAGGTACGTAAATATTGTATAAACTGGAATGCACGTTTCAAACGGAAAAGCAAACAAAGCAGGTTCTATTAAATAACGAAAACATGATTACATCGTACATTCTTTTGGTTTCCCTCAAATACGGATCACATGGGTTTGGTCGCAGGATCTCCATTAATATGTGAAATCTTCCTTTAGTATCGTGTTCAATAAAACGATATCCTTATAAAATCGGACAGGAGATTTCCTTTAGATCTACGCATCATGCCGATATGTAATACATTATTCCGCTAATTCTGATTTTCCGTATTCTCTATGTATATGTATTGTACTTTCCCTTCAACTTTGCTCAACACGGTGCCGCATACACGGTGTCCGAAAAATTCCGTAGAACCTTGAAAGGGGTGATTGCCGAGGTCATTTGAAGTAAATTACTAAAAATAATCGTTAATGCGAATAATGCTCAAAATGTTCTTCGTCGCAATTAATACATATTCTACATATAATCGATCGATAAGTGCAAGTGTTACACATTTAAATTGGCTATGTTAGCAATATGGCATATTACCTTATGCCGATTGATTACTTTCTGCGGAGGCACCTCAGAAACGAAGTTGAAACTGAAGATATAAAAAATCGTATTATTAGAGCAGGGGTATTCAATCTTCCACATCCTTTGGAACCCTTCTAGATTATAATATTCTTCAAGCAACCCTAAATTTAGATAACAATTTAGAACAGTGTTTTCAAACTTTGATTGTCTACTCAATTCTTACATATTAAACTGTATTAATTGTACTGGAGTTTTAGAATTCAATTCTCTCTTCGTTCAGAATACTAAAACTATAACCCTTTACGATAAAGAAACTCAAGGTATATCTTTACTATGTCGGACTAATTACATAGTATACTACTTTTGAAACCGCGCGACTATCGTTTCAACCATTCTTCCACATAGTTTACGCGTAAGTACTAGGTATGTAAATATGAAACCGGAATTTGCCCATAGGTGGCTCTAGCTGTCAATGTAGTTACCGTCAAACCGCGTCATTGACGCCATTTTCTTGTTTTGACATCTGGTAAAGATTTTCAACTCACAACTATACAAGTTTCATACAACAGCATAGTTTTTCATAACGTTGAACATGTAGAATTTTGTGCCTGGAGACTACGATATGCGGACAGCATTGATTTTCTGTTTCCATTTGAAGAAAACTGCTGCAGAATCGCTTCGAATGCTTGTCGAGGCTTACGCTGAGCATGCTCTTGTTAAATCACAGTGCTTCGAGTGGTTTAAAAAATTCAAAAATGGCGATTTTGAAGTAACAAACGAAGAACGTAGAAGACCACCGAAAAAGTTTGAAGACAGCGATCTGCAAGCATTGTTGGATGAGGATGACGCTCAAACGCAACAACAACTCGCGGATCAATTAAATGTGACACGAGAAGCCGTCTCCATACGTTTGAAAGCCATGAGAAAGATTCAGAAGATGGGAAAATGGGTTCCACATGAACTGAATGAAAGACAGCAGGAAAACCGAAAAACCACTTGTGAAATGCTGCTCGCCAGGTACAAAAGAAAGTAATTTCTCCATCGAATTGTGACTGGCGATGAGAAGTGGATATATTTCGAGAATCCTAAGCGTAAGAGATCATGGGTAACTCCAGGCGAACCATCGACATCGACTGCAAGGCCAAATCGCTATGGACGGAAGACAATGCTCTGTGTTTGGTGGGATCAGAAGGGTGTGATGTATTATGAGCTATCTATGAACCCTGCCGACAACAAATGATCGATTTGAATCAAGCTTTGCGTGAAAAACGACCGGAATATCAAAAAAGGCAACACAAAGTGATTTTAATTAATGATAGTGCACCATCACACACAGCAAAACCGGTAAAGGAAACGATTGAGGCGTTTAGTTGAGAAATACTTTCGCATGCGGCTTACTCACCAGACTTGGCTCCATCCGATTATTTATTACTTATTTGCATCGATGGGACACGCACTTGCTGAGAAAATGGCTCGATGACTGGTTTGCCTCAAAAGAGGAACAGTTTCTTTGGCGTGACATCCACAAATTGTCAGAGAGATGGGAAAAATGTGTAGCTACCGATAAGCAATACTTCGAATAAAATATTTTGTATCATTGTCATACAATAAACGTGTATTTTCTATACAAAAATTCCGGTTTCATATTTACATACCTGGTATACAATTTAGCTGGCACGGTTAGCTGAATCAGCTTGTGTGACTGCACCGAATTCTCGCGTAGTTATAAGCAGGGTTGCCATATTTTATCCCCTCCGGCCCCTTACGCTTCAGCCTTCTCGCCCAGTTTCGCAGCGTACCTCTTCCCACTAACGCAGGCGACAGTGGCGACACGCGACGAGTGGGAAGAGTGGGAGCAGGTAAGGAAAATAACGGGTGTACTTTTGTTCCACGCGACGCTACGGACGGCTTGGCTTGAGTGAAGTGGTTTTCGAATTCAGTTTACAGCAGTTTACAGACTTTGGTGTGCAATCTAGCAAGAATCAAAGTTTTAGAGTGCCGTTTGCAGTATTTTATACTACGCATTATTTAAAATTATTGAGAAAGCAGGTAATGTATACATTGAATTTTAGGTTATGTAATCTGCTTTCTCAATAATTTTAAATAATGCGTAGTATAAAATACTGCAAACGGCACTCTAAAACTTTGATTCTTGCTAGATTGCACACCAAAGTCTGTAAACTGCTGTAAACTGAATTCGAAAACCACTTCACTCAAGCCAAGCCGTCCGTAGCGTCGCGTGGAACAAAAGTACACCCGTTATTTTCCTTACCTGCTCCCACTCTTCCCACTCGTCGCGTGTCGCCACTGTCGCCTGCGTTAGTGGGAAGAGGTACGCTGCGAAACTGGGCGAGAAGGCTGAAGCGTAAGGGGCCGGAGGGGATAAAATATGGCAACCCTGGTTATAAGTCCGAGTGCTCGCATATCCCTCGTAAATAAAGTAATTTTCGGAAAATGTTGTAAACGAAGGAAAATGTCGATCGTACGTTGCATGTGATGTACCGTGTGAAGTCGCCTGGTTAGACGGTCTAACTAAGTTGGCACCTCGGACGGACGGCAAACGACCTTTTCCTCTCTGTCTCCCATCACTGCACCTTGACTCCTGCTCGACCACGGTTTCGCATTAATTATTCACGTTGAACCCAATTTGCGTGCAAGGAGTGTTCTAGGAAACTGAGACCACGGTACCATTCCGAATTCACCGAATTCCAAAGAGGAGAACTTCCCGAAAGCCTTTTTGGAAATCACCTGCCATTTATTACCAGGGACTGACAAAGGATATTGGAAAATTCTTCATCAAATATTAATTGGTTCTTTTCCGGATAACTAGGCCGCGTGACAAATAAATTTCGACCATTACCATCCCGTCGACATCATTATCTCGCGCGGTTCATACTTTTACGTTTGTAACAAGTATTTCAGCACCGCAGTTAACGATGTCAAGCATATGAATGAACAAATGAATATGTGTACAGAAGAGTGAGCAGAATATAGTTTACACCGACGAAATTGCAGTTAATAAAGAAGGATGTTTTTGTAGGCACGTTTTAATTTTTAAATGTTTTTCCACGCTGGCCACGGGTCCCTATACGTGCCAAACGTTCACATGTTTTACTTCTGTGTATATTTTATAATAAGCTCAACGATTGCGAATTCTATCTTATTACGATACAGAGGAAAAGAGGGAAATTAATATTATTACCCTTGCTGTTCTCTTTATATCAATAAATAAATGGCACTTTCCATTCAAGTAATAAACAATATTACTAATATATGTATAAACCTCGCCAAATCCTCATAAACAAAAATATTTAATATAATTCAGAGAACAATACATATAGTTTACAATAGAAAAAAGTATTTTTCATGTTCAGTGTGTATCACAAAATAAATATAAAATATACATTCTTAAATAACTAAAGCTTTGTCATATTTGCCGTGGTAACAATAAATTGAAAATATTGTAACAAACTAGTATGTACCATAATGAGGATCTCAAAGCCACATAAATCTTATTTGTTTGAACTCACAAATGATAATTTACTTTTGTTCGTATGAAAACCTTTGTACAATCGTAATTCTAGAATCGTATATTTAAATGTATGTGTCAGCAATACGACTGAAAGATTATCGAAATATAAATTTCATGTTTTGATGTTGCACATTACGAATGATAGATACTGGCAGTACCATTTCCCACCACCTCAAATGATATCCAGCTGCAATTTTAGTCTGATTTCTGATGCGAGAGGGTTCGAGAGTTGGGATTTTCCTCGCTCATCCCACTCGAGTCTGCACTCGAAGAACATCCCTAATGGGAACCGGCAATGGGTTGGGATGGGTTGACAATCCTCTAATTACTTTAAAGTAGTTCTCAATTCTCCGAACGCTGTCACAGTTATCGAGGGTTGCAAGCCAGAAATTTTAGTATCTCTCAAAGAACAGAAAGTGATTCACGAGTGTCATGTTTTCCAATATTTTATCTTATTGTCGCGTCTCGTGAATTTTTATGTAATCGATAGATTACAGCGGACCTTTATGCAATTATGGCTTTCGTAAATTTTCTGTACATCAATTTTATATAAAATACGACAGAATTTAGTATGATTTTAATTGATCTCAGATCTAAAAAGGCTACTATATCAATTAAACATATTCTGAAAATTTTCAATGAGTTACATACGTTTAAAGATGGTATAAATTGCGACTTTTCACGATTTTCGGCCTCTAACTGCAATAATAAGGTAACAATCAACCGATGATTGATGAAACTTTCACAGTGCATATAATTGACGTATATTTAAATTTTCAATATACTTAGACCCACATAAAAAAGTTATAAAAGGCAACTTTTAGTATTTTCTCTACAAAATTTCTTTGCAGATCATGCGGTGAACTAATTGCTCTAACTTCTCAAAAAGTTCAAATCGTATAGTCCAATATTGAAAAAGTTATCGTGTTTTTAAGAGTGTCCGAATATTAGTGGGAGTCACTGTGGGTGTGCTGGAAATCAATAGAATGAATCGAATTTTCTGTTTTCCTGGTTATCGGCAAAATATCTTCTATTTGCTTCCCGAGGCGCGGGTATCGCATAAATTTATGCTTAACGGGAGCATAAAGGTCTGACAAGGAATGAGTTCCGAGACCTTGACTTAAATGGAGGCGAGCGTACGGGTAGTTGCTGCTACTCGTTGATTATTTATTCAAAGGGTATTACGGGCTCCACTAATTATAATTTATATCGTGGCAGTAACAACATCACATCGACCATACAGCTTCAGAGGTGGCAGCATATACGTGAAAGTGCTAGGAAAACTTCAGCGACACCATACGCTGTAACTACGCTGCTGTTTATAAATATCTTCCACCTTACAAATGCATTTAGTCAACAGTCAGATATTTTTCGAAACGACTACGCTATCCGTTTTTAAAACCAACCCATATTTTCCATTCCTACTAGCTCGAAACCACATTCTTTATAAACATAAACACGTGTAGAACGTAACATTTCAATTATGCAGTGACGAGCAAAAGTGTAAACACACTTCGTTTGTTTTACATAAAATTTGATAATACAAGTTATTTTTCAATCGTATGATAAAGATTCGGTAATAATAATTCTATGGTGAATGTGATAAACAAAACAGAACAGTTTATGGACGATAATATTAACAATATATAGAATATTTTACAAAAATAATGATCGGTAGCAATGTTTACAGTTTTGCACGTATCATCAGAAACGAATAAGATTGTACACATATGCTAGGGAAATGAAATTATCAACAAATACTGATAGCCAACTGTCGTAAGACACGTTTAGACTAGTATTTACGTAGTTATTCTTCAGTGTGAAAGTTACTTGACTCGCGAGAGGCAAGATGAAACCACTTCGTTAGCGCAGACAAGAGGAACAGTATAATTTCATTGTGCGATAAAGGTTTTTCACAACGGCAAATTGCAGTCAAATGTGGTGTAAGTCATACGATAGTTGCAAAAATTAAGAAAACCTATGGTAGTGCGTCAACTTCCTCAAGAAACGGTAGACCGCGACTGGTTTCTGACAGAGCTGCACGTCAAATTGCACATCGTCTTCGGTTTGAAAGTCATAAAACTCCAAAAATCGCGGCTCAAGACATTGGAGTAAATGCAAGCGAATGGACCATTCGCCGTTCCTTAAAGAGAATCGGGTTGAAAGCGAAAGGAAAGAAACGCAAACCAATTCTTTCAGTCAAAAATATTAAACTACGACAAAAATTTGCTCATGCATACAAAGAGTGGACAACAGAAGACTGGAAAAGGGTTATATGGTCTGACGAAACAAAAATTAATAGTTTTGAATCTGATGGAAGGTCCTGGTACTGAACTTCATCCGAAAATAGTAATCAAGCAAGTAGCATAATACAAACTATGAAGTTCGGGGATAGTTCAATTTTGTGTCGGGGTTGTTTTACTCATAAGGGTGTTGGTCCTTTAGTTCGGATAGAAGGTATCATGTGCAAAGAACATTATTTAAATATTTTGAAAAATAATTTACCTTCTAAACATACTGCAAAGATAGTAAAAAACTGGCTAGGATATCAAAAATTTTCTGTGATGAAGTGGCCAGCACAAAGTCCGGATATGAACCCAATCGAAAATTTGTGGTCAATTGTGAAAAGAAGGCTAGCAAAATATGACAATCCACCTTCAGGTGTTTATGAATTGTGGAAAAGAACAGAACAAGAATGGTACAATATTGAGCCGGAAATGATTAAAAATTTAATAGATACATAGTATGCCACGCAGGCTAGAGACAGTACAAAAAAGTAAAGGAAAATGGATAAAATATTAATTTAAAGCTTTATTTCGACGTGCACTATTAAAGTGCAAAACTGTAAACATTCCTACAAATCCTTATTTTTGTAAAATATTCTATATATTGTTACTATTATCGAACATAAACTGTTATGTTTTGTTTATCACATACATCATACAATTATAATTACCTAATCTTTGTCATTCAATTGGAAAATAACTTGTATTATCACGTTTTATGTAAAACAAACGAAGTGTGTTTACACTGTTGCTCGTCACTGTATGTATGTTTTGAAAATGTATTAAATATTTATACCAACGAATAATAAGTTTATAGAGTTTTATTCAACTTGTTTAACACGAAATATACAGGGTGTCCCACATAAATGGGAACACGTAAATATCTTTCGTATTTACAGTCCTATTCACGTCTATTTCAGTCTATAGTTATTTAATTATTTAATTGTTATTTAATTAATTATAACAATTACAGTCTAATTCAGTTTTTTATTGTCTATCATGCTATCGTAAAAAAATATACTATTCCATTTGAAAAAACATCGGTAAACCCTGTATAATTAGATTTTTAATCAATTTTTCATTATCTTAAGCTTATTGTTTTTGATACTATTGGCTACCGATAACATGCGCATTGGTACATCCTCATAAAAGTAACTTCATTTTTAAGATTGTGGTATGAATGATAACGCCAAATGCTCAATCCACTCTGCTTAATGAGTTCCCTCCATTTATTAATAAATAGACTGCATATCTTTATGCATTTATAGCGAAATTGAGTAGATGAAGTTCAAGATTGTTGGAAAATTTTTTAAATTGAAGATGTCAATATACGATTTCGCCTCTATTAAAATCTTTAAGGGAAGAAATACTCCTTGCAATCGATGTAGACAATTTTCATATTGCATAAAGATCCACAGTCTATTGATAAGAATAGAGTAGAAATTGCTCTTTATTTGAATTTAGATATAACACACTGACTGATTGAAAATTGTATTAAAATACTATTAAATTAAAATAAAATAAAATAATTTGAAACACGTCATTCGTTGAAGAGCCGCACAAAGAGCCTCATGTGGCTCGCGAGCTGTAGTTTTCGGACCGCTGCTCCACAAGGAATTTTCTAAATGATTTTGTGTGGATATATGTGGTGACAATGAGAAAGAACCACACAATGAGTGAGATGCAAAATGTATCAAGTGAATTCGATTAACGTGGGAGCGTTTTGTTTGGTCAGTCGTTTATTGATTATCGTTTGTGTCTAACATCTAATATGTTTTTGCTAAATATATGATTCATTAAACATTGACAATTCCATCCGCTGCTTGAACAAAATTGATCCACATTGATGATATACCTGCGACAGCGTACCGCGTACACAATGCGTTAATGTTAATAAGCACGTTAAGGATGTTCTGGAGGTAATATAAAAACGCAACAATATTTTTGAAAATTTGACAAGATATAATTCTTACTAAATTAATGCAATTACCAAAGTTTGGGTTCTATTCACTGCACCGTTTAAGAATTATAGCAACTTAAAGTTCTCGCATTCTAACACGTCTTCTTATGGAGAATTCACAAAATTCCACTTCAAACCCTATTTAAACCTTGAAAAAACGCAACTAGAAACTCCAGTTTTTTTTATATGTAGTAAAAATTATGTAATTAATTATGTTCAATATTTATTAGGATTCACTAAACATTTACAGAGCAAAAAAATTATATACTGTTACAAAACGTCAAATTTATCGTGTTGTCTCTCACTAGCATGGAAGCGCGACAAGTGTAGACCACTGAATGTAGCTACAGAGGGTACAGTATTCGCAAAAGTTTAATGCAAAATATTCTCATGGATGGCTTTCATTGCCCATATATTGACGGATTTCGAATTTCTTGTACTTGTGTCTCCCATTGTACCTCCAGAACATCCTTAAGGTCGACGAGCTATTTTTTAAAGCGACGATATACAGTGGACAGGTTTCTTATTAATTTAACGAAAAAGTCTGGTAAACTAATCGATTTTGATGAAAATCCATGTGTAATGAGTTTCGGTAATGCTGGGACGCGACGCGGGCCAATAAGGGCCACAGAGAAATCGGAGTGTTACCTAAAAAAATTCTTGTTAGACGTAGCTGATATAGAAGGCATGTACATACGTAGGTACACGTATGTATGTGGTCAATGGCAGGCTGACTGTGTATGCAGGACTGCGGTGGCAGGTGACGGCGTGTTGTGAGCTGCATAATGAATAATGCCAAAGCCGAACCACAAGCCGTTCCTGTCCTTCCACTTGGCTGACTGAATGACAGCCAGTCTAGGAAAAACCGCTGATTGGCTGTACATACATGTTCCTGGCTCTCGTGCCTGTCACATTCTCTGTGTCTACCTATGCGGGGCTCGATCGAAATCAACCTGTACGGCGGGGCTGATTTTCGTGTTTCCAGGAGAACCTGAATTTGTTGAATTCCCAATATCCTTTAAAATATTCTCTGTCATTGGACTAAACTTGGAGCCGTGCTTTGGAAGTCGGTTAAACTGATCCACTTCAATAAGGTCTATGCGAGTCGAGCGCCTGCAATTTTATTAGCTTGTTGTCATTAACAGTGGTCTTTCTCTCAGGCTTGGACATTATCCAAATAAATTATTTGAAAAATATTATACTACTTGGCAACATATTATTTGAACAGCCAAATAATTTTTTTTCAATTAACAGTCAAGGCATCCGGATGAAGGTGAGCATATTTCTTCTGCGAAAGATACTATTTTCAAAATGTCCAACTTTAAGCGTTCGTTACGATTACAATTTTTATTTTATCTTATTAATTTCTTTGTTTCCGAGGTAGATATTTCGGATATTTGAGAAGCAACACAAACCTTGTACATGTCAATATGAGGAAGTTCATTTTTCGGCAAAATGTCACTCGATTTTCCAATCCGGACCACTGTGCGGCGCACAGTGGGCGAAATCCGGACAAAAATCGATTTTTAACTTTTGTTTAAATAACCGAAATCAAACGATCAAAGGAGAAAATGAAACAATTAAGACCAGAGGCTGCAGAATTATTAAAAAAATAAAGAAAACAAAAACCGCTTGTACCTACTTCTTCAACAACAAAATGGTATTCTTATTTTATCAAGTAAATAAAATATTAATATTACTTTTGCTCGCAATATATATTTGTAAAGTTTGATACCTTACTTAATAACTTATATACCTGTACATTTTATCAAAAATTCTAATAACATAATTACATTATATATAAGAAAACTATAAGATTTGAATTTCCAATTGTTATACAATGGTTTTAATAAGGAAAGCAACTGATTCAATAACTACATACAAATTTATAAAAATAACTAACTAACAAATTAAACAAAAAATATATTCTAACATGTATTATTCGAAAGAGATTATTTTGCAATATGTTTTAGTTCAAGCCTCATTTCAATATCTCAAACGGTTCAAAAGGTATACACAAATGTCCCTAAATTATTCGATCCGGACCACTGTGCGGCGCGGCGGTGGTAGGTTAATGTTATCGAGCCTAGACGAATGCTCGTTTGCGTTTCAATTTTTTTTGTTTGGACTAAACGCACCATTAGAGATAATATCCATTATATAGCATTATAATCTCTTCCTAAAGCAGCAGCATTCGGGGCTAGTGAAGCAATTAGTGGAAATGGTGGGCACGATACCGTAATCGTTTCATTGATTAGCGATTCGCTTTTGACTTGTTTCCTCTCACTGTCCTTCTTCCAAGCCTATCAATGTCAGCTGATTCCATGATGTTAGCCAGGGATAACAATGTGAGTATAAAGAGATCGACAAAGCGTAATTATATACAGGGAATACTAAATATTAAATTATCCGAATGCCGGGAATGTAATTCGGCGCCAATTTTGCCGTTCGGGTCAGTCTAACTCGTGATGGATATTTAATCTCTGGCTTCATTTTTAGAAAGACGGAATGTTTCATTTGCAAGGTGAGAAATAGTGGTATCCATTTATTTACATAGTCTGGGACTAGCTGTTAATGAATACATATAGTAATTCAAAAATTCTATACCACAGATGTACGAAGTTACGAAATATTCTGACGTCGGTATGACTTTGAATTGTACTTTGTTCAGGACAAACTATCTATTTTTATGTATTTACCACGTTTTTATTAGCTCGCTTTCTTGTCTGTCTGTCTGTCTCTCTGTTTCTTTGTCTGTTCGGTACAAATTTTGCAATTGATTTTTTAATCTGATTGGGAAAAATTCTGCAGTAAAACGTACACCCGTAGTAATAGGTACATCTACCCTAGGTATGCACAGTGTTGGCAAATTTTATTTTAAATAATAAATAATTAAATAAGAAATAAACGTGTGATTTTAATTGGAAATAATAACTAAACTTTTTATTTAAATAAATTATTATTTCTTATTTGCAAATAAAAGATTATTTATTATTTGGATTCAAGTGGAAATCAAATAAATAGTTTTTGGTCTTCTCTTATTTCTTTAATTTCGTATATACAATGAACACGTGCGCGTTTTTTGTCTGCTATAGCTATCTTTTCAGGTATACCGCCGGTGGTCGGGCCCGTTCGGAGGGCCTAGCTGCCTATAAAAAATACAATTTAAGTTATTATTTGTCAATACAATTTCAATTGTATTTGTAAATAACAATTAACTTTATTATTTTAAATAATTCATTTAGACTTGCTCAAATAATAAATAACTTGTTATTTAAATTTTCATTTAAGTAATTATTTATTTAAATAAATTTATTTATTGCCCAACACTGGGTACACATATGTAGAGTCTTGCGACGCACAGTGGTCTGGTAGTTCGCTTTTTGTGGCTAAAACTATTGTAGCGTTATTTCAAGGTTTAATGTTATATTATTATAGGTCGTTGGATTCGTCTTGATACCAATTAGAATATTATGAAGTAAAAAATACATGTTAATATTTAAAAAATTGAGATGACCTTCATTTTTTATAAGAAAGTAGATTTTTCTTTAACTTTTTGTATTAAAGTTTGTAGAAAAGTGAATACTGATCAACTTTCGTTGGAAACATTTTTTCGTCAAATCATCGGAAATATTTTAAAAATCATGTTAACAATTCTCACAATGTCTATTGTCTAGAAATCGCGGAAAAGCAGCTCAGATTGAATTCTTCATAGGAATTATGCAAAATCTAGTGATAAGAGGTTTTCGGGGTATCTGAAAACATATATATACATTGTAATTCTAAGTTGCTATGCAAGATTCAAGTGGAACTGCGTATCCAGGCGTCGAATAACCGCGGGCCCGTATTTGTCAAAATCCGTTTATAGTTCAAGATTGCGGGAGTATGCAGTTAAAATTTACATGCTCTTCTTAGTAAACGTTCAAGCTTTCATATAAAACAAGTCCGATGTTTAGCGCTCTTAAGCGGTTTTGTATAATTCTTTTCAAAGTTCGGAATGCTATTAATTTACGCTATTCGTGTATGGACTAAACAATGCTTAAAACTGTATTAAATATTTGAAATGCGTTTACTAACATCTATAAAACCATCATTAAAATCTGTTTTCTGATATTCGATGATTGAAATCTAAAACGTTTTATTTGACTTTGAATTTTCTGACTTCGTCTTTAGAACGCTGTATCTCATCACGGAATTATTTAAAACGAATAATATTTTGGATTTGGGAGCTTTGAAGGGTTGTTACTTGATAGGAAAAAAATTTGTTCAATATATTAAACTTGAAAAATTGAATTTTTGCCACGAAAACGGGGTCTCCAGACCATTGTGCGACGAGTAGTTTGGCTAGTCACCGTGTATGTTTTGTGTCGGTCCGTTCCGCTAATTGTAAGCGAAATTATGAAAGAAACCTTCTTGCGATCGGGCCGGTGCGGTGTAGGCACACCCGCCTAAATACAGATGATCATAATACATACAAACAAGCGCAAACGAGCGTTTGAGCGGCATAGAATAGTCAGAATTGTCATTAAGCCCCCAAAGATGGTCCTCCATTGGGACCCGTGAGATCTCCCCGGTTGTGCCTACGCACTAGTACGCACATTCACATCCGAGAGGATCTAGTCACACAAACGTCACGCACACGGGGATCCTCCGATTCCCTTGATTCTTACTTCGACCCCGACAGATCTGATATCATCCACCACCATCCCCAGGGCTTTCACTCATCTGCCGACAAAAGAGCATCTGCGCAATCCGATCTGTAATGCTGCTGCAACCTGTTCACAAGTAGGTTGCCCTATGCACAGCATGAATTCATTATCAGTCTAGTATAAACATATTGCCACTATAATCGGGATCGGGACAGGGAGGCGCTGTCAGTGACGGAAGCTACGCTACCCATCCGTGTTCTGTTCCTACCTATTATCCATTCTCTCCCCGGACCAAATATCTATTCCACGGCTTACGATTCTTTCATATGTCAATCAGCTTATGGAAACTTGTGATTTAGTCAATATGACAAGTGAGAACCGTTACCTTCAATTCTATTAACCCTTTGCACTCCGAATTATTTTTCAATTTTCTTATTGCCAACAATTCTCTATTATTTTAACCCTCATCCGTCCCTCATTCTCAATTCACGAACTGAATCTGTCAATGGGTTAAGATGTGTAACTAACGCAGCCTAATTAATTAGAATAATTAGAGCAATTGCTATTAGTTTTTAACTTTTTTGGACCCTAAGATATTTTAACTTTCTCTTTATTTTGCCTCTTCAGGGATGAATTTTTTAAACATGATAAAAATGATTTAATTTTTTGTTTGTTTAAAGCAGGGATGAGGAATTCGCATGCGGCCCTTCAAAGATTTTACATTTTGACTTTTAAAAATTCCTACAGTGTCCCGCTGTTCTACAAAAGACACATATATCTTTCGCCGTTTTTTTAATAGTATTTCTAGTAATGAGTGTTTTATTTCTGTAATTTTTTATACTAGGTTTATTGTGTTAATAAAGAGATAATTTGATTTCATGATTCAGTGTTTGTATTATCATAAGTTTCTTACATGCGGCCCGCACAACATTTTTAAATTTGTAGCTGGCCCGTTGTAAAGAAAGGTTGCTCATCCCTGGTTTAAAGTATTAATTAGTACTTTTACTAAACGACTGTAGTAACCAACCGTTACTACCGTAAAACTACTGAATGTAGTAACAGTTTTCTAATTTTTCATATTTATTATATACTATACATACAATAGAGAGTCAATTTAAGATATATATATCTACTTTGTGTTACAAATGTAATTTTTGTTTTGGCAGTTTTCCGATTCCTCACAGCAAATGCTAGTATTATTTCTTCTACCAAATAAAATATATTATTTTTTTATTATATACTCGGTTTAAAGTTATTTTAACTCCTTTCCGTTCCCTATCCCCAAATAATGTTATACTATATATATATATATACACAATTATTATATAATTATTAAATAATTAAATATTATATTGTATTATTATTATAACATACACATGTTATACATTCATAGTTCCAAATCGAATAAAAACAAATTTTGCGAAATTATGCGGGGTGACCAAGGTACCCCATTTTAGTCAAACGTTTACTTTACTGATGCTAAAATTCGTCGCGCGTGCGCGACAAAACCGTGCAATCAGAGAACCCAGCTAAAGCTAAATATGCCTTGTTTGTGCTGTGTCTAAACGAAGTTTAAATACTACTTATATTACAAATATTGATTACTACATAACAAAATAGTGACATGAGATGTTATACAATAATTGAAAAATATAGCAGACTATTAAATATTCTCTGAACCTTACAATCATGGATAGGTTTTTAAATATCAATTGGTGAGACAAAATACATTTAACCTATCCAGTTAATACAAAGTTTTAAATTTTATAATTTGAATGAACTCGGGATATTGTACGTTAATTTATCTCCTTTCGATGATCATATTTCTTATCTAAAATAGAATTATGTGTGAACGTATTCGATATAATTTGATTTTACTTATAAATTACCCAATTAGTAATTTATGTTTTATTTATTAGGCACCAGCCACTGGAAGATATCTTAATAGACAACACTTTCATTGAGGAAGGGAGATTAGAAAGAGAGAGCGCTATGTGTAGAATGGTAACTGGAAATTTCACTGATCCATTTAAAGATATTGACGAGGATTATAAAGAAGTAAAGATTAACTTAATGGGAGGCATACAAATGGAATTAGATAAAACAGATGAAAATGATGGTGCTGGAAGCGTTAAGAAGAAAAAGGAAAAGCAAAACGATGTCCAAGTCAGGCAAAAGAAGAAAAGTACAAGTTACGTGCCCGGAATTATGAAACCAATGTTTAAGTTTCCTAGGATGTCTAGATTAAATATACAACAACAAGCATTATGTTTAAGAGTGTTGTTAAGATTTTCAGAGTCCAATAAACCAAAATTAAATCAATTTGAAAGGGAAGAACTAAAGAAGTATATGGTAAAGATATTCTATACTGTCTCTGTGTCATATTATCATATATTGCAGGCCTGTGCAACGCTGGCTCGCAAAACAGATGTAGCTGCTTTGTCTGCTTGATGAGTCAATCTCCACCATGTCCACTCCGACTCTTCCTTCAGCATCGGCAGGTTACTCGCTTTGAATTCATTCTTTTAACAATTCTTTCGGCACTGCAAATTCTTTACCTGTACCTGTATCATCCCTATCATAAAAATTAACCAGTGGTGATTAACCTGCCGGTGCAGCATCATGGGGCTCATGCTGAATGAAGAGTCTGAGCAGATGTGAAACTGATTCGCCTAGCAGGCGAAAAGGAGATGCAGCCATATCTGTTCCGTGAACCAGCATTGCCCGGGTTCGATATATTGTATATACAGGATATCCCACGCAACTGGAACAGGCTGTATCTCCTAAACGATTGGGAATAGAAGAAGATGTTATAAGTAAAAGTTGAATGGTATCAGACAGTGCATAAGATGCAACTAATTGTATGCACTTTTGTGCATCGGTGCATCAGAAAAATGCAACTGCACTTTTTTCTAAAATGGAAGCCTATGTTTTTGACTGCACCAATCGATGCAGTTTCTTGTGCTCTAAATAAAAAAGTACTAACATACGTATGTCCTAAACTTATTCGTTAGGAAGTTATCGAAGCTAAACGTTCTCTGAATTATAATGGGACATAACGTAGGTACTCCAGGACACTTGCCGAGAGACCGAAATCATTCAGTGAACTTTTAGCTTCGATAACTTCTTAACGAATAAGTTTAGGGCATAAGTATGTTAGTACTTTTATGTAGAGCACAACAAACTGCATCGATCGGTGCAGTCAAAAATGTAGGTTTCCATTTTTTAAAAAAAGTGCAGTTGCATTTCTCTGATGCACCGATGCACAAAAGTGCATAAAATTAGTTGCGTAGTATGCACCGTCGGATGCCATTCATCTGTTTCTTATAACATTTTCCTCTATTCCCAACCGTTTAGGAGGTACAGCCTGTTCCAGTTGCGTGGGCACCCTGTATTCACTTCCTGTTTTGTTCCAAATTATGGTATATAACTGTTGGAGTAATTGTTTCACTCTCGAGCACCTATATTATGCACAAGTATATTCTCTCTGTCAAATTCTAGGAACAATTAAGTACGTAACCTTCATTTTAGTAGCATCACCTTTTGTCACGCCACAATCCTTTGAATATTGTTCTAAAGAGTTAATTGCTTCTGTTTAGTGCTTTTATTTTGCAAAGCAATATTTGCCATATTAACTTCACATCCAGTGATGTTTTAATTTTCTTGCATTCGACTTCTTTTTCTTCTAAATAATTTCAAGCACAGCCACCTGTTTATCCAGTTAGATTAATTTATATTAATTGATATAATCTAATGAAAAAGTTATTGTATTTAATGGTTGATAGTTTTTTATAAATGTACACCATAATATGGGACATAAGAGAAGTGATTTATACTACATCAGAAATTATTAAATCTTCAACTGATCAGATGATCACCCGATCCGACACCCTATAAATCTTTTTAAATAATGATTAAATATTCATATTTTATCTACAGCAAATCAAATTTTGGTAGCAGTATTACTTTCCTAAACATACTGTATAGATTGGGTTGAACGTTTTGTTCGAATGTCAAAGAGAAGATAAAAATGTCACTGTCTAAACAAAGATATTAATGTACAGTGTTAACCATCTGATCAATTAAAGGTTCATTGCCCTTGATAATATACATGTATTTTCTAAATATTTTTATAATTACGCTATTAACATATGTTTTATTGTTTCGTTTCGTAGGATTTACAAAAAGACATTATAGAAGAACAAATTGAATTTTTAGAATTTGCAAAAAATAAATGGGAAGAAAGATTACCTTCACTGTCTGTAAAGAATGAAGATTATGTAAACGACTGTTGGAAATCGAAATTACGATATATTCATAATCTTCCTAGGTATTACGGTGAAGTTACAAATATTCCATTTGTGAGAGATAAAAATATTGAAGTAAAATTTGATTCTGTTTGTTTGCAAGAGGTTAGTATTGCATTTCTAAACGTTGAAATACATGTACAGTAAGTACTTATTTACACACCTACTTGCCTGTTCTAGTTTGGTTAGGCTAGTTTGCTTACATATTATAACTAATACAAATTTCTTATTATGTAGGGTGAATTGCCAGAAATTACGTTGCCAAGTTTCACCGGCCCTTATTATCTGAACGTAAAATTCCGAGATCTAAAAGCACGGTTTCCTCATAAACACAATGTTTGCAAAAAACCATCAATGTCTTACAAATTACCAGTAAGTGAAGATGCAAATTGTCAAAAATTGGCTGAAAATAATAATGCAGATATAGTAATTTCATCGAGTGGTCTTAATTGTTTAGTAAATAATATTGGGCCAAATTACTCGAATTCCTGGATTTTGCCAGTAGTTATAAAACGGCACAAAGATAAAAATGTTATCTATATAGATAAATCCGGACCACCGCCAGCAAACACTATACCAGGAAAAAATAATTGGATATATAAATACATTCTTAAGTATTCCAGTATTAATGCACAAGATCCTACCTCGCACAGGTAAGATAGTAAACTATATAAATTAACAATACAATATATGTACTTATGTACTTACTATACAGGGTGTGTCCGTTGAGTTATGTCACCATTTTTTAGGGATTTCCGGTAGTGTAATTAAAAAATGTTTTAGACAAAAGTTTCTCAGTACTTGGTGAGCTACATGTTCGCATATTCTCAAAATCTGAAAAAATGCTTTTTACGTAAAAAAGCAAAGGTCACCTTGACTTTTTTAAATGGCACCATATGTTTTGGACGTCATAGGGTTGTTGCTAAAGTCGAGACGAATTCAACAGTGTATTATTACACCATGACCTTGAAATGACCTCAAAATCAAAAATTTTGTGCAAACGTAACTTTAATGAAAAATCATTTCTTACAAAACAAAGCAAGGTACATTAGATGTTTGAACTGCGATCCGCATCTTCTATGATACAGAGCTCCGCTCTTTGTATTAGACTTTTCGTTGTCGCCATAATTAGGGCGTCTCGGTTTATGTTATTACATGCAGTTGTTATGCGATTCAGAAGTTCTTGAACATTATTGGTTGTTGTGTCGTATACAACAGATTGCAGATATCCCTACAGATAAAAATCCAACGGAGACAGATCTGGAGCAATTTCTACGACGATTTCTAAACTTGTTATTAAGATATCCCCTAATTATAATAACATTGTGGGCAGAACACCCATCTTGTTGAAGGTACATATCGTTCCTAATATTCAGTGAAATGTCTTGTAATATGTGTGGAAGTTTTTCTTCCAAAAAGTTAAGATATCGAGCAGCTGTCAAATTTTCTCCAAAGAAATATACCACGCCAAACAAAACTTTTGAGTTTCAGGTCATCCCAAGGACATAGTATAATACACTGTTGAATTCGTCTCGACATCAGCAATAATTCTATGACGTCCAAAACATATGGTGCCATTTAAAAAAGTCCAGGTGACCTTTAGTTTTTTTATGTAAAAAGCATTTTCTCAGATTTAAGAATATGCGTACATGTAGCTCACCAAGTACTGAGAAACTTTTGTCTAAAACATTTTTTAATTACACTACCGGAAATGCCTAAAAAATGGTGACATAACTCAACAGACACACCCTGTATAGTAAGTAGTGGTCCGTCTAAATAAGGCTACCTAAATATCTCTTCAGGTTATTGTGATGCAAAATATATTTGTTACGTAATGTGCATGGTATCAACGGACCAAATATCTGGCACGAATATTTTTTTCCGAAGGTCATTTTTTTCGGAGTTATCAAGGTCATCGATGTTTTTTGATACTTAACTACATTCTTTTTTTATTGCATCGGGTAACTGATCGAAAAATACATTCAGATATGTATAATAACATGACATTGACCTTGATCTGAAGGTAAAACTTTAATTTTCGAAGATCAAGGTCATTTCAATGTCATGTTATTATACATATCTGAATGTATTTTTCGATCAGTTACCCGATGCAATAAAAAAAGAATGTAGTTAAGTATCAAAAAACATCGATAACCTTGATAACTCCGAAAAAAATGACCTTTGGAAAAAAATATTCTTACCAGATATTTGGTCTATTGACACCATGTATATTACGTAATAAATATCTTTTGCATCACAATAACCTGAAGAGATGGACCACGCAAAGGAACGCCAATTTTCGAAGATCAAGGTCATGTTTTTATAAATATCTGAATGTATTTTTCGATCAGTTACACGATGCAATAAAAAAAAATGTAGTTATGTATAAAAAACATCGATAACCTTGATAACTCCGAAAAAATGATCTTTTGAAAAAAATATTCTTACCAGATATTTGGTCCATTGACACTATGTACATACATTACGTAACAAATATCTTTTGCATCACAATAACCTGAAGAGATATTTAGGTGGCCTTATTTAAACGGACCACCCTGTATAAATATATGTACTTTTATGTCATAATGCTCTAATAATAATTTTAAATATTCTGTAGTAATGGAAATCATGATGACAATAATATTTTTGACGATGTTACTTCGGAAGACGTTTTAAAGTTGGAAGAAGGATACGATAATGTCGTATCTCATACCAGTGATAGCTCACAATTAAATCAAGACGAAGATTCAAAAATTGACATAAAAGTTCCTTTGAATGTAGATATCAAAAGTGCACTACCTTCAAATGACAGTACAGACTCTATTATTTCTAAAGTTGCTACACGCACTGAAGGTAGGACCACTTTCACCAGATATATTTGTATTGATTATAACAATTCATATAAATATAAAACAAATGTTGAATTGGAAGTGTAAACAATTATAACATACAGAATAGAAAGTAATGCATTTTATAAATTAGGTAAAGAAACTAATTCTGGGGCTAACGCATCATATAAACTATTTACGATTGGACCACAAACTTCAGAGAAAAATGAATTAATGAAAAACGTTATTCACGAGTACAAAATGCTGGTTAGAACAAAAACCGATGGGTTTCAGGTTTGTATGTTTAGTACAATTGTTCGTAGGTACTAGATAGTGGATCTGTATGCATTTATGGCTTATGAAAATTTTTATTTGTATTGGCTCTACAAAGGCTGTTTCCATTAACAATAGGATTTTATTTCGTGACATTTTCTTAAAATTTGTCAATAAAAATTAAAAATTGCATAAACATCCGCAGTCTGGTAGGTACATTATTAATAAGTATACATTATAACATGCTAACATTGTTTATTATGATTATAGAATTTACCAGATGATGAAAAGAAATTATTACTATTAGCACCAAAATTGGAGTATCAAAATGATATTGGTACCGAATCTGTAACATTAGAAGAGGCATTGAAACAATGGATATCTCTTATATTTAGACCCCACACATTTCTTGCAAGAAGTATACAATTCAAATTACATCTGAACCCAATATATTCATTATAAGTTGCATTCTATTTTAGTTATTTTTCTAAACATATTGGAGTTGTTCTATGCGAAATCGGACACTTTTCGGAGTACTGTTTCGAATTTTGTTCAAATCTGGATATGTTATAGTCTTCATTGACATATGAACGTATTTCGATGGATGTTTCGAAATCTTAAAAATTGTTGATTTTACAATAAAATAAAGTGTCAACCTTATTCATTAAATTATAACGACTGAACTAACCAATGGATGAAAATGAGAGGCACGTATTTCCTTTTCTAATATAATTATAGCCAAAAGTATGTCTGTTTAAATATCTATTTTTTTGCATTTTGCATTTATAAGTGCTTTATTATACTAGCTTTTCACCATCACTAAAGTTCCTGCTGGCATGTCTTCTTGTTGCTCTAAACTCTAAATACTGAAGAGCTAGTAAATGGTAATAATAAAAATTATTTCAGACCGAAAGGTATCCAATTTCGCGTACAATACCCCATTATCTATGATCACAGCATATTTTGATTAATGAATATATCAATGACAATTTATTTGTTTTTTGATTTATAGATTTCAATGAAATGAATGATATGTTTCTTTTGTTTTAGTTCGGATATCCGCGAATACATCAGAAGTATTGCAATTAGAACAACGTACTGCAATGTCTATAAACAATGAAATCAAACGGCTCTATAACGTAAAAGCTGAGGATTCTTTGGTAATTTTACATAATGTTATTGAGTCGCTTTCTAGTTTATCTCCAGGACGTTATATTATAAGACACACTGGGAGACAAGGAGCATTTGCGGCTGTTTATAAAGAAGTCGACAGTCCTGGGTATGTATATGTAATATGTTTTTAACTAAACATTACTATCAAACTCATGTATAAGTAATTATTTTCTACTCAAGGAAGAACGTTCTTGATCTGCAAACAATTTATACCGAAAAGTACTTCACACTACCCAATCCTCCTTGGATTCCACTCGATAAGATAGTACCAACTCCTATGCTGAAATTCTTTGAAAGAATGCCAGTTATGTTTCATCCGCTACATAAAATTTCTCCTCAAAATAGAAATCGAGCTAAGAGAAACAATATTGATGCAGGTAATTATACGTTTACATTTATGTCTTTTTAATGATAATTTCTTAGTTTTACTATTTTTCTTATTTTAGGAAATATACGAAGAAGTTTAAGGACTAGAAAGAAGAAGAGTTTCGATGATTAATTCAAATGCAAATTATTATCATTTTAAATAGCGTTAAACCTTTGATTTTATTTATTATAAAACAAGATAATTTGAGTTTATATTAAAAAACTAATATATCTGATTTCGAAATAATCATGAAATATTTGTGATTTGTAAAGTTACTGATTGCCAATTGAAACTTAGCACACATGTAGACTATCGGAGAATATTATTATTTTTGATATCTGCCTGTTTTCATGTTTAGGAGGCGAAAGAAATTCATAAACGGTATTAATACAGCTCACGTGTAAACCCTATTGAACATTTTTTGTTGAAAATTTGTTAAATACTGAAATGATAATAAACATGTTGATAACTAATTTAAAAAAATTGAAAGCATACTGTGTGTATCATTTCGATAAGTAATTTAGATTGACAAATGTTGAACAAAATACTCAATAGTTTAGGAAATATCAACAATAAAGAGACCATATGACACAAATTAACGTCAGATATGAATCTAAAAAGTTTATGGCATTTCATTTAAATAGAGATAGTATTAAATAGATAAATAAAAATATTTTATAAAATAAGTTTCTCATCGCTAATATTACGGATGACGATCTTTTTAACAAGTTATTATGTTTCATTGTTAGTATGTTTTATTTTGTGTTACAAGAAAGCAACAGTTCATAAGTGAACATTTAAAAAGGTAAGAGAGTTTGATAAAAACTTTAAAATAATTGTGTTACTATTACACATGCAAAAATAAATATTTAATTTAATAAACCAACTGCCCTTGTATGACCCTGAAGGCCATAGTATACTACCCGGTTGAACTCTTCATTTGATGTAAAAAAATATGTATATAGCATTTGTTCCTATTGAGATACGCTATCGTCATCGAACATATTGCTAATAAAATATACTAAATACAACGTCCTCCTCTTCGGTTTTTTCTGTTTACCGTTTACGAAGAAAACGTACTATGTATATCAATACGTGATTACGTCATCCTATTATTTATGATGAAACATAAAAAGAAGTACGAAAATAGGTATATGTATAGACTACAGTTTAAAGAAGTACATATGTACTATGTACTGAACTAATTACGTCGTATTGTCGTTTGATGAATTACAGAGAAGGATAGTATTCTTCGAATTTTACAAAGTATAGAGTCAGTGTATCGATACATTTACGTAGGCGTGCTTTATGTTTGTATGGGGTAGTCTTAGGTGCTGTCATTGGTTGCAATCATGAATTACTTCATGGTTGCAATGTTACTCATTCGTATTCGCAAATAGGGATGACGTTCCAGCCTGGAACGTCATCGTTCCAGTTGCAGGAGCCCGCCCATCCGAGCTTTCCCGATTTCTTCCGACGGTCGGAATCCAACCCGATCCAAGATCAAGATCCAAGCGTCAGGATTCGGGAACAGTCGGGAAGTCGGGAATCACAAGAATTCAGGATTGTTCAGGATCCCGCGCATCCCTTATATTTTTATAATCTCAGGTTGCCGATTGGATAAATAATCATGGCACAGCAACAGCATTATTCTTTCAAAGTGAGTACATTATCATTAACGTTTAGAATTTCCATAAAATTTGTTTATTACATGACTCTAATTATAGTTCGATCTATCAATCGTATATATTTATATCACTGCGTCATTCGAACAGATCAATTTGAATGACTTGTGTCATGCAGTTTGACATAAATTTTATAAAATATTTTTATCAATCTTATTTTTTGTTTAGAAATACAAACTTGATCTTTTATGTATATTAGGAAATACTGGGATCTTTTCAAAAGAAAGAAAAATCCTTAGAATTAAATTGTTTATAAATTAGATCTCAATGTAACATTTATTAGTTATTAAATGTAGACCTCATCATATATTCAAATAACGTAATCCAAGAAAGAATTAATCTATTAAAAATTCAACTTTTTGAATGGTTTATGTACTATAATAAATAAAATATGAATCTTTGTGCAAATTAATTGGTTATTATATTTTTCATTCTTCTTTATTCTCTCATAATTTACTTGTTATATGTATTTTCTGATTTAATAGTGTACAGTATATCCTGCTGATCCGTTCGATGCAAATGCAGATGCAGCATTATTGTATAAAGCAATAAAAGGAAATGTCAGTGACGATAAAACTTTTATCAATATACTTACGAGAAGAGGGATTGTCCAGCGTTTGGAAATCGCTGAAGCATACAAAACATTATATGGAAAAGATCTGATTAAAGATATAAAGAGTGAATTTACAGGAAAATTAGAAGATGTTCTAGTCGCTCTTATGACACCATTACCTCATTATTACGCCAAGGAACTGCACGATGCTATTAGTGGATTTGGCACCGATGAAGAAGCAATTATAGAAATTTTATGCACTTTAAGTAATTGTGCTATCCGTATAATTGCAGCATTTTGTGAAAATTGTATGTGTAACCACAATTCAGAGATGAGTTTTTCTGCATAATTTTTAACACGTTCCATGCCACGTGTACCATTGATGGTACATGTTAAATTTCAGTGTAAATACCACTGTGGTGGTACACACCGACATATTTATCTAATGTGCTAAAAAATATATTTCATAACAAGTTCAACACTGTAGAATATATTCCCACCAAAAGAATGAGGCATTATAAAAAAAATGCAGTATACAAAAAAGAAGAAATGTAGAACAAAGTAAATGGCCTGAATGAAAAATCGAGCAAAAATGGCTCGGCATGGAACGTGATAATGCTGCATGTGTGGATTTGATTCATTATATTATTTTGCTTTTACAGTATATGGCAAAACTCTTGAACATGATTTAAAAGGGGACACTTCAGGACACTTTAAAAGATTGCTTGTTTCGCTTGTTCAAGCAAATAGAGATGAAAATCAGAATGTAGATCAAGCTCGAGCTATAGTTGATGCACAAGCACTTTATGAAGCTGGTATGTTTACAATACAATAGAACATTAATTTTATTTTTATTGTAATTTTTCAAAGTTATATCTTTATAATATCGGTTGTTTAAACAATATAATAAAGTAAATTAGCAAATTATGAATTTCATGTATAACTCATGTACATCTAAATACATTGAAGATGTAATTTAATTATCGTTCATTTACATTGCAGGTGAAAAACGATGGGGAACAGATGAATCTCAATTCATTGCTATTTTAGTATCTCGTAGTTATCAACAGTTAAGAGAAACTTTTAGTGAATATAATAAAATATCTGGACATGACATAGAAATTGCTATCAAAAAAGAATTCTCTGGAAATCTCGAGAAAGGTCTCCTTGCGATAGGTAAGAATTTTTTTCTAAGATTAGTATTGTAGAAAAAACTCTCCATTAGCTTGCTCATTATGCTACAAAATGTTATTACTAGACTACACTTCAGAAAGTGGAATGGAATAGAATCCTATTTTTCACGGGAACAGCCTTTGTAGGTCTAAAGTCTAAAGCAAATACAAATCGTACTAAATTCTATCGAATTTCATATTGTAGCATTTTTTGAAAATTTTCATAATGCCATAAATGCATAAGCATTCGCAGTCTAGTTATCATGATGTTTCGTTTGGATACTATTTCGAGAATACCTTTCTAAATCTATAATCGTTTATGTTCCAGTGAAATGTGTGAAATCAAAAGTGGGCTTCTTTGCTGAAAGATTATATAGCAGTATGCATGGTATAAGCAGAAAAGATCGAACACTTATTCGCATTATTATTTCTCGAAGTGAGATTGATTTGGGTGATATTAAAGAAGCTTTTGAGAAACGATATGGAGAATCATTGGAAAGTTGGATAGCTGTACGTATTTTTATTGATTTTTATATATTTCTGTTATGAAAAGAATACTATTGCAATTATTATTATTATAAGTGGAATACGGCTGGTAAGACCAACAAACAGCCAATCAATTCATAGAATAGTATTTATACATGTACTTCTTTAGTACAATTAAAAGAATCGAGACAGTAATAATGTTAATCTATTAGATTATGTAATAAGAACTTACACATGTTTATTTGCTAATGGTTACAAATTTGTATGATTTCAGCGTGATACATCTGGAGATTACAAAAGAGCTCTTCTCTCAATAGTTTCCACATAAATCAAATAAAATATGTTAAAAAGCGATTGCGAGTACCAGACTCGTAGCAGTCACTATAAAAGATAATGTATTTTAACATATACTTTTTACATGAAAACTGATTGCTTCTTATAATGAACTAAAATTTATTTTTAATGAAATAGCACTGTTATATACAATTTTTTTATATTAAAGTTTCTATATATTTTGCAATGGAGATATATTTATACACATTGTTATAAAATCTACACAAAAATAAAGTACTATAAATATTATTGTAGTATACTTTATTATTAAGAAATGCGAGTATGAAATGGTAATGAAAAAGGTAATAGAAGTTTATTTGTTCTAAATCTTTATGAAAATATTTAAAAACCCTCGGACGACCCTTTAGACAAAGCAAAATTCCGAAATATGTAATGGAAAAAATACCTTACTAAATGTAAAGTGCTACTGAAAGTAATATAGGTTAATTTGCTTTGTCCAAAGAATCTATCCGTCGCGAATCGTCTTTTTGTACGTGGTATCTAATGTTTACGACCAATTCAAACAGCTAATTATAAAATACAAATGATCATCTTCATGATAAAAAGCGACTATAATAATTATGTAGCAAATTAGGGAAGATTTTTATCTTCCCGCAAATTGGAAACTCAATTATCGAAATTGTTATATTTATAGAAAAAAAACGCGACGTATAAAAAGACCCTACCTAGCTAAAAAACAGATTCCTACCCGCTTGGCGTTCTCACGGTCACTGTACTCGTCAAAATATACTACGTAAGGAATAGAGTAATAAAAAAGACTGTTGTTTATTCACTTACTACTTGTTGGGGGGACGAGAAACTGCGTTAGAGTCCTGAAATCAAAAAATAAAACAAAAAGATATTAAAATCGATTCGTAAAATTTCATTGTGACATGAAACGATTTTAATTTAAATTCTATTTAAATGATGTTCGAAATAAAAAGTGTAGGTAGTACAATTTTTTATTAATACATTCAAAAGAAAATGTTCAATAATAAAGATCAATTATGAAGATTATCTTTGTACTTACATATTCTCTCCCCCTTGAAGAAAGCACGACACGTTGCCCTCGATCTCAGCTTTCGATGTCGTCTTTGGTCATCAGTCATCAGTCATCAGCTTCGAAGTATTCTCTACCCTTAGGGTTCTATAACAGAAAGAACAAATTCATTTAATCTCAATCGATCGACCGTCGAAGAATAAATCCGAATTAATAAAAAATAAATAATTCAAATTATATATTTATTGATTTTTCGTTAATAGTTTGAAAAGAAGATGTTTAATAATACAGTTTAATTGGGAAGATTATTGGTATTTAGTATTTATTAATTGTTCACTACTTGTTCAAAAAAAGATGAGCAACAACACAGTATAATGGAAAAGACAATTGGTACTCACGCTCACGTCCTCCCCTGCTTGAAGAATGTATGACATGACGCCGGGATTTGATTTCGATTCTCGAACAGCATCGATAGCATCGAACTGGGCTAGCAATATGTTCTTTCGATCGATTGAATCTTTTCCAACCGACTCTGCAACAGAAAGAAAAGAACAGGCAGAGACTAGATTAGAATTAATGATAAATAAGTAATTCAATTTGAATGTAAAGCCAAAATTAATTCTAACGGAAATTAAATAAACTCGACTTCTATTGCACGACACGAATTCAAATATAATTGATCGTCACGACACGACACGAGAGAAAATCCAAATTAATAAGAAATAAATAATTCCAGTTGAATATTTATTAATTGTTCACTAATTGCTTGAAAAAAGATGAGCAACAACACAGTATAATTGAAAAGACAATTGGTACTCACGCTCGCACGTCCTCTCCTACTTGAAGGATGTACGACATGACGTTGCGTCTTGATTTCGATAATCGAATCACATTGATCTCAGCTACAAATATGCTCTTTCGATCGATTGTTTTGAATCTGTAACAAAAAGAACAAATTCATTAATTTCAATTGGCAAACAGTCAGAAACTATATCACAATTAATGATAAATAAATAATTCTAGTTTAATATAAGATCAAAATTAATTTTAACGGAAATTATCGCACGACACGAATTTAAAGCCAATTAATCGTCACGACATAAGAGTAAATTGGGATTAATAGGGAATAAATAGTTCAACTTGAATATTTATTAATTATTCATTAATGGTTTGAAATAAAATGTTGAATAACACAGTTTAATTTGAAAAATAACTTATACTCACGTTCGCGTCCTCTCCTGCTTCAAGAAAGTCCGCCATGATGCTACGTCACGATTCGATTCTCGAACCCATCGATCTCGCTACCAAGACGTTCTTTCAAACGATGATTCTTTTCCCGCGGAATCTGTAACAGAGAGAACAAATTCATTAATTATTACAATTGACAAACAGTCAGAAACTAAATCAGAATGAATAGTAAATAAACAATTCAATTTGAATAGAGAATCAAAATTAAATAAACTTGACTTCTATACAACGAAACGAATTTAAATAGGATTGGTCGTCACAAGAGTAAATTATCGCGAGAAGGCAACACGATTCGAGGATACATTTAAATCAATGAAAATTAAATAAGGTTAAACTTTACCCACTGTTAAACAGACGAGATAGTTAAAGACTGCCAGCCTTACGGGAGTTGGTATCACCCGAATATTTCGGTATTCTCTTACACCCTCTTGGATGTATTCTGGCTGGAGTAAGAAATAGAAGGCCACTGAGGAGATTCTCGTCGGTGAGAAGCCAAATCGTCACGGAACCATATTAGTTACATTCTGCACCGAACGTATATGTATATTCCAAGTTAAGCAGATATTTCAGACGATGTTTTAATGTTGGTTTTTAGGGTTTACGATATTAAAATGAAATAAATGAAATATTGACGCATAATTTTAGGAAAATAAACAATTCCTACTTCAAATTTTATACGACATGCCTCAATTTGTAATTTCAAAATATTTCATAAACGAGAATTATTATCTCACACTTTTTTATACATAAATGTCCCAAGAATCGATCTGTGGGAACAGAAATATGTTGAAAAGACTTTACTGTAAAAAATTAGATGGCTAGGTGGTCAAGGGAGTGCTCGTTAACATCATTAGCAAAAGGAATTGTTATAAACATTAAACAGCCAGAAATAATAAATTTATCTGTGAATTGTATTGAATAAATTAATGCGTGCGAATGTTCATGGTTTAAAAGTTATTCCGTATCTCGAATACTATTAGCCACTTTTACTAAAAAATTAGGAGGTCAAATAGACAAGGAAATGCTTGTGGACACCGCTGTAAAATGGAATTGAAATGAATTTATCAATAATTGTTGTAACGGCGAGATCGACATCGATCGATATTCGGTGGAGTGGGGAGCGTCAGAGGTGGACAAGGGGTCATTTACAGCTACCCTGGCCTATCCTGGCCTGCCATCAACAATCCTGTTTTGTCCTCCAACTGTTTATTCAACGAACAACGGTAAGTTTTATTACTATTAATATTTTCCAATATTTCCTTTGTCTACCCTTGGCCCAGCTTCAACAAACCTATCCTACAACTGTTCATTCAACGAATACCATGAATTATTATCTCTAATATGCTAATTGGAATTTCCATAAAATTTTCGGTATTGAGTCTTCTTCAAATTTATATTTCTTGATTAAAATTGGTATTCCTCCGATCGGAGGTCCCTCAGGGGCTCACTCACGGATGGGGCTGTGAGTGAGTACGGGCAGTAGCGTCCCTGGGGCTACCCGAATCGCCTATAGGCCGCACTCGTGAGTTGGTTGTATTCGCACTCTTGTGCAAAGTTAGGTAATCACTTATGTGCTGGTCGTATCCACACTTGTGTGCGGGGTATGATTGCTCTCATGAGCTGGTTCGCTGGTTGTATTCGCACTCGTGTGCGGGGTTACAATTGCTCTCATGAGCTGGGTTCTCTTGTTGTTTTCGCACTCATGTGCTTGATTAGGATCGCACTCATGTGCGGGTTTATATTTGCTCTCGTGAGCTGGTTACATTCGCACTCGTGTGCGGGATTTAATTCTGAATTCAACTGCATTGTTTCTAAATACGGTTAGTCTGGTCCAGCTAGATTACAACAGTCGGCCGCTAACGAAGAAGACACAGCGAATGAAGAGGACACGCCAACGTAGAAGAAGAAGACTTCAGTGTATTTTTAAGTTAGTTATATTCCGTCAGTTATATTAAGTTAGATTTGGTCTATATATTAAGATTGTATACCATCGTTGCAAATATGTCGAAATATGCCTTCTGCTGTGTCGGACCTTGCTTGTATGTATGTACCAGACCGGTTGGACCCGCTATTCGGCGTCGATACATTGAGAGGGATGGTTCATTAAGACCTGTTCAGTCGTGTAGCCATGCTACAGTGTCCTCCCCATTCGTCATCCTACCGGGTTCACCTCAACTTGTGTTGCTTGGTGACAGGTAGTTGGTAGAGAAATGGGATATCGATTGAACACTTCTCATGGCCATTTCTCTTGGTAAGGACACGTCGGGTATCGGCTCTGGCCGGAGCTGGGCTGCAAGCATTGTACGCGCCGCGTCCCCTTCGAACCAGAGCCTTCTGCTCTGGTTCGCTCTTGTTTCTCGCTTTGAAAGAATCAGAGCCTTTTGCCTGATTCGCGGTTGGCCCCCCGTGGATCGGAGACTTCTTCTCCGATTCATACCTTTTGCTCCGCGATGATTACTCGGCATACTTGCGTAATTTAGTATAAGTCCGTCGTTATAAGAAAGGAAGCCAGAAGGAATACAACCTCCTCGTGGTGAGACCTGGGCAATCCGTATTATCCTCTATTTGTAAGAACTTCTAGTGTCTTATGAATAGAGGATAATATCGAGCTAATAGCTGCACATTTAATAAGTGTGTTGATTTTCAATAAATTCTATTCCTATACCTATTGTCTTCCATAACATTTTGCAATTTCACCTTCCTTCAGAACAAAATATATGTATTATTCAAGCTGGTTCACCCCGGGTGTGAACACTGTCATATATTCTCTGGTTCTATTTAGGTAAAGAGTGCTTAATTTCCGGCACCGACGAGATAGGATCTCGTCGGTGGTATAGGACACAAACTAGATTAGTCCAGACATTGTGTCATTTCGTATCAATACATTTTATGTATGAATCTACAATGATTAAATAAAGACTATGAATTAAAAAGAATATCTGCGTATAATATTTATTGAACTACCAATTCTTCCCGAACGTCCCTCTTCTCCCACTTGTGGTTGAGTTGCAATACTGAATTTCATGGCACCTCCTTCGATATTATGTTCTCCTAATACAAAGTTCAACTATCGAGATTTTCGATATCGGGGAGGTGGCACGAAAATTCAGTAGTACAACTCAACGGGAAGCCAGACGCAGTGTAACCAGATTGAGAAAATCGAGGGGAATACAGGTACCCTCTCTCAGATGACCAGAGCAGTTGCGCGACTGCGCGACCAGTTTACGGCCTTAGTGGGGGACGTTGGAGTGTGCGCATTGCTGGAATAGGGTAGTGGAAGGGGAAAGTAGGGGAGTATGTATTATCGTCCAATATCTTAACCCAGTAATTGAATGTTTCCACACGATGCAACCTTACCGCTCGGGTTGTATCAATTAGATTATATTAGTTACGAGGCCTACTAACTATCCTAGCGACTCCCTGATTTCGCATCAGGTTCGTTCGCGACTTACCAATTATCCAAATAGAGAATTTTCCTACCTAGTGGCTCCCCAATGTCGCATTGGGTTCGTCCGCGCTGTTCTACAACTTCCTAGCAGCTCCCCGGTTTCGCATCGGGTTCGTCTGCGCGCCTTTCCTAGTGACTCCCCAATTTCGCATTGGGTTCGTTCATGAAGTTCTCCTTCCTAGCAACTCCCTGATTTCGCATCAGGTTCGTCTGGGCTTGACTCCATTCCTAGAGGCTCCCTGACTTCGCGTCAGGTTCGTCCTCGCTGTCTATAATCGTAGCAGCTCCTCAATTTCGCATTGGGTTCGTCCGCGCACCTTAACTAACAAATTGAGACCATATTCCTAGGTAACAACCCTTCGCCGGCCACTCGTTGCTACTCGCGGCCCTGGCTCGTAACAACCATATACATAACAATTTTAAATGTGTAAGTACATGTGTGTGAAAAATTGGGTACAAATAGATTTCCACATCACTCGTGACGTACTATTGTTGATGCGTTTCTTTTGTCAGTGGTATCCCCTGTAGGCCTGTTCCACTGTGTCACATGATAATTTCGAGAAAATGCATAATCATAGCCATAACATATGGTGTTGACCAGAATTTCTTTCCAAGAAAACGATTTAGAGAGATTTCTTTCTAAAATGCTACCTTTACGGTGAACGGGCAGAATTCTATGGTTCTCGGATGTATTGAGAACTCATAATCTGACCTGAAGCCGGGTCTATAAGTATATATGGTCTGAGAGCATATTCTGATATGGTCTAAGTTCTGTACCACCGACGAGATATGTATAAGTATCTAGTGGTATGCGAGTGTGCCACCACACTCTCGCTCGAGCCGTTTTCCCACCCTTACGAAAGCCGGCGACAAATGGACAAGTAGCCAAGAATAAACATTCCATTTACCTATTAAATTATTATAATTAAACCATGAATCTATTTCGTAAATTATTTCGTAGCTACGGTCTAATAATACTCCAGAATCATCTCGAATAAAACGTGAAAGTGCGTAGGAAGTGGGCAGGGTAGCAAATGGGCAATTTGTAATATATGACGTCTGAACTAAGTAAGCAGCATTTTATATATATACTATTATCGAATGGTCAGTAACAGTTTCAATTTCCATAGATGATGGTGTGCATAGAGCGTGCCGGTACATGCACGCAGAGCTCTCCTTTCTTCAGGTCGTTGACGACAACGGTCCTCGGAATATCCCATCTGTAACGCATGGAAAATACGATTACAAAACAGTTCGGCCAATTTCACAGAGCAGAACTGACTAGAGATGATGAAACATTACTTGTTGAAAAGCACGACAACGGTCTCGTTCGAGGGCGTAACGAACGCCGCGGATTTCACTTGGAAGTCATTGGTGATGGAAATTCTGGTCGAACCTCTCCCGATGAATCTGCTAAAGTGTTTCAGAGCGTAGAACATTGGCTGTTTGTAGAACTCGTCGGTCGTCGCGTTTACTATAATAGGCGAGTCGACGTTATTGTTGATCCAGTTAGGTCCTCCGGTCTCGTCCAGCGCAAGGTTCCAGTCGATCCAGCCAACCGACCAGTTGTTCAAGTACTGAAAATGTTCATGTGGTGTACAAATATTAATTATAATTATTTGCACTCGACGCTATTCCGTATGTCCGATTCAGATGATTTTTTTCCAAATCATGCATATGAAATTGTGCCAACTATTCGTACAACGCTTAAAGTTTTTAGCAATCCGCTGGAGGCGAATAAATTTAGTAAGTGAAAATTGCACAACATAGCATGATATAATTATGTATGTACTATAACTGTAGTGCTACGTACGTCCAATATGCTCGACATATACGATTCTCCTCGACCCCACGCTCCCAGGTCAACGTGTTTAACAAACGGACCAGTTCCTATTTCAACAAATTGATGCGTTACTGTATATCATTAAAGGTAATTATACCATTAACGCAATCGCTGTCGCATGAATCGTATAGAGCAGTTATGTGTGCATATTTATAAATTAATTTCTGTGCTAAACCAATTACAAAACTCCTTTATTTTTCATTATTTTTTTTATGGGACTTTCACCAACATATTCGTGGCATTTATCAAATTAAAACGATACCAAATATGATATTATTCCGATGATATTTACTTGTGTAATGAACGATGAAAGTTCTGGACGCAAGGAAGAACAGCGAATGGGAAATGCTTTGAACTGTACCGGCGCGACTCTCCGCGTCCCTTTCTTTCACATACGCCATACGCTGTCCTTCTTTGCGTCGGAAACTTTCATCGTTCATTACAGAAGTAAGTATAACTGGAATTATATCATAGTTGGTATCATTTTCATTAGAAACATGCCACGAATATTGTGGCCAAAGACCCTTAAAAAAATAGTGAAAAATAAAGAAGTTTTAGTTATGTTTACAGTTCTCGTCGACCGAGGTCTCTCAAACTTCGCTGTCCTTTTCTATGTTCGGCGCGGTTTTTTAAGCCACAAAAAGTAGTGTCCTGCTTTGATGTAGGTCACCAGACAGAACCGAGAAATGACTTAGAGTCGGACATCACTGTATCTGGTAACGCAGTGATCGACGTTCGTACCTGGGCTTGCTTCGGTCATCAGAATGAATTTGTCCGGGAATGCGTCGTGTGTTTCGGTCAAGACATTAGGCGAGTTAAGAAAATCAGCATAAAAGTGAACAGCTACACCATCGGCGTACTGGTTCGCCTTTTCGTGCGCGAGAACTTCTTTGATGAACCAGGGCAGGAAAATCCTTTGGTCGTCGAGAAGCAGAATCTTGGTATCGTTGTGTGAAGACGCTGCTAATGTTGGTCCTAAATTGTCGCCAACCCACTTGGAAACAGTCCCCGATGTCCATCCCATGCTGGTCAGCCTGAAGAACGGTATATAGGCGTTCAATGGTTCGTTTCCAGTCGACACCGCCCATACATCGATGCCATGCTTGTCGTACTCCTCCAGGAATTTCAGTATATACTCGGCGTAGAGCTGATAATACTCTTTCTTCAAGAAACCTAACGAATCATTGAAAAACCATTGTTATTTACACGTCTCTTCGACATCGCAGGAACATATTTCGTTGAGATTGGTGGAGTTTGACCTAGTTAGACCATTCTTTTCAGTTTCAAAGTAAATAAACACTTGCAAAATAATAAAGAATATAATATTAGGTCGTTGGATACGAAATGACCGATTTTTAACAGTAACATTAATTAACCGCAACTATTTCTTATTGATCAAAGAATCACACGTTTCTTGATTGTATTATGATAGAAATTGAATTTTTGTTTTGTCACTTCATTTACAAGATTGTCATCTCTGTTTTGTAGTTCTTTTTACTATCAATGAGAGACGAGAGGTAGCAGCAGACCATAAAATGATCGGGCGAGTGGCGAGTAGCGATATTTTTCGTTGAAAACTCGAAATTCTTGTTGCGAAAAGAACATCCACGTCTTATTTATTAAAAAAAAAACTGTATAGCAATATTCTCACCGTGTCCGTTAACCTTATCGTTAGTCTTCATCCATGCTGGGGCGGACCACGCGGCGCTAACCATTAACAACTCGGGATTCAACTTTTGTGCTTTCTGAATGTACGGTATTTTGTATTTGTAATCCTCCGATGCGAGAGAAAAATTGGCCAGAGTAAGGTCGTTATCGTGGTCGTCGTACGTGTAAGGTTTCACCGAAAAATCGGTACCGGCGATAGGCAAGCGACCCAGCGAGTATCTGCTTCCTTCTTCGCAGAAGTATGTACTGCAAACGATTAATCAATTAATTATCTGATTTCATCTGGAATCGTGCGGCTATTAGGGTGGAACGAAGAAAAGCACAATTGTTCGATTATTATCTAATAGTGAAATAAAGTTGCCTTTTATCTTTCAGATTAAGTTTGCACAAGTCGGGTTGTGTCAAATAAATTTTTAAGGTACCGTAAGAGCTTTGAAATTTGAATTCTATGTTTTCTTACAAGCATTTAGAATTCTAATTGTACGTGTACGATATTTATTAAAATCAACGCACTTTGAAGTACTTGTTGGTTCTTTAATCAACGTTTACTTTGTTTTTTTCTTACTTAGTTCAGATTCAATGCAATTTTTCGAAAATTTTCATTACATATCTAGTGAACTGACCGATCAAGTTTGGCTGAAAATCTAAAGTCGTTTGGTGCATTTATCAAAAAGTCATTCTGATTTAAAGTGTGTGCCATCAATTATGAGACTGACGCGACGCGCGACGGTACGCGACGAACGAGGATCCCGCGCAATAAAAGGTAGCAAACGAGCAATCTTCTACTGTACTTCGCTTTATTTTGAACGATAGGTTGCTTATTGCTTCGCTGTGCAACTTACCACAGCAGTTTCTTCTGAACAGGCTCCGACAGCTTCTTGATGTTGATGCCAGCAGAGTCAGTGAACGCTCCGCCAAACCCTAAGATTTTCTGATATTGTACCGAGTTGTCCACGTTCAAGGTAAGCGGGGGTATCAGTGAAATTGGGCATTGGCCAAATTGTTTTTCCGAGAAGCTCAAACGTTGGCCATCCTTCGACGAGACATACCAGTAGAAGCTGCCGTCCACCGGCACTTTTGGATCTTGTTCCGGCGTCTCGTCGCAATAGGTTGCATTGCAAACGCACACAGTCTTATCGGGGCCATAACTTTTAGGTACGCACCCGTCCGCCTGACCTATGATTCATAGCATATTCATAAACATCAACCATTCGCATTTGTGCCCTCTCTACTGTGTACATCAGGGTGGCTCTTATATTTAACATCTGAAATTCTTCTTGCGGCACTCCCCAGGATTATTCCATGTAAATCTCTGCAAAGTTTGAGCTCGATCGGATAACAGATAGGATAATTAACCCTTTGATTACTCTAGGCGCCTATAGGCGCTCTCGGTCCACTGACACGTGAGACGCCTATAGGCGCCTAGCTCCTGGGAAGTGTCCATTATTATTCCGGCAAATCTTATTTTAGTCAGACGTAAGTGGATGCTAATTTAGCTGTTACATATTCCGTTAGTCGTATATTATTGAAATATGTTTATTTATATTCTGCAGTTATTTTTTACCTTTGACCGACAATAACTTTGGCCGGCAACGTCTTTAACCGACAACGATTTTAGTTGACGACAGTATTACAGTGTTGAATTACAATTGAATCACTTGACGAATTATAATTACAAAGTAAATCAATTACATTGTATCCGTTTATTTCGTTATTCAAAATTCAGTCGCTTCATTCAATTAAATTACAATGTAATTCGTTTTTATAATTGAAATACAATTAAAAAGTACGGTGTACTTTTGAATTATATACATATAAGAACAATAAGTGGTGGAAAAAGAAAAAGCTTATCACATATGATATCAGTGATGAACATGGTATTCTACATAAATCCATATTGTGTGACCAAAAATAAACTTGTTTATTACGTTCGTTTCAGAAAAGAAAAATAAATTGTAGAAAGACATAGAACAAAATTACTACAGAAAAAAAGTAATACTATTTACATAATAGGAAAGACGTAAAACAAGAACATTCTTCACGTGGCACTAATCCGCATAATTTATGCGGTCATATTCACTGATGGCTATTGTCAGCAAGTTTTAAATTAGTTTGAATGAACACTCTTTGTTTAAACATCTCGTCGCTAAGATTGCTGCATTTTAGAACGTTGCAATAGAAATAAACATAAACATAAAATTAAGTTGTCTGTGAATACGAAACGGAAGAAACACGGATACAAATTAACGATATTTTCACATTGACCGAGTAATTTGAATTACATTTTATTTCACTTACATTGTATTTCGATTACACTCATAATTCGCGTAATTAGCAATTAAATTAAGTGAACGGTTCGAATTATGGAATGCCATTACAATGTAATTCAAATACTGTTTACGTAAAATATAAAGTAATTCAATTACAATGTATTTAAATTAGACTGACATTTTTTTCTTTAATTATTCTACACTGACACTTTTACTTTTGCTATAATGCCTCGTACAGACTTGCGCCGCGCGCCGAACCGCGCGGCGAACCGCGCGACGAACCGCGCGGCGAACGCGCGCATTTCGGCAAACATTTCGGCGAACCGCGCGACGAACACGCGCATTTCGGCAAACGGAACGGATTTGTGGTATTACCAGAATTTCTTGCAAACAACTATGGGAGCTGCAACGGCGTATACTACACAAAGAAATACAGAAAATGTTGGCAGTTTATTGAGTGAATTAAAGTTTCAAAGTGAAATGTTCAGGTCTGTACGAAGCATTGAACATTCAGATTCGAGATTAAATGACTTGAGATGTTATGACAGTTCGACGAACATTTCGACGAACGGCGCGCACGAACGCGAATGGGTGGCACTTGCAAATCTGTTTGCAGGATAGATATCATATCCTAAACATTCATAATATAAAGAATAAATGTCAAGAAATAGAAAGAAATTTATAAACAGACATCGGTGATTTAAATTATCTGAAAAAATTATATCTCTACTTCCTAATTTGTTTCAAATTATTAAACAGGCTAATTAATAATCCCAACCTTGTTGACCAACCTTGTTGTTGTTTACGGAACGCGCTCTCGGAACCTAACCCTTCCGTTTTTATTCAGAATATGTATCGTAGAATCATATAAAGACGAAAATTCATCATGTTGCAACATCGGAATAAAAACGGAAGGGTTAGGTTCCGAGAGCGCGTTCCGTAAACAACAACAAGGTTGGTCACACATCGAGCCATTTTCGGTTTGGCTGAGCGTTCTAATTGTAAGTTGTGAAAATTGCACACGTCTTTTTGATATGTAAATACTAGAGGTGTCCGGGAACCCGGGAATTCCCGAATTCCGATGCCGGGAACGGGATGGGAAGCCTCGTATCATGTCGGGACAGGATCCAAAAAATCCAGGGTTTTCCGAAATTCTCGGGATTCTGTCCCGATCCCAAAACTGCAAAGTTTTCATAGCAATTAAAATTATTAATTAGCCTGTTTAATAATTTGAAACAAATTAGGAAGTAAAGATATAATTTTTTCAGATAATTTAAATCACCGATGTCTGTTTATAAATTTCTTTCTATTTCTTGACATTTATTCTTTATATTATGAATGTTTAGGATATGATATCTATCCTGCAAACAGATTTGCAAGTGCCACCCATTCGCGTTCGTGCGCGCCGAAATGCGCGCCGTGTTTCCCATAGCTGATGGATACGCCGCGCGCACGAATGCGCGCCGAAATGCACGCCGAAATGCGCGCGGCAGCGTTCGTGGCACCGTTCGGCGCGCCGAAATGCGCGCCGAAATGCGCGCCGTTCGTCGAAATGTTCGTCGAACTGTCATAACATCTCAAGTCATTTAATCTCGAATCTGAATCTTCAATGCTTCGTACAGACCTGAACATTTCACTTTGAAACTTTAATTCACTCAATAAACTGCCAACATTTTCTGTATTTCTTTGTGTAGTATACGCCGTTGCAGCTCCCATAGTTGTTTGCAAGAAATTCTGGTAATACCACAAATCCGTTCCGTTTGCCGAAATGCGCGTGTTCGTCGCGCGGTTCGCCGCGCGGTTCGCCGAAATGTTTGCCGAAATGCGCGCGTTCGCCGCGCGGTTCGTCGCGCGGTTCGCCGCGCGGTTCGGCGCGCGGCGCAAGTCTGTACGAGGCATAAGAAGAATTAGACGAAGTCGGCTAACGTTGTTGTCAAACGATGTTAATATCGAATATAATACTGTCGCGGACTAAAATCGTTGTCGATCAAAATTGTTGTCGGTGAAAACTGAAAACTGTGTCGGTGATTTCCATGGGATCCATATCAACTTCCCCCGTTCTACTCTACTGTTTGAAATTAATAAAAATTCGCTGTACATACCTTCGGTCAGGAGAAAGAAGCCAAGGAACAGCACAGCTTTCCACATAGTTTGCCGTATCGTTCTTAAACAGCACCTGTAATCACGAATGTGCGAGTTTTGGTGGCAGCCAGTTGAGCACACACTCAATTTATATCGACTTATATCACGAGGGTGGGAGGGTGGCTAGCAAGCTCCGCCCCGAAACATATTCGTCATCGTCGTCGATAACGGAAGGCGTAAAGTACTACCAACTTCTTATAGATGAGGTTAGTCATTTTTTAATCTATGTTTGCTCTATATTATTTGGGTCGATGGTGTGTAAATAGCTAATTATCTTGGTTTTAATACTTTCCCCTCCCCGATTATTGGGGAACATTAGCGATCCAGAGTCGGGTAAAGTTTCTTCAGACTTGTGTTGCTGTAGACATCGGACAAATTTCTTCGAGTCTCGCAAAAAATCAAAAACTTGCTGCGAAACCCGGGTAAGTCCAGATTTGAATCGCGCAAAACTTTAACGAATACAATTTTAACCCTTTCCACTTGGAACTATTTTAACACGAAAACTAAACACTTTTTCTGACCTAATGCAATTCACTCAGGCAATACTCAAATGTTTCGCAATTTATTAAATACAAACTTTAATAAATCGCTGGGCAATGACGGCGCGGCGCGGCGCCCACTGTGGGCTAGATCGACGCGCTAGCTGTTCAACGCCTATTTCACCATTATTTCAAATCATGAAGACCACATTAAATATGTCGTTGGATTCGTCTTGGCGTCAGCTATAACATTATTGAATAAAAGATATGTAGTTATAAATAAATAATCAAGGTGAACACAATTTTTTATTAAAAAAAAAATTATTCAAATTTTTTGTACTGATATTTGTAGAAGACTGAGTACTGATTACTTTTTGTAGGAAACATTTTTTTGTCACACTATCGGAAATGTCTGAAAACTCGTGTGAATAATGAATAATATTTGAAAACTGGTTATTCAGGCTTTCAAACAAGAGTGTGCTTGAAAGAATGAATAAATTTTTATGACATTTAATGAAATAACAAAAATGTATTATTACTGCCTTATTTAAAGAATTACAAATATACGAACAATAATAAGTATTATATTTTACAAAGTTACTGACTATAATCCGTTAACCATGCAGAAAAATCTATACAATAATTCTTATTAACAAAGATAACATTTTTATTAGAAAGATATTACATATGTCACGTCTGGCGACGTGTTGCCATAGGTGTTAGCCATATTCGTTAGATATAAGTAATCATACTCCACTCCGATCACCACATCCGATTCTCACGTCATACCATACCTTCATTCTTATCTTAACCCTTGTATAATAATCATATCTTAATGTATTCCCCGTAGCCGTATCACGTAGCATTCCCCGTAATCATTATTCGCACATCTCATAACATCCGACACATAGCGTAGACCATAAGACACCTATACATTCGACCCCCCGATTCCAAAACGAGTTCAGTTAGTACAGGTCAGTTGTTCAGTTGTTCAGTTCGATTCAGACAGTCAGTCTGACACTCTCGTCAAGACTCCAGCGAGGCTCGTCGCCTCCTGGATGTCCCGGTCAGGACTCCGACGAGTCCTCGTTCTCATCCGCCTTCTTACGCGCTTCTAATTCATTGTAATCTTAATTCGTACGTTACAAATATAATCCCAGTATTAATTTAATAAGTGAGTCTCGCTTAGTTCACCTCCCTACATCCTCGCGCTTGTGATACTCTCCTTTCGATTCACGTTCTACCTGTTTCTGCGTTTCGAACTCGCACGTCTGAGCTTACCCAGGCTCGGTGCATTCCTCTGGTTTCAACGGGAAACGCAGAAGCCTCTCTTTCTCTCAATATATCAGTTCGCGACGCATTCTCTAACACGAGTATCACACGCCGCGCCGCGCCGGTCGTCATTATCAATCGCGGAAGCTCGCGCGCGTCAACGGACGCGAAACGGAGGGCAGCAGCCACGAGGTATTCCCGTCAGCCGAGGACCAGCAGCTACGTGATCTTCCCAGAACGAGTGTGGATCATCGTTTTCCCTACAGCGGCCCAGCCGATTCGATTGCAGCCGTCAACGAGCAACGAGAGCAGTTCTCATCCGATTGTCCGATAAGTCGTTAAACATTTCCCTGCGAAGATTCGCGCCGTCCGAATTGTCTAGCTCTCGTCCGCCGCTTTGGGCGAATCTACTACCTGTAAGCGTTAAGTAGTATCCGCGTGTCCGCGAAAGTCGTGGTTCCCAGTCAGACGCCGGACGTACGTGCCGCGTGGACAAAAGATTGTATCGCATTTGATCGTCCAGTAAGGGGAATGGGTCGCCGAACGATAATTTCGCGTAAGCCAGACTCCGGGACGTAACACATATATTTTTGTAAATAAACATAACGTAACTAAGAATCGTCTTCGAAGTTTTCCCTTAATATTAATTTTTCTATGTCATACAATATAGAAAAATTAAGTTGTAATAATTTTAGGACGTAAAAAACTCTAAATTTCAGTTAATTAGTATTGCATAATTGGATACACACCAGCTGTACTCAAATGTTCAAGAAAATACATTAACATTACAGGTACAAAAGTGAAGAGAAAATAAAAAGTCAACAGAAAGTAAAGAATGTGGCATCCGCCATATGGAATCCGCCATTTTGTTTTTGTACTTTTGACATAAAATTCATAATCAGCGACCCGAAAAACCCCACAGTATCAATTTTGAACTAAATTGTAGTACTCCTTCCTATTTTGGCTACGATTTCGATCGAACTCATCACTGTGCGCGTGTCACGCGACGCTTTAAACTATCATAACTTCCGGGTCTGGATTGGTTAGGATCTGAATTTTGCACGATCTTTTAGAGGAGATCTTGCCGAAAATGTTCCACTTTGTTAGAACATACGGATCGACACGAATGACAACTTTATCTCTCGTCAAATTATCTCTCGTTTTTTTTTATAATAAATTATGGACAATAATGTTTAGTTCCTGGTGCGTTCTCAACTTAGATATACATTCTTTATATAAAAAAAAATTGGCCACTTAATCTTCAGTAGGTTTTCCAGAACACCGTTATGAAGAAACGGAATTTTTTCGGTGATAAATCGTATCTGAAAAAGTTTGATCTTTGAACGCTTATTGTCACGAGAGTTTTTAATAACTTTAATTAATATTATCGTTTTCGAATGTAATGGACATTTAAGAAACATTGTACATCCGTTAAAAATCGATATGAGGACTTTGAGTTTTTGGCACATGAACGGATGGGCACGGGTGGGGCCCCTCAAACGCCTGCTTCCCCCACCAAGCTTCCTTACCGTGGCGCTCCTCGCGGCTCCGATGCACGAGTAGGGTTGCCATACGCACGCCCCACCAGGCCCCTTACGTCTCCGTCCCTCGCCTAGATGGTGCCTCCGCTATCCCCACTCTTACCACTACCGCTGGCGCGACCGAGTCGGTAGCATGCTACCGCTCTCATGCTAACACTCGGTCGCGGCAGCGGTAGTGGTAAGAGTGGGGATAGCGTGGGCAGCATCTTGGCAAGGGACGGAAACGTAAGGGGCGTCATATGGCAACCCTGTGCACGAGGCCTGCGCACTGCTTGCGACGGACGAAACGCGTCTTTCTTTCATAGTAGCGATGGAAGCTGGTGGGGGACAGTAGGCGCTACGGTGGGGACAGTTTTGCCTCAATTGAGGCAAAATGCCCATCCCTGAGCTAGCGCGTCGATCTGGCCCCACCGTGCGGCGCGACGCGGCGTTTACAATTCGATGCAATCTAGCAACAAGCATTTTTAATGTTTCTTCGTGGGAATAATAAACAGATAGAGCGAAGGGACACTTGAAACCACCATACTTAAGTGTGTTCGCTCGACCAGTTTTCGTTCAATTTTTTTAATTATATTTTTATTGACAGTAATTGATGTTAAATATTATCTGTATTACTAATCATATGAGTGTATAAAAGGAATACTGTGGCAAAAGTTACATTGGAATGCCTTAATTTAAATGTATTTTGTATACTTTCGATAAACTGAAGATGGTCAAATACTGGTAAAATAATGGACGGTAGTATACTGTTGAGTGCTGACAAGAAGCTCCCTGGCAGGAATGCGGTGACGTAGGCAAGAATGCGCGCCCGATTGGTTGGCTTGGAAGGGGCGCGCCTTCTATTGGCCGAAGCGGTCACGCGCACACTACTACTGCTATGCAGAACGATAGACTCTCCTTGCTTCTGTGCCCCCCCCCCCCGGGGAGCTTCTTGTCAGCACTCAACGGTGTACATGCATAGGATCCGCAGTCCAGTGAAATATATGTACATACTTTAACTACTTTAACTCGAAAAACCTGAGATACTAGAATTCGAAGACTTCAAATGAACTGGAACGTTTTTATGACATATAACTTATTTCGCTTTGTTCGTAGATATACTGAAATATACATAATACATACGTAAATTCGTCCGTGCTAGAATATTTTGCAGCTTGTATTAGCGAGCATTCACGCAATCAGCTCGAACGAGAATTGATAGCTGATCTTTATATATACATATTTAGTAATTATTAATTATTTATAATTATAGTTACATTTCCGCGGTAAGTACAAAATTTCTTCGCGCACGATAATAAACAATTCCCTACTATTTTAAGTGTTCGATTTGAAATTTACTTCAGAAAGGACAGTTCCTTGACTCTGCTACATATTTTAAACGATTTTATTCGTTTTTACTAATTCGATTATACTAATCATATTAAATATAGCTCTCTCTCAAACTTTGATGTAATATTTAATAATAATTTATATTTGTGGAACTCCTATTTGTTCTCAACTAAAAAAGAAGACAACTAAATAAATAAATAAAGAACCAAATACATATAAAAACTCGTTTTATATATATTTTTCCTTCTCTGATGTCGAGTCACACTCGACAAATGAGTGCAAGTGGTTAAAAATTGCTGTACAATTATTCAAAATATTCTTTACATACATTGTTAAAGATGTTGAGATATAATCAATTAGTAGAGCGCGGATGTTTATGTAAATACATATTTCGGAATGCAAATATGATTTTGCATATTGCATATATTTCATTTATATAATTTCACTATATTTTGCTGCGATCGTTTATGTATTCTATGAGGTATTATATCAACTTCATATCCACACATAAAATGAAAAAAATCATATACATAGAACGGAATTATTCCAGGTCAGTAGAAATCTTTAATTTTCGAGTTAAAATAGCTCCAAATACAAATATTTAATTGTGAGATTTGCGACGATAATGAGACAGCTCACTGTCTACAGATTTTCTGTTATATCTCTGGTAAACAGGCAAACAAATGCGACTCAAAATGATTATTTACGCAGTAGAGAATATTTAGAGTGCAATCTAGGATCAGCTTATCAAAATACGAAGAATTTAAACTGATGGAAAGTCTCCTTGGCGGATTGGAATGCTCACTGCATATATGTATGAGAGCTGAATTAACACTACACTTGCACATTCTCGTAAATGCTGTATGATACACGAAATAGTTTTCTTTTTTGAAAATGATGATTCCGTTCAGAGAACTAACTGCATAAAATTGACTTCCATGCAATTTTGTAGCAACGCCTCGATACAATTGGCACGCGAGTACAAGAGGTTAAACGACGCAATACGCGCGAACCTAGACAAGTTTTAACGATGTTTCGGCGCAATTGACATCTGACAATGAGTGCAAGAGGATGAACCACTAGGATGGACTTGGCACGCGAGTGCATTTATGTTTATGGTATTTAACACTCGAAACTGTAGCGCTAGTCTCTTTTGACCCGAATATTCTGCATCATATAAAAAATACAAATGGTTGTAACTTTAACCCTTTGCAGTCGGAGCAATTTTAAATTGAAAATTATACATTTCTTACGACCTAGAATATTTTCATTTCCTATAATTTAAAAAATTGTATGAATATGAAATTGGTATAATAGCTCGTACAATATACCTAAGTATTTAGTAATTGATTAGATACCGACATATTTAATAATGTAAACAATATTTTGAATAATGGTACATCAATTATTAATGGCGCCTCAGAGTCACCATTCGAGTGGTAAGGATTAAATACCGTTAATGGTGATGATATAAAAAGATTAGTAGTTAATTCAAATAACGTAAGGGAGTAAGTAGATTAATTCTCGAAGATCAAGATAATTTCAAGGTCATGTTCTTATACATATCTAAATGTACTTTTCGATCAGTTACACGATGCAATAAAAAAAAAAGTAGTTATGTATCAAGAAACAACGATGTCCTTGATAACTCTGAAAAAATGACCTTCGGAAAAAAATATTCATGTCACATATTTGCTCCAATGACACCATGCACATTATGTAATAAATATTATTTGCATCACGATAACCTGAAGATATATTTCGATGGCCTTACTTAACACTTTACCTACCGCAAGTCTATTAATATGATTTGCAATATAATTCAAAAGGAAGCATAGCAATTTTGTTTTACATTGCAATCTTAAATGAAACTATTAGATGACGTTATTGAGGGTGACTTGTTAGTTCGCAACAGAGTTGGGCAAAAAATTAATCAACAATAGACGACTAAATGTTTACTTCAATCGTTAATCGCAATTAACAATTAATCTCCTAGTTTGCTCGTTCATTGCGGTTAAGATTAAATACTTATTAATCGTTAATTGCGATTAACGCGATTATTAATCGTCAATCGGATAATTGATTAATGATTAACTGCTGAAATTTCGAAATGAAATACGTAATCAAAACTGTATGAGTACTGAAAAAAATGTAAACTGAGTATAGGTGTATTGTCATTTGGTCTATAATACAAACTCTGTTTACGTGCATTTATGTTTGAAGTTATTATTCCTGGAAAGTGTTACGGTGAAATAGGAGACTTCGTGAAGATCGACGTATTTCACTTTGGCGAATCACTACTCAGACGTTTCAGGAACACAAAATGATTTTATTTAAAGGTTGAATCGGCTTGACGGGCCGTAGCAGAGGTAACAGTCGACTAACTCGATACAAGAATTGAAAGTGTCTTATATACTAATGTATAATCTTATGGATATAATGGATAATCGTTGAGGGTCCAAGGGTTTGAGATTATTCTATGGTAGAAAGTATTGGGCCGCTGAGTCACTGATGAACTTGGGCCTGGTGACGTGTTGCGAGAGGGTTGGCATCTTGGTCTTATCGGGCCGTGACATTCCCCCGTTTTTAGACTTTCGTTGCTCCGAAACGAACTCGTTTTCTCCTGACAGGTGCGATGTCAAATTCCGTGTCGTCTATCTCTTGTAGCCTGAATTGTGGTGGTATGTTGTGGCTCGGTGGAGGGCTGCTGTTGTATGGTGCAGGTGCGTTGGCTTCTAAGGTTCTTACTTCGGATACCTCGGTATTGGCGTTAGAATTATTATTGTAACAATTTTTACAAAATAGTAGAACGTTTCCTGTGGAGTTACATCGAAATAGTTTTATGATTTATACAACTTTAGTCTATTTCCGTGAACTTTTATCACATTATTAGTTCTTAAGTTCCTACATATGTAGTACGGCGTTTTGACTTCTAATATGACCGCTGGCCCTATCCATTCTGAATCTAACTTATTACTCTTATTGTCATTGTGAATCCATACTTTATCGTTAACATTAAATAAGCTCTGTAACCTTATTTTCCTATCCTGATCTCTTTTATTCCTAGCTTTATTTTTTTCTATTGTTTTCTTTGCGGATTCTAAATACTCTGCATGTTTCTTGCTGCATAATTTAAAGAATTGATTGTGCGTAAGCGTACTCGTAGCAGATATTGCGCTTGGCAAATTTGCTTTTCTACCAAAAGTTAATTCGAAGGGTGTATGGCCTGTTCCTTCATGGACTGCCAATTTTGCGATAGTTGTTATCCGGACACCATAAACAATAGGTGTTTTTAATTTAATTCCAAAAAAATCATTTGCAGGAAGTAAAACAGAGTTGAGGATTGAGAAATTGAGGAACGGGTTGCCTTCTGAAGGGGAACCGAAAATTGAAGAGCGGTTTGCCTTCTGAAGGGGAACCGAAAATTGAGGAACGGGTTGCCTTCTGAAGGGATAACGAAAATCGAGGAGCGGGTTGCCTTCTGAAGGGGAACCGAAAATTGAAGAGCGGTTTGCCTTCTGAAGGGGAACCGAAAATTGAAGAGCGGTTTGCCTTCTGAAGGGATAACGAAAATTGAGGAACGGGTTTCCTTCTGAAGGGGAACCGAAAATTGAGGAACGGGTTGGGAGGCTACTTTTTGGGCTCGAGCATTTTTCTACAGGTACAGCAAGCACCTTTCATGAAGTCTTTTCAATAATGTTTTAATGGTTGCGAGATTTCAAACAAACACAGCTCTTTTTCGTCAGTTTATTAATAATAATAATCTTAATACAATTAATTCGAACATGTAATTCCAAATATATTACGCGACAGTGACACGAAATAAAAAATATTTCAATGTTTTTTTCGTTTACATCAGGTTTTTCGATTTTAATGAAATTTTGGTTGTGTTCATATTATGTTCATATTATGTTCCAACGCTTATGCGAGATACGGTGGCAACCGTAATTGAAAATTTGTTCGGGTAAGGATAACCGTTTATTTGGAGTTGTTCAACGCTTAAAGTAAAAACCTGACCCTGAAAAGGGTTGATTTGATAAAATAGGATTTTCCACTCAACTTTGAAAGTAATTCATGAGCCTTCTGGAGATAATACAAACTTCAATTTATTTGTAGTTCAACATCTTTACTGTTACAATACAAAAAGAGCAGAAAAATGGATTCCGAGAAATTAATTGAGATAGTGCGTGAGTATAAGGTGCTGTACGATTTGAGGTATCCGAAGTGATTTCATAAAATAGGATTTTCATGAGGCTTCTGGAGAATTGCTGCCGTCTTCCAATTGCTGGGGGTACGATTCCAATACCATCGTGTAAATGGTTTGCTTCATCCGCAACAAATTAATCGGGTTCAATTTTCGCAATTCGACCGCGACGGACCGAACAAATATTTCGATGTCGTCGAGATCCTTTCCCTTTTCCTTCTCCTTCTCCTTCGCATTGTTCATTTGAAGGAAATATTCCATAACTGTCGCGGAAACGCTCTTCTGCTCCGCCATCCTCCTCTCTTTCCTCGGACGTTCCACGGAAGTGGGTTCGGGGCGCGATAGGCTTGGCGTTGCTTCATCCAGAGTTGCTTGATCCTGCGTTGCTCCATATAGCGTTGATTCATCCGGCGTTGCTTGATCCGGCGTTATTGGATCGGCAGGACTGCTATAGAGGTCTGATACTTCAAATATAGCTTCGTCCGAGATATCCTCGTCTATAGACGACAGTGTCGGCCGCTCCTCGTAGTTGCGGGTCAAAAACGACATTTCCTTTTCGTACTTCCAAGTATGAGTAATCACCGCTGCCTGTCCGCTCTTTGTTGTGGCGTTTCTTTTAAGCGCTCGCCTATACGCCTCACGTAGGTTGGCCCACGTCCTTTTGCATGCGTCCACTAAAAAACAATAATCGTGATTATTCGAATAGATTTTGTCAACTCACATAGAGCAGTTGACTGGCAAAATAATATGCAATTTACATATTATATTGTCTGTTTTAATTAAAAATATAGTTGTTTATAATTACCTGACTTCTCCATCCTTTCCGCAACCTTCAGCCAAATTAATTCTTTGGCTTTTGTATCGCTGTATTTCGGATGCCTCAAATCGTACTGCATCCTATACTCACGCACTATCTCAATTAATTTCTCGGAATCCATTTTTCTGCTCTTTTTGTATTGTGACAGTAAAGATGTTGAACTACAAATAAATTGAATTTTGTATTATCTCCAGAAGGCTCATGAATTACTTTCAAAGTTGAGGTGGAAAATCATATTTTATCAAATCAGCCCTTTTCAGGGTTAGGTTTTTACTTTTAGCGTGGAACAACTCCAAATAAACGGTTATCCTTACCTGAACAAATTTTCAATTACAGTTCCCACCGTAATAATTTTTTCGAGAAAACGTAGATTACCCGTAACCGCGTGAACGCGTCCTTCGTGTAAATATATTTGACATGCGTTCCGTTTGTCTCTTTTTCCAAATCTTTCATGTCAGCTGTTTGTTTACGCCGTTGGTTACGTAGTAAATAAACTTTGTTTCTGCCGGCGTTGTGCGTCCAGTGTGCGGCAATGACCACCAGCTCGGCGTCAACTCGGCGAGGCGGCGCGGCGCTGTGCTGAGCTGACGGAGCGGCGATGTAGTGTGCAAAGGCCTTAATACTTCGTCCCATTCTTTTTGTCTTTCTTTAATGCAAGTTCTAATAAGATCTTTAACCGTAGCGTGAGTTCTTTCAAGGGATCCATTGCTCTGGGGATGGAAGCTAGTCTTAATATGTTTAATTTGGAATGCTTCTTCAAATCCTTGCATCAGGTTTGAGACGAAATTTGAACCTTGGTCTGTTAATATTTGTTTGGGTGCCGAAAAGGTGTAGATAAAATGTTCAATTAGCTTGTCAATAATCGATTCCGCACGCTGATCCTTCATCGGGATAAGGATTAGGTATTTGGTCAATTGATCTTGAATGGACAAAACGATTTGGTTACCCTTGGAGGTTATTGGTAATGGTCCAAAGATATCCATTGCAATTTTGTCGTTTGGGAATTCGGGAGTGTTCGGGATGCATGCCTCTTCTCGATGCCTAAGTCGATTGAGTTTTTCTTGCTGACAATAAAGACATTTGCCTATAAATTCTTTCACGTCCTTCTCTATGTTTTCCCAAAAATATTTTGATTTGATTCTAGCTATCGTCTTATTTTCTCCAAAGTGTTGAGCAAAATTACCGTTATGGTTTTCTTTTAATATTTCTATTTTTCTCTCTGGCGTAATCTCTATAACTGGTTCCGTGACTAAGACACAAAGTTTTTTCGGGTTTTGTGATGCTATGAATCTAATTATTTTCCTGATCATTTCGATTTCTCTAATATTAAAGTGTTGTTGGGTGGCTCCTATCTTTTGTTGATTTCCTAATATTATTTTTAAAGCTTGAAGAGCTTCTCTGTCTCTATCGGGTACCGTATTTAATTGAAAATATTGTTTTCGGTTAGGTGTCTCTTTGAAGTTATCAGGGGTTCCCTGATACAATAGATAATTGTCGTATTCAAGAATGTCGTCTAAGTCCGATAGGTCGTTGCTCGCTGCCGTATCTGTATCGCTATCGTTTGCGTTATTTTCTATACTATCTGCAGGTTTGTTTTCCTGATTTGTTTCCATTATTTCGTTTGCTAAGTCTGCGAGTTGGTCGCCTGTCATTTCTCCTAAGGTTATATGTACTCGTGATAATGCGTCCGCGGCGGTATTGTCTTTTCCTTTGTGATATTCTATGTCGTAGTCGTACTCTTCTAATTTAAGTCTCCACCTGATTAATCTGGACGAGGTATCTTTTACGTTGTGTAGCCATTTAAGCGCCTGATGATCTGTCCTAATTTTGAATTTTCTGCCTAATAGGTATTGTCTTAATCTCTGAATGCTCCATACTATTGCTAGTAATTCTTTTTCTGTCGTAGTGTAATGTTTTTCTGCCGGGTTTAAAGTTCTGGATACGTAACAACATGGGTGTCCGTCTTGTGATAGTATGGCTCCTAGTCCTTCGTTCGATGCGTCTGTCGTTAGTGTAAATTCTTTGCTAAAATCTGGGTATTTAAGAATTGGTTCTTCGCATAATTTTAGTTTCAACGTGTCAAAAGAGATTTGCTGTTTGTCTGTCCAATGAAATGGAATATCCTTTTTTGTTAAATCTGTCAGTGGTTTAGCTACCTTGGCAAAGTTTCTAATGAATTTACGATAATAACCTGCTAGCCCTACAAATTGTTTTATTTCTGTCGGGTTCCTGGGTTGTCTAAATTCCTTTACTGACTTGATTTTATTGGGATTTGGCTTTACTCCGTCCTTCGATATAACATGTCCTAAGTATTCTAGTTCTGGTTTTAAGAATTCACATTTGTCTGGCTGCAGTTTTAATCTTAGTTCGGAAAGTCTATGTACATAGTACGATCGCTAAATTTTTGTTATGTTCTTGAATCGTTCGTCCAAATACTATGACGTCATCTAAATATACAAAGCAGTGTTTTCCTATCAATCCGTTTAATCCTCTATCCATCATTCTTTGAAACGTGGCTGGCACGGTCTTAAGTCCGAATGGCATTCTATTATAATGGAAATGTCCCTCTGGAGTTGAAAAAGCTGTATATTTTTTTGAGTCGTTATCCATTGGAATTTGGTGAAAGCCTGACAATAAATCTAATGCTGAGAAAAATTTCGAGTTTTCTAGATGCGAAAGGATTGATTCTACATCGGGGATGGGATACGCGTCTTGATCTGTAAGCTCGTTCAATTTTCTAAAATCTATTACTATTCTCCATTTTCTCTTTCCTGAGGCATCTGTTTTTTTGGGTACTACCCATACTGGTGCGTTATAAGAGGAATCTGAATGCGTTATTATGTCTTTATCTAACATTTCTGAAATCTGTCTTTTAATTTCTTCACGATGACACTCTGGAGGTTTATACGACTTGATATTGATAGGCTTTTCTGTTTTTAATTCTATTTTATGTGACGTGAGTTGGGTGCATGGGAGCGGATCGATTTCTAATGCAAAAGCGTCGGCGTATGAAAGGATTATTTTCTCTACGGAGTCTCTATATGAAGGATCAATGTGTTTGGTTCTCAAATTCTTCATTAATAATTGCATTCTGTCTAATTTAGAAGATTCGTCTAGTTCGATTTGGTTCGATTCGATTGGTCTCTCACCTGTGTTGATGAAGCAAACCTGGGTTCTTTGGTGGTCAATGAATGTTTCCTTGATAGTATTCTCGCCTGGTTGTAGTTTGATATCGGATCTCAGAGGTATGCGTGTCTCACCTAAAAATAGATAATCGTTAGTAATTTTGTATTTGTATTTTTGTAGGAAGGGTAAACCTATTATTCCGTCTTCAGGGATGGGAAAGGAATCGGGTACTATATGGAATACATGGTCTTCTTTTAGTGCTCGGAACTGTGTGCTGAATTTGGATTCGTGTCTGTCGTTGCCCATTAGTACATTTTGGGTTTTATTTTCCCTAGGATATTCGGGTAATATACTACTGCTTTTTATGAGGTTGATTCCTGCTCCGGTGTCGAGTAGGAATCTTGTTGGTCTTCTGAGTCCTTGAAATCCTCCGAGTATGTATTGCAATCTTCCTGGTATGCTGCATATTCTTCTAATGCGGGGGAGGTCCGCTTGTTCCATTGGCGTCTCGTCGATGGTGTAATTGACTCTCGGTGGAAGTCTGCCGTGAGTGGCTGACCGAAAATTTGTGCAGTTAGTTGCGATGTGCCCGTTTTGTCCGCATTTGAAGCATTTAAGGTTAGCGGGTCTGGGTATTGTTGTAGGTGGGTTCGGTCTTGCTTGTGGTTGCTTCATGGGGTAGAAAGATCGTCCTGGTGGCATCCTCGAGTCGTTCGGTCGGGGATATTGTGGAACCATTGGTTGTTGCGATGGTCTTCTTGAGTCTCGAAGCCAGTTCTCCATGTCTCCAGCTAGAGTTTGAGCTTTTTCTAGCGTTTTGGGTTGCGGCGGGACGACTAGAGTTCCTAATTCTCGTTTTAGGTTGGTCATGTAGGTAGCGATGGCTGCGTCTTCTTCTTCCTCGATGGCAATCTTCCTTGCTACTGGGTTGCTGTGTTTGTATTGAATGGCGTATTTCAATTCGTTCAGGGATTGTCTAAATCTCAGATTGAAACTTATTACGCTCTCCATTTGTCCTTGTCGCGTGTTTTGCAGCTTATTCCTGCTTGCATTGACGGTGCTAGGTGAGGTGATGTAGGTCCTCAGGGCCTCGTAGAGCTGTTCGTAGGTATCTATACGTAGGTACCGGATGGCTCGCTCTGCTTGATCCGTAATTTTCTCGGCAATTATGAGTTTCAGAAGCATATGCTTGTCTCGACATATGGATCTGGCGTACCTGACATCACTTATGAAGTCTTCTACTCCTAGGTCGTCTCTTCCCTTCAGTGTTCGAACAATGCGAACGGCTTTTGATGCGGTTTGTCCACTTCTTTCGTTGGATGTTACCATTCTTTCAGGTTCATCATCTTCCGAGTTGCTCTCTGATGGATGTCCCTCGTGTCTTCTTGACGCGTTTCTTTGACTTCGATTTGAGATGCGCTGTCGTCGGTCATAGTAGCAGTGACGTTCACTAATTTGGATAATTCTATTATCTCTTTCTGTCGGTTTTCGTTTTCTTTAGAAAAAGTTTTGCTTAATGCCATAAACGCAGATTGCATTTCTTTCATTGCATTGATAACTCCGTTAAGTTCTTCGCTTGTAGGCACGGTTCCATTTGGTTTAGCCATCTCTTGGCTCTTTGATACCGATGTGTTGCTTCGGAAGGGCTCTCGTAGTCCGTCTTCGTGGTCACTCAGCCGTAGTTGATTGCCGTTGAAGATTTTCTTCCAGCAGATGAAACGGTATCCTGGCAGGATCGCCAAAATGTTACGGTGAAATAGGAGACTTCGTGAAGATCGACGTATTTCACTTTGGCGAATCACTACTCAGACGTTTCAGGAACACAAAATGATTTTATTTAATGGTTGAATCGGCTTGACGTGCCGTAGCAGAGGTAACAGTCGACTAACTCGATACAAGAATTTAAAGTGTCTTATATACTAATGTATAATCTTATGGACATAATGGATAATCGTTGAGGGTCCAAGGGTTTGAGATTATTCTATGGTACAAAGTATTGGGCCGCTGAGTCACTGATGAACTTGGGCCTGGTGACGTGTTGCGAGAGGGTTGGCATCTTGGTCTTATCGGGCCGTGACAAAAGCTACGACCATCATAGCATTTAACATTAAACAAAGTTACTGCAATGTACTATATGTTGTATTAAATCTCATAACAGATTTCCTAAAAAAAAAACTATTGAAAATAAACATGTTTTTGTTGAAATTGTAACGTTGTCCCTTTTTCACACGGTTTTTGAGCCGGCGAAAAGGGTCAACTCTCGGGAATTTACAGTCACGGAGGACGGGCCGTGCGCGGCCGTGCAGGCACGGTCCTCCCGAGACAAAGGCGATCGGCGAGAAGGTTCGCTCGGACACGAAATTATGTTCGGGCGCCAGGTACTCGGAAGTACCACACGAAGTATCACCAACAACTGTCGAACCTTCTCGTTACGCGAACTAACTTCGACGACACGAACGGCCAGGAGTTCGAACACAGAGGATAACGGGGACAGCCCTCACGGCAGGACGGGTCTCGCAGGTCGGAAATAAACTCGGCAAATAGGGCTCGAATTCGTTTATTCGTTGTCAAACGTAAAAGATTACAGGTGAGCGGCATCGTGGCCGCGACCCGGGAGCCCGCGCTCCTTGTACACTTTAGCGATAGTTGTCCGATCGCGGAGCGCGTTAGTCGATACTTTCTCAATCACGAAGATACGGTTCGACGGTACAATACTCGTCCCTATGGAGACGACAATTCGCGAAGCGCAGGAGGACGGCGCGAGTTTCACGGACCGTCGCGAGATAGACGAGCGCGGCTACGGAATTCACAAACGCCGAGCTATCCTTTTCCGACGCGGCTCCTCGAGGAAGACTTCCGACGACACGAAGGGGAGACTGCTCTACGGGACTCAAAGCGTCCTCGGAAGGAACGCGAGCACAAAACCCGAGGCGCTAAGCGCCTCGGCGCACCAAAGGCTCAAGGACGACACGTGCTCGTCTCGTCCTCGCACAAAACAGCGAGCCAGCGCAAAATAGGGAACCGAGAATCACTAGTCGACTTACCGTAATCGGGAGTTGTTTGCCGGATTCCCTCGTCACACGGGACTCTAACGCGGAGAAACCACCCGCGACGCGTACTACGTTCAGTTCTACGGAACTCGGAATTACAGAGTCTAACGAGACTCGGAAAATGACGACTTTCTTACTCGACAATCAGCGCGACAGTGATCCGCGGATCCGCATCGATGGAACGCATCGATTCTCGGTCTCCCCACTCTTTTCGTCCTACCGAAAGTCCCTATGGGCGCACCCGCAACGCAACTACTTCTAGTCGCAGGACCGAACCTTCGGAACAGGTCTTCGGGCCCCCGACCTATCACCAAGTTACGATCGCCACGGACGACCGGGGAGGATAAATCCTCCCAGGCGCTCCTCCGCACCACCCTTGCCGGGGTCAGTTGTAGGCGGGATGAGACGACGGCGGGACCACCAAAATGCCCGATGTTCTGCAAGTGTGACCCCTACGTCCCACATCGTCGCCTCCGGGTTAGTCAGCCCGTGTGCGGCGGTGCCCTTTTGCACTTCTCCGGATCCGGAATGGTTTTTGGTTACGGCCAGTCGTTGGTCCTCCGGTCGATCCTTTGATGCGGGGAGCCGTTACGGTGATCGTCGCTTTCTAGGTGCGTTTCTGTAATCGGCCACTCTCGGCGCGCGCAATAGATGGCATTAGGTTCGATCTTTCAATTGAAGTATCTTCCTCAACGAGTGCTCAAATCCGCGGGTGGTTCTCTTAATCACCAACGGTCGGTCCGGTCCATTCACAATACGGTTGTCTGACCGTTTCTCAAACGGAGAAGTGACGTCGCAGGCTTGCAACGTCACAAAATATATTATTATTCCTGTCAATTCTCCATCCGTTCTCTGCTCCCTCTCACTGTCTCTCTCTCTCTCCCTCCTTATTACAATGTATGGATAGACCGTGTGGCGGCGATTAACTTTAACAATTGATTAAATCAGTCTCCGATTTTTCGATGATTTCTTTTTTTAATCGTACACATTAATCAATCAATCATGATTAAAATTTTAATCGATTAATGCCCAACTCTGGTTCGCAATGTGAAAATTGCTGTTGCTATTGAAGGTTCCATTAAAAAGTGTTTAGCCATGTACCATAGATTTTTCAAAATTATGCAATAATCACCAGTCGGTAATGTGTTAAAAGAACTACCCTGCATAATCAAAATTCTTCGCGTGAAATTTCATATTTATCGCAACTTTAACGTTAATTTGCCACGTCTTCCTCTTATCCAACTAACTTAATCGTTTGAAAGAATTATTTTCTTACTCGATGTCACAATCTTAGGAGGCGACGCAATTTCAGTAGGTATAGCTAACGTTCACCCTATTACACACTGCAACCCTCCACAACAGTCTGGTCCTCACTCGATGGAACACAACGTCGCTAAACCACGTACTTTCAATTGAACGGAGCACTATGATATAATTCTAATAGTTCATTACTCGGCTAGGAGGTGACCCGCTATTCTCAACAGCACTAACACGACTCTTATATATACGTACGCATACCATACGTGTACATACGTGTACGTAAATGGATCTATTCCGCGATAACTTGTTCCTGGAATTATCTAACCTTGCTTACAAATGAGACGACAAACAAAGGAAAATTAACCGAGGCAACAGTGGATATATTGCTTTACGACGGATGTTTAAAAAGAAGTGTAGAAATTTTAAAAAATTATTTAAATAAAAATAAATTTTTAAAAATGGACTAAAAAGTATAAAGTATAATTCTATGGTTCTCGGATGTATTGAGAACTCATAATCTGACCTGAAACCGGGTCTATAAGTATATATGGTCGGAGAGCATATTCTGATATGGTCTAAGTTCTGTACCACCGACGAGATATGTATAAGTATCTAGTGGTATGCGAGTGTGCCACCACACTCTCGCTCGAACCGTTTTCCCACCCCTACGAAATCCGGCGACAAATGGACAAGTCGCCAAGAATATAAACATTCCATTTACCTATTAAATTATTATAATTAAACCATGAATCTATTTCGTAAATTATTTCGTAGCTACGGTCTAATAATACTCCAGAATCATCTCGAATAAAACGTGAAAGTGCGTAGGAAGTGGGCAGGGTAGCAAATGGGCAATTTGTAATATATGACGTCTGAACTAAGTAAGCAGCATTTTATATATATACTATTATCGAATGGTCAATAACAGTTTCAATTTCCATAGACGATGGTGTGCATAGAGCGTGCCGGTACATGCACGCAGAGCTCTCCTTTCTTCAGGTCGTTGACGACAACGGTCCTCGGAATATCCCATCTGTAACGCATGGAAAATACGATTACAAAACAGTTCGGCCAATTTCACAGAGCAGAACTGACTAGAGATGATGAAACATTACTTATTGAAAAGCACGACAACGGTCTCGTTCGAGGGCGTAACGAACGCCGCGGATTTCACTTGGAAGTCATTGGTGATGGAAATTCTGGTCGAACCTCTCCCGATGAATCTGCTAAAGTGTTTCAGAGCGTAGAACATTGGCTGTTTGTAGAACTCGTCGGTCGTCGCGTTTACTATAATAGGCGAGTCGACGTTATTGTTGATCCAGTTAGGTCCTCCGGTCTCGTCCAGCGCAAGGTTCCAGTCGATCCAGCCAACCGACCAGTTGTTCAAGTACTGAAAATGTTCATGTGGTGTACAAATATTAATTATAATTATTTGCACTCGACGCTATTCCATATGTCCGATTCAGATGATTTTTTTCCAAATCATGCATAAGAAATTGTGCCAACTATTCGTACAACGCTTAAATTTTTTAGCAATCCGCTGAAGGCGAACAAATTTAGTAAGTGAAAATTGCACAACATAGCATAATATAATTATGTATGTACTATAACTGTAGTGCTACGTACGTCCAATATGCTCGACATATACGATTCTCCTCGATCCCACGCTCCCAGGTCAACGTGTTTAACAAACGGTCCAGGTCCTATTTCAACATATTTATGCGTTACTGTATATCATTAAAGGTAATTATACCATTAACGCAATCGCTGCCGCATGAATCGTATAGAGCAGTTATGTGTGCATATTTATAAATTTTTTTATGGGACTTTCACCAACATATTCATGGCATTTTTCAAATGAAAATGATACCAAATATGATATTATTCCGATGATATTTACTTGTGTAATGAACGATGAAAATTCTGGACGCAAAGAAGAACAGCGAATGGGAAATGCTTTGAACTGTGCCGGCGCGACTCTCCGCGTCCCTTTCTTTCACATACGCCATACGCTGTCCTTCTTTGCGTCGGAAACTTTTATCGTTCATTACAGAAGTAAGTAAAACTGGAATTATATCATACTTGGTATCATTTTCATTAGAAACATGCCACGAGTATTGTGGTCAAAGACCCTTAAAAATAGTGAAAAATAAAGAAGTTTTAGAGAGTTAAGTTTACAGTTCTCGGCGACCGAGGCCTCTCAAACTTCGCTGTCCTTTTCTATGTTCGGCGCGGTCTTTGAATCCACAAAAAGTGGTGTCCTGCTTTGACCTAAGTCACAAGACAGAACCGAGAAATGACTTAGAGTGGGCCATCACTGTATCTGGTAACGCAGTGATCGACGTGCGTACCTTCGCATGCTTCGGTCATCAGAATGAATTTGTCCGGGAATGCGTCGTGTGTTTCGGTCAAGACATTAGGCGAGTTAAGAAAATCAGCATAAAAGTGAACAGCTACACCATCGGCGTACTGGTTCGCCTTTTCGTGCGCGAGAACTTCTTTGATGAACCAGGGCAGGAAAATCCTTTGGTCGTCGAGAAGCAGAATCTTGGTTTCGTTGTGCGAAGACGCTGCTAATGTTGGTCCTAAATTGTCGCCAACCCACTTGGAAACAGTCCCCGATGTCCATCCCATGGTGGTCAGCCTGTCGAACGGTATATAGGCGTTCACTGGTTCGTTTCCAGTCGACACCGCCCATACATCGATGCCATGCTTGTCGTACTCCTCCAGGAATTTCAGTATATACTCGGCGTAGAGCTGATAATACTCTTTCTTCAAGAAACCTAACGAATCATTGAAAAACCATTGTTATTTACACGTCTCTTCGACATCGCAGGAAGTTCGTTGAAATTGGTGGAGTTTGAACTGGTTAGACCTTTCTTTTCAGTTTCAAAGTAAATAAACACTTGCAAAATAATAAAGAATATAATATTAGGTCGTTGCATACGAAATGACCGATTTTTAACAGTAACGTTAATTAACCGCAACTATTTCTTATTGCTCAAAGAATCACACGTTTCTTGATTGTATTATGATAGAAATTGAATTTTTGTTTTGTCACTTCATTTACAAGATTGTCATCTCTGTTTTGTAGTTCTTTTTACTATCAATGAGAGACGAGAGGTAGCAGCAGACCATAAAATGATCGGGCGAGTGGCGAGTAGCGATATTTTTCGTTGAAAACTCGAAATACTTGTTGCAAAAAGAACATCCACGTCTTATTTATTTAAAAAAAAAACTGTATAGCAATATTCTCACCGTGTCCGTTGATCTTATCGTTACTCTTCATCCATGCTGGGGCGGACCACGCGGCGCTAACCATTAACAACTCGGGATTCAACTTTTGTGCTTTCTGAATGTACGGTATTTTGTAATTGTAATCCTCCGATGCGAGAGAAAAATTGGCAAGAGTAAGGTCGTTATCGTGGTCGTCGTACGTGTAAGGTTTCACAGAAAAATCGGTACCGGCGATCGGCAAGCGACCCAGCGAGTATCTGCTTCCTTCTTCGCAGAAGTATGTACTGCAAACGATTAATCAATTAATTATCTGATTTCATCTGGAATCGTGCGACTATTAGGGTTGAACGAAGAAAAGCACAATTGTACGATTATTATCTAATAGTGAAATAAAGTTGCCTTTTATCTTTCAGATTAAGTTTGCACAAGTCGGGTTGTGTCAAATAAATTTTTAAGTTACCGTAAGAGCTTTGAAATTTGAATTCAATGTTTTCTTACAAGCATTTAGAATTCTAATTGTACGTGTACGATATTTATTAAAATCAACGCACTTTGAATTGCTCGTTGGTTCTTTAATCAACTTTTACTTTGTTTTTTTCTTAGTTCAGATTCAATGCAATATTCGAAAATTTTCATTACATATCTAGTGAACTGACCGATCAAGTTTGGCTGAAAATCTAAAGTCGTTTGGTGCATTTATCAAAAAGTCATTCTGATTTAAAGTGTGTGTCATCAATTATGAGACTGACGCGACGAACGAGGATCCCGTGCAATAAAAGGTAGCAAACGAGCAATCTGCTACTGTACTTCGCTTTATTTTGAACGATAGGTTGCTTATTGCTTCGCTGAGCAACTTACCACAGCAGTTTCTTCTGAACAGGCTCCGACAGCTTCTTGATGTTGATGCCAGCAGAGTCAGTGAACGCTCCGCCAAACCCTAAGATTTTCTGATATTGTACCGAGTTGTCCACGTTCAAGGTAAGCGGGGGTATCAGTGAAATTGGGCATTGGCCAAATTGTTTTTCCGAGAAGCTCAAACGTTGGCCATCCTTCGACGAGACATACCAGTAGAAGCTGCCGTCCACCGGCACTTTTGGATCTTGTTCCGGCGTCTCGTCGCAATAGGTTGCATTGCAAACGCACACAGTCTTATCGGGGCCATAACTTTTAGGTACGCACCCGTCCGCCTGACCTATGATTCATAGCATATTCGTAAACATCAACCATTCGCATTTGTGCCCTCCCTACTGTGTAGATACATCAGGGTGGCTCTTATTTTTAACATCTGAAATTCTTCTTGCGGCACTCCCCAGGATTATTCCATGTAAATCTCTGCAAAGTTTGAGCTCGATCGGATAACGAATCGGATAATTAACCCTTTGATTACTCTAGGCGCCTATAGGCGCTCTCGGTCCACTGACACGTGAGACGCCTATAGGCGCCTAGCTTCTGGGAAGTGTACATTATTATTCCGGCAAATCTTATTTTAGTCAGACGTAAGTGGATGCTAATTTAGTTGTTACATATTCCGTTAGTCGTATATTATTGAAATATGTTTAATTATATTCTGCAGTTATTTTTTACCTTTGACCGACAATAACTTTGGCCGGCAACGTCTTTAACCGACAACGATTTTAGTTGACGACAGTATTACAGTGTTGAATTACAATTGAATCACTTGACGAATTATAATTACAAAGTAAATCAATTACATTGTATCCGTTTATTTCGTTATTCAAAATTCAGTCGCTTCATTAAATTAAATCACAATGTAATTTGCGATTCTGGTCTCTCATTCAATTAAATTACAATGTAATTCGTTTTTATAATTGAAATACAATTAAAAAGTACGGTGTACTTTTTAATTATATACATATAAGAACAATAAGTGGTGGAAAAAGAAAAAGCTTATCACATATGATATCAGTGATGAACATGGTATTGTACATAAATCCATATTGTGTGACCAAAAATAAACTTGTTTATTACGTTCGTTTCAGAAAAGAAAAATAAATTGTAGAAAGACATAGAACAAAATTAGTACAGAAAAAAAGTAATACTATTTACATAATAGGAAAGACGTAAAACAAGAACATTCTTCACGTGGCACTAATCCGCATAATTTATGCGGTCATATTCACTGATGGCTATTGTCAGCAAGTTTTAAATTAGTTTGAATGAACACTCTTTGTTTAAACATCTCGTCGCTAAGATTGCTGCATTTTAGAACGTTGCAATAGAAATAAACATAAACATAAAATTAAGTTGTCTGTGAATACCAAACGGAAGAAACACGGATAAAAATGAACGATATTTTCACATTGACCGAGTAATTTGAATTACATTTTATTTCACTTACATTGTATTTCGATTAAACTCATGGTTCGCGTAATTAGCAATTAAATTAAGTGAACGGTTCGAATTATGCAATGCAATTACAATGTAATTCAAATACTGTGTATGTAAAATACAAAGTAATTCAATTACAATGTATTTAAATTAGACTGACATTTTTTTCTTTAATTATTCTACACTGACACTTTTACTTTTGCTATAAGAAGAATTAGACGTAGTCGGCTAACGTTGTTGCCAAACGATGGTAATGTCAATATAATACTGTCGCCGACTAAAGTCGTTGTCGGTCAAAATTGTTGTCGGTGAAAACTGAAAACTGTGTCGGTAATTTCCATGGGACCCATATCAACTTCCCTCGTTCTACTCTACTGTTTGAAATGAATAAAAATTCGCTGTACATACCTTCGGTCAGGAGAAAGAAGCCAAGGAACAGCACAGCCTTCCACATAGTTTGCCGTATCGTTCATAAACAGCACCTGTAATCACGAATGTGCGAGTTTTGGTGGCAGTCCGGTGTGCACACACTCAATTTATACCGAATTATATCACGAGGGTGGGAGGGTGGCTAGCAAGCTCCGCCCCGAAACATATTCGTCATCGTCGTCGATAACGGAAGGCGTAAAGTACTACCAACTTCTTATAGATGAGGTTAGTTATTTTTTAATCTGTGTTTGCTTTATGTTATTTGGGTCAATGGTGTGTAAATAGCTAATTATCTTGGCTTTAATACTTGCCCCTCCCCGATTATTGGGGAACATTAGCGATCCAGAGTCGGGTAAAGTTTCTTCAAACTTGTGTTGCTGTAGACATCAGACAAATTTCTTCGAGTCTCGCAAAAAATCAAAGACTTTTGCTGCGAAACCCAGGTAAGTCCAGATTTGAATCGCGCAAAACTTTAACGAATACAATTTTAACCCTTTCCACTTGGAACTATTTTAACACGAAAACTAAACACTTTTTCTGACCTAATGCAATTCACTTAGGCAATACTCAAATGTTTCGCAATTTATTAAATACAAACTTTAATAAATCGCTGGGCAATGACGGCGCGGCGCGGCGCCCACTGTGGGCCAGATCGACGCGCTAGCTGTTCAACGCCTATTTCACCATTATTTCAAAACATGAAGACCACATTAAATATATCGTTGGATTCGTCTTGGCGTCAGCTATAACATTATTGAATAAAAGATATGTAGTTATAAATAAATAATCAAGGTGAACACAATTTTTTATTAAAAAAAAAATTATTCAAATTTTTTTGTATTGAGATTTGTAGAAGACTGAGTACTGATTATTTTTTGTAGGAAACATTTTTTGTCACATCACCGGAAATGTCTGAAAACTCGTGTGAATAATGAGTAATATTTGAAAACTGGCTATTCAGGCTTTCAAACAAGAGTGTGCTTGATGAAAGAATGAATAAATTTTTATGACATTTAATGAAATAACAAAAATGTATTATTACTGCCTTATTTAAAGAATTACAAATATTCGAACAATAGTAAGTATTATATTTTACAAAGTTACTGACTATAATCCATTAACCATGCAGAAAAATCTATACAATAATTCTAATTAACAAAGATAATAACATTTTTATTAGAAAGATATTACATATATTTTTGTAAATAAACATAACGTAACTAAGAATCGTCTTCGACGTTTTCCCTTAACATCAATTTTTCTATGTCATACAATATAGAAAAATTAAGTTGTAATAATTTTAGGACGTAAAAAACTCTAAATTTCAGTTAATTAGTATTGTATAATTGGATGCACACCAGCTGTACTCAAATGTTCAAGAAAATACATTAACATTACAGGTACAAAAGTGAACAGAAAATAAAAAGTCAACAGAAAGTAAAGCATGTGGCATCCGCCATATGGAATCCGCCATTTTGTTTTTGTACTTTTGACATAAAATTCATAATCAGCGACCCGAAAAACCCCACAGTATCAATTTGAACTAAATTGTAGTACTCCTTCCTATTTTGGCTACGATTTCGATCGAACTCACCACTGTGCGCGTGTCACGCGACGCTTTAAACTATCATAACTTCCGGGTCTGGATTGGTTAGGATCTGAATTTTGCACGATCTTTTAGAGGAGATCTTGCCAAAAATGTTCCACTTTGTTAGAACACACGGATCGACACGAATGACAACTTTATCTCTCGTCAAAGGTGAAAAACTTTGACGATTTTCCCTAGTGGACTAAATATTTTTTTTTATAATAAATTATGAACAATAATATTTAGTTCCTGGTGCGTTCTCAACTTAGATATACATTCTTTATATAAAAAAAAATTGGCCACTTAATCTTCAGTAGGTTTTCCAGGACACCGTTATGAAGAAACGGAATTTTTTCGGTGATAAATCGTATCTGAAAAAGTTTGATCTTTGAACGCTCATTTTGACGAGAGTTTTTAATAACTTTAATTAATATTATCGTTTTCGAATGTAATGGACATTTAAGAAACATTGTACATCCGTTAAAAATCGATATGAGGACTTTGAGTTTTTGGCACATGAACGGATGGGCACGGGTGGGGCCCCTCAAACGCCTGCTTCCCCCACCAAGCTTCCTTACCGTGGCGCTCCTCGCGGCCAGGGCTTCGGAGTCGGTAGACAAAATTCTTAACTCCAACTCCGACTCCAACTCCTCTTTTTTTTTACCTCCGACTCCGAATCCGACTCCAACTCCGACGCCGATTTCGACTCCGACTCCGACTCCGACTACGATTCCGACTCCGACTCTCCAAATTGAAAAAAATATGTACTCAAAATAATTAAGTGTTGTAATACAACTGAATAAATCGTTGAAATATTGTATTAAAATCTGAGAATATGGAATAGATAACTCTGATACAACACAACACTTGTTTGTTACTTTCTCACTTTCAGGAAATAGTTAGAAAATACTACTACCATAACTTTAACTGTTTCTCCTCTACATAGTGCCGAGGTATATACATATACAATACGTCTATACTGTAGATCGAAATCTATTAATGATTTATAAACAAAAGAGCCACAGTTGGAGTCGGAGTCGATATATTTTTTTCCGACTCTGACTCCGACTCCGGGAGTCGATACATAGCTTTTTCTAACTCCGGCTCCGACTCCAGTGATTAGCAATTACTCCCAAACTCCGACTCCGACTCCACGACTCCGACTCCGACTCCGAAGCCCTGCTCGCGGCTCCGATGCACGAGGCCTGCGCACTGCTTGCGACGGACAAAGCGCGTCTTTCTTTCATAGTAACGATGGAAGCTGGTGGGGGACAGTAGGCGCTACGGTGGGGACGGTTTTGCCTCAATTGAGGCAAAAATGCCCATCCCTGAGCTAGCGCGTCGATCTGGCCCACCGTGCGGCGCGACGCCGCATTTTTAATGTTTCTTCCTGGGAATAATAAACAGAGAGAGCGAAGAGACACTTGAAACCACCATACTTAAGTGTATTTGCTCGACCTGTTTTCGTTCAATTTTTTTAATGATATTTTTATTCACAGTAATTGATGTTGAATATTATCTGTATTACTAATCATATGAGTGTATAAAAGGAATACTGTGGCAAAAGTTACATTGGGATACCTTAATTTAAATGTATTTTGTATACTTTCGATAAACTGAAGATGGTCAAATACTGGTAAAATAATGGACGGTAGTGTACTGTTGAGTGCTGACAAGAAGCTCCCTGGCAGGAATGCGGTGACGTAGGCAAGAATGCGCGCCCGATGGGTTGGCTTGGAAGGGGCGCGCCTTCTATTGGCCGAAGCGGTCACGCACACACTACTACTGTTATGCAGAACGATAGACTCTCCTTGCTTCTGTGCCCCCCCCCCCCCCCGGGGAGCTTCTTGTCAGCACTCAACGGTGTACATGCATAGGATCCGCAGTCCAGTGAAATATATGTACATACTTTAACTACTTTAACTCGAAAAACCTGAGATACTAGAATTCGAAGACTTCAAATGAACTGGAACGTTTTTATGACATATAACTTATTTCGCTTTGTTCGTAGATATACTGAAATATACATAATACATACGTAAATTCGTCCGTGCTAGAATATTTTGCAGCTTGTATTAGCGAGCATTCACGCAAACAGCTCGGACGAGAATTGATAACTTATTTTTATATATACATATTTAGTAATTATTAATTATTTATAATTACAGTTACATTTCCGCGGTAAGTACAAAATTACTTCGCGGACGATAACAAACAATTCCCTACTATTTTAAGTGTTCGATTTGAAATTTATACTTCAAAGGACAGTTCCTTGACTCTGCTACATATTTTAAACGATTTTATTCGTTTTTACTAATTCGATTGTACTAATCATATTAAATATAGCTCTCTCTCAGACTTTTTGATGTAATATTTAATAATAATTTATATTTGTGGAACTCCTATTTGTTCTCAACTAAAAAAGAAGACAACTAAATAAATAAAGAAAGAACCAAATACATATAAAAACCCGTTTTATATATATTTTTCTTTCTCTGATGTCGAGTCACACTCGACAAATGAGTGCAAATGGTTAAAAATTGATGTACAATTATTCAAAATATTCTTTACATACATTGTTAAATATGTTGAGACATAACCAATTAGTAAAGTGTGGATGTTTATGTAAATACATATTTCGATATGCAAATATGATTTTGCATATTACATATATTTCATTTATATAATTTCACTATATTTTGCTGCGATCGTTTATGTATTCTATGAGGTATTATATCAACTTCATATCCACACATAAAATGAAAAAAATCATATACATAGAACGGAATTATTCCAGGTCAGTAGAAATCTTTAATTTTCGAGTTAAAATAGCTCCAAATACAAATATTTAATTGTGAGATTTGCGACGATAAAGAGACAGCTCACTGTCTACAGATTTTCTGTTATATCTCTGGTAAACAGGCAAACAAATGCGACTCAAAATGATTATTTACGCAGTAGAGAATATTTAGAGTGCAATCTAGGATCAGCTTATCAAAATACGAAGAATTTAAACTGATGGAAAGTCTCCTTGGCGGATTGGAATGCTTACTGCATATATGTATGAGAGCTGAATTAACACTACACTTGCACATTGTCGTAAATGCTGTATGATACACGAAATAGTTTTCTTTTTTGAAAATGATGATTCCATTCAGAGAACTAACTGCATAAACGACGCAATACGCGCAAACCTTGACAAGTTTTAACGATGTTTCGGCGCAATTGACATCTGACAATGAGTGCAAGAGGATGAACCACTAGGATGGACTTGGCACGCGAGTGCATTTATGTTTATGGTATTTAACACTCGAAACTGTAGCGCTACATAGTCTCTTTTGACCCGAATATTCTGCATCATATGAAAAATACAAATGGTTGTAACTTTAACCCTTTGCAGTCGGAGCAGTTTTAAATTGAAAATTATACATTTCTTACGACCTAGAATATTTTCATTCCCTATAATTTAAAAAATTGTATGAATATGAAATTGGTATAATAGCTCGTACAATATACCTAAGTATTTAGTAATTGATTAGATACCGACATATTTAATAATGTAAACAATAGTTTGAATAATGGTACATCAATTATTAATGGCGCCTCAGAGTCACCATTCGAGTGGTAAGGATTAAATACCGTTAATGGTGATGATATAAAAAGATTAGTAGTTAATTCAAATAACGTAAGGGAGTAAGTAGATTAATTCTCGAAGATCAAGATAATTTCAAGGTCATGTTCTTATACGTATCTAAATATACTTTTCGATCAGTTACACGATGCAATAAAAATGACCATCGGAAAAAAATTATGTAATAAATATTATTTGCATCACGATAACCTGAAGATATATTTCGATGGCCTTACTTAACACTTTACCTACCGCAAGTCTATTAATATGATTTTCAATAATTCAAAAGGAAGCATAGAAATTTTGTTTTACATTGCAATCTTAAATGAAACTATTAGATGACGTTATTGAGGGTGACTTGTTAGTTCGCAACAGAGTTGGGCAAAAAATTAATCAACAATAGACGACTAAATGTTTACTTCAATCGTCAATCGCAATTAACAATTAATCTCCTAGTTTGCTCGTTCATTGCGGTTAAGATTAAATACTTATTAATCGTTAATTGCGATTAACGCGATTATTAATCGTCAATCGGATAATTGATTAATGATTAACTGCTGAAATTTCGAAATGAAATACGTAATCAAAACTGTATGAGTACTGAAAAAAATGTAAACTGAGTTTAGGTGTATTGTCATTTGGTCTATAATACAAACTCTGTTTACGTGCTTTTATGTTTGAAGTTATTATTCCTGGAAAGCTACGACCATCGTAGCATTTAACATTAAACAAAGTTACTGCAATGTACTATATGTTGTATTAAATCTCATAAGGGAATTCCTAAAAAAAAAACTATTGAAAATAAACATGTTTTTGTTGAAATATATTATTATTTCTGTCAATTCTCCATCCGTTCTCTGCTCCCTCTCTCTGTCTCTCTCTCTCCCTCCTTATTACAATGTATGGATAGAACGTGTGGCGGCGATTAACTTTAACAATTGATTAAATCAGTCTCCGATTTTTCGATGATTCCTTTTTTTAATCAACGATTGACGATTAAATCAATCGATTGAATCAGTCGCCGATTTTTCGACGATTTCTTCGTTTAATCAACGACTGACGATTAACTTCATCAATCGATTGAATCAATCGCCGATTTTTCGACGATTTCTTTTTTTAATCGTACACATTAATCAATCAATCATGATTAAAATTTTAATCGATTAATGCCCAACTCTGGTTCGCAATGTGAAAATTGCGGTAGCTATTGAAGGTTCCATTAAAAAGTGTTTAGCCATGTACCATAGATTTTTCAAAATTATGCAATAATCACCAGTCGGTAATGTGTTAAAAGAACTACCCTGCATAATCAAAATTCTTCACGTGAAATTTCATATTTATCGCAACTTTAACGTTAATTTGCCACGTCTTCCTCTTATCCAACTAACTTAATCGTTTGAAAGAATTATTTTCTTACTCGATGTCACAATCTTAGGAGGCGACGCAATTTCAGTAGGTATAGCTAACGTTCACCCTATTACACACTGCAACCCTCCACAACAGTCTGGTCCTCACTCGATGGAACACAACGTCGCTAAACCACGTACTTTCAATTGAACGGAGCACTATGATATAATTCTAATAGTTCATTACTCGGCTAGGAGGTGACCCGCTATTCTCAACAGCACTAACACGACTCTTATATATACGTACGCATACCATACGTGTACATACGTGTACGTAAATGGATCTATTCCGCGATAACTTGTTCCTGGAATTATCTAACCTTGCTTACAAATGAGACGACAAACAAAGGAAAATTAACCGAGGCAACAGTGGATATATTGATTTACGACGGATGTTTACGGATGTTCTGGAGGTAATATAAAAACGCAACAAAATTTTTGAAAATTTGACAAGATATTCTTACTAAATTAATGCAATTACCAAAGTTTGGGTTCGATTCACTGCACCGTTTAAGAATTATAGCAACTTAAAGTTTTCGCATTTTAACACGTCTTCTTATGGAGAATTCACAAAATTCCACTTCAAACCCTATTTAAACCTTGAAAAAACGCAACTAGAAACTCCAGTTTTTTTATATGTAGTAGAAATTATGTAATTAATTATGTTCAAAATTTATTAGGATTCACTAAACAGTTACGGAGCAAAAAAATGATTAACTGTTACAAAACGTCAAATTTATCGTGTTGTAGTGTTGTCTCTCACTAGCATGGAAGCGCGACAAGTGTAGACCATTGAATGTAGCTACAGAGGGTACAGTATTCGCAAAAGTTCAATGCAAAATATACTCATGAATGGCTTTCATTGCCCATATATTGATGGATTTCGAATTTCTTGTACTTTTGTCTCCCATTGTACCTCCAGAACATCCTTAAAGAAGGGTGGTTCCATTTAAAAAGATGAAGGTAACCTTATATCTCTAAAAAAACTTGTATAAAAACAAAAATTTTCTGGTATCGTATGAGCTCCATTTTACCATTAAACTTTGTTCTCAAGACATTCAATGTATCACTGAAAACAACAAAAAAATTCCACCCTTATCAGCTTCAATGGATTGAAGATAATGTACCCTAGTAGCATTTACAGTTGGCCGACGGTTGGGAGTTCGTTGGGGAATGGTGGGTTGTTTTGCCGACAAATCCCCAACCTAGGGCCAACGACGAAAAATTACGTCAGTTTGCCGACGAATACCCAACGTATAACGACGAAAAATGATGTCAATTTTCCGACGAATACCCAACGTTGGGCCTACAGATATTATAGTCGGTGGAATTTACAACGATTATACTACATTGGCCCAACGATAATCTGCCAACATTTAAATATATCGTCTAAGTTATATTCCAAATTGATTTTTTTTCGTATTTCTAAATATACTTAAAATTTTTCATTTTTGCGCGATGGTTGATCCACTAAAGTTTTATTGTGAGCAGACTTGGAATTTTTTCATTTCTTTAATTTTTCCATTTTACAGGGGAAAGGCAAGGGGGGGGGTGTTCATGTAGTATAAGAAGACCCTTTTTGATTTCTTCGAAATGGGTCTTCCTTTTTTAGATACTTTAATTTTTATTTGTTGACATATCTAGTAGTCCTAAATCATAGCATCTACGAACAAGAATCATCTGTAGGTTCAGCGATAGGGCATGTACTTACTACGCTAGCGGGTCCGGGTTTAAGTCCGACGCGGGGGTAGTGGGTAGGTTATTTTAGTTTTTTCCTTTTTTTTCCAAAATTTTACCGTGAAAATACATTTTTAATATGTATATTATTTATGATATACCATAAAAAGAGAAAATCAGAATGTGGGCTCTGTGGGTTCGTCTTGTAGCAACGTTGGCTCTAGGTTGGGTGTGATTGTTGGCCCAACGTTAGCCCTTACTGTTGGCCCAACTGCAAAAAAGAGCGCAAAACGCCAACCGTAAATGCTACTGGGGTAATAGTATTTTTGACAGGGCACTCTGTTTTATACAGGGTGTTCATCATAACGGTCGCACCGATTTTTGAGGCATTTAGGCCAATCTGACAAAAAATGGTTTTAAGGGGTTGAAACGGTTCTGAAAAGAACTGTATTAGATCAATCGGAAAGTTCCGCCCGTTTAGCATCGAATAGCCCTAGCTCGAACTGTCGTTAACTATAACGTCTAAAGTAAGGTTAACTTTTTAGTTTGAACATCTTTCAATAAAATTCAGTACATAACAATATACGCTTGCATCAATAACATCGTTTTTAGCTACATTAAAGATGTCGGAATTTGAGCCGAATAAGCGTCATTTGCGCGAAGTGTTAATCTGTTGTTTCAATTGGAAGAAAACTGCAGCTGAAGCTCATCGAATGATGTAGACGTTTATGGCGATAATGCTGTTTCCGATAAAACATGTAGAGAGTGGTTTCGACACTTCAAAAATGGTGATTTTACTGTGGAGGACAAAGAGCGTTCTGGACGACCACGAGTACTCGAAGACGAAAAATTGCAGGCATCGGTGGATGAAGATCCATGTCAAACGCAAAAACAAATTGCAGAAGCGTTAAATTGTGCTCAACCTGTCATTTCCGATCGTTTAAAAGCCTTGGGGAAGGTCTACAAGGAAGGAAAGTGGGTCCCCATATGAACTCAAGCCAAGAGACATTGAAAGGCGGAAAACCATCAACGAAATTCTGCTTACTAGGCAACAAAGAAAGGGGTTTCTCCATCACTGGGGATGAAAAATGGATTTATTTTGACAATCCTAACGGTGCCACGAACGCCGCCGCGCGCATTTCGGCGCGCATTCGTGCGCGCGGTGGATCCATCAGCTCTGGGAACGACGCGCGGTGGCGCACAGTGGGACGAAACGGGCGATTCTCTGGACATGGCTTTTTCACCCAGTTATTCCTTTATAAAAATTTAAATGTGGGTCATACTCTATGTATTTTTTCGTGCTGTATCGAATGGTGGAGTCCGTTTGGCGATAGGAATAATGCGAAAGAAGCTACAGCACATTTTGATACATTAATCGACGCAGCTAGACATTCGTTATAAAAAAGTACTAACCTATGTACATATGTCGAAAACTTAGTAGTTCAGGAGATATTTCAATTTAAATAACTCTAAAACACCAGTACTGTCGTATTGTAAGACGTTAGCGTTTACTTCCTAGTGTAACGTCTTAATACGACAGTAATGATGTTTTAGAATTATTTAAATTGAAATATCTTCTGAACTACTAACTTTTCGACATACATAGGTTACTACTTTTTTATAACGAATGTCCAGCTGCGTCGATTGATGTATTAAAAAATACCTCATTCCATTTAAAATACATGAAGTTGACCTTTATATGACCTTTACGCGTCCACTCACGAAAAAACTAATAACATCAAAATATGCTCCACTTGATACCATTCAAGCCTATGCTGAAAACTTTTTTGCTACGAGTAACAATAGCGAGAAAATTAAGATGTCAAAATCAGGTGAGACACCTGAGAAAACCTGGGAAAGCTGAGAACTGATACGGAACGATAAGAGCAGAATTAAGAATAAATAGTTAACAAAAACACTGCGGTTTGCTGGACTTTGACCCCAGAAACCACATGTTCAAACATGATTTCCCGGAAAATTCGGACAAAGTCGGATATGATTTTTGCGTATTTCTCTCACTAGATACTAACGGTAAACACCTGTAGAGTCCGTTTTTCGGAACAAATCGGAACTTTTTTGTAACGCGACAAAATGCATGCAAAATGCCTACAACGTTACTAAACGTCAAATGTTAAACATCAATACAGCCATTTTTTATTTCATTTATATTTTTCTCAGCTCAAATACACGTCATAAGTAGGAAAAAATTATACAACAACATTACCAAAAGATAGAAACTATTGGAAACAATTAAATAGAAAGATACGGTTTCATGAAAATTCAAGTCTCGAGCTGTCTATTTTAAATAGATATGCCGGAAACGTGGCGTTATCACTGACATGTCCTGGAATGTCCCCACATTTTAATTGTTCCAAAACGCCTAGAAAACGAAATGAGCTCTCTTACTGGGAAAAAGAAATTTGAATTTTTCGTCCATGTCGGGGATTTTACGTAAGTCGTCCCACTGTGGGGCCAGGCTCGCCAGAGAGGCGCCGAAACGGGCGCCTCTTACTCTCCTCCTTTTCCCCTTCCACTAACCCATTCCACTATCATGAGCATACTCCAAAGTCCCCCACTAAGACCGTAGACTGTAGACTGATCTAAAACCCCGTCGCGCACGCGCAACGTGCCACGGTCATCAGAGAGAGGGTACCTGTATTCCCCTCGATTTTCTCGATCTGGCGACACTGTGTGGGGCGTTCGTGGCACCGTTCGGCGCGCCGAAATGCGCGCCGTTCGTCGAAATGTCATAACATCTCAAGTCATTTAATCTCGAATCTGAATCTTTAATGCTTTGTACAGACCTGAACATTTCACTTTGAAACTTTAATTCACTCAATAAAGTGCCGACATTTTCTGTATTTCTTTGTGTAGCATACGCCGTTGCAGCTCCCATAGTTGTTTGCAAGAAATTCTGGAAATAGCACAAATCCGTTCCGTTTGCGAAATGTTCGTCGAAATGTTTGCCGCAATGCGCGTTCCCCACGCGGTTCAAGTCTGTACGAGGCATAACACATTTGCGCAGAAAATGAAAAAGACATTGAAATACATAAACAATGTTCAAAACAACATCTCGCCTGTCACTTGCTGTATTCTGTAACGAGCGTGTGTCTATGTATATGCGACAGCTGCGATTCCAGTAACCAGGTGAACAAATTGCATTTTGGTTTTATACAGGGTGTCCCAAAATTTCTTCAACAGCCGGAAATGGGAGGTTCCTGACGTCATTTGAAGCGACATTTTCCTTAGCAAAAATGCAATCCGCGGCTTTGTTTAGGAGTTATTAACGAGAAACACGGACCAATCAGAGCGCGACCTAGAAGCGAGTTGGCACAGTCAGCCAATAGATAGTTGGCGCGCCGACTAGACTGTGCCAATTCGCGTCTAGGTCGCACTCTGATTGGTCCGTGTTTTTCATTAATAACTCCTAAACAAAGCCGCGGATAACATTTTGGCAAAGAGAAATATTGCTTCAAATGGTCTCAGGAACCTCCCATTTCCGGCTGTTGAAGGAATTTTGGGACACCCTATCATGTACATTAAAAATGTACACAGTGGGCCTCGATTCGTGGTATAATAAGTTATAATAAGTCATAGAAATATGTAGTCCGCCTCAAAATACAATAAGAAGAAAATCAAGAATCGATCAATTATATTATTATAAAAAATTATGAACTAGTATCCTGTGGGCTTTGCTGCGCTCGATATTAAAAATTAAAACGCTCTTCTACTCTCAGAAACAAGAACAATTTGCATATACATATTTCTTTATTAGTTTAAAGAGAGCACAATCAAGATTAGTGTAGACACTTGGTGGGTTGTAAGAAAAATTTATTTCCAAGTATGATAAAAAAAACTGTGTCACCCGTATATGATCAACATGATAATCACAGTGTTAACAGAATTTTTAATGACGGTCGTATATCAATAAAAAGCTTCAAAATCTTTTTTTAGATAATAATCCAAGAATACACTTCCAGATTGTGTTTCACTTGGTGAATGTACGTTGACCCAAGATTGATATTGTCGTTGCTGTTAATAAGTTCGTTCACAAAACCTTAAATAATACTACTGTATCAAGAGGTCACTGAACGATGGTCTGATAAATAACGGAGACTTGTTGTTAGTAACGTTCTTTTAATCTCGAGAGAAGTTCTTAGACCAAGGCACAAGACTATTTAAATGATTATATTCATGACAAATAAACAGACAGGGACGAATACAAAAGTTTTGCAATGCAAGCATATAATTTAATATACATGTATAATACATAAATCAACCAGGTTTACTCTGTATGAAATACTCTTCGGAAGAAAACCATATCTAATATCTACCGAGTAACATAACTCACGAGCCCACACTAAATTATTTTTCTGACGATTATGCAGTACAAAAATTAAATCGTAAACAAAAAGTGGCAAGAGATAATTTAATACAATCCAAAAAAAAATCAAAAACCTGTTACGATAACAAAATTATTTCACACAAATATAACATCAATGATTTAGTATACAGGGTGTCCCAAAACTCCAAGTCCGGGAAATGGGAGGTTCCTTAGGTCATTTGAAGCGACATTTTCCTTTGCAAAAATTACCGCCGCGGCTTTGTTTAGGAGATATTAACGAAAAACACGGACCAATTAGAGCGCGAGTTGGCACAGTCGGCCAATAGACAGTTGGCGCGCCGGAACCTCCCATTTCCCGGACTTGAAGGAGTTTTGGGACACCCTGTATACTTTAAATAAACAGAGTACTCCTGGACTAAACAAAAAACTTACACCAAATTATAAAGGTCCCTACAAAATGATAAAGGTTAACTCTAATAACACAGACAACAACAAATTTTAAAGAATAGGGAACTAATTAAATGCCATATTAGTACAATGCTGAAAACCTTTTGTTTCAGGCAATGAAGATGAATAGAAAGTTTCTATTAGAAACCATTATTCTCAATCCATACTAACATTATTAATATTCCTCTTACTAACCCCTAGTCACCCTCTCAGAATGAAACTGTACTACGAAATATTCGAAATAAATAACAATGTAAATTTATATTATGTACACCCATCCAGGAAGTGTTACGGATGACGAACAGGTGTTCAATATCATCTCTGGCAGGAACCGTCCTAGATAAACGAACAGAACCACCCTAGATAAATCTACATAGCTGTTTAGTTTAGTTTAGGGCCCAAACATACGCACGACCAATTGGTCGTTGACAAAATACGAATGTTCACTCAAAGGGTACTGACAAGTACCACCCGTCATTGCAGGGGTATATAAGCCCTTGCATTTCTACTCTCGTGGGCTAGTACTATCGTAATCACGAATCGTGTCGCGTCGTGCTGCATCTCGGAAGTCAACTACCAGTGAGATCGGGCTAAAGTTCCCCTTCGAATCAAAAGTTAACCGTATGGATTCCGCGAGTTCGGTGTAAAATCTATTAGGCAGTGATAAGGTTGCTCCACGACCCCCGCATTGCCAGTGCGTCAACACCGTGCATCTTACAGGGAGAACCCCCACTCTGTCCCTCACGGATTTAGTTCAGATTTTACAGAGTTATAGATCTCGTTCCCCTGATTACGAAAATACCCCATTATAGGCGCAGACGCTCGATAGTTCTCGAGATATTTGCAATTAAAGTTTCATTTTAACAGATTTTTAAAAAGCAAAAAATATTTGTTACGCTGGGAGAATTATATCAAGAACGGGGGTACAATTTATGACAAGTACAATGCCATTAATCAGTGAACATATGATAGATTCAAAGAGGCTCGTGCAAACTTTCAACAAGTAACCACACGGGATTTGCAACAGTGGGCTCTAACAGCAGCCAGTCAATACAAAACAGACAGTAGTAATAGATCTAGTGTTTCTTCTATAAAATAATAAGTATCATTTTCAATTAGTCTTTTAGCGAATAAAAATATTTTATTTAAAATTTATTTAACATTGAAAATGCATTTTCCATGAAAAAAAACAATAAAAAATAATTTACCACGAAGGGATTCGAAGAACCCGGGCCTGCGGCGTAACAGTTCAGCTCGATGCTGTTACGCCACACCACTGCTTGGTAAAAATTCGAACTAAACTGATATTTTACGGTTATGAAACTTTAATTGCAAATATTAGGTGAAGTAAAAAGTTCTGAGCGTTTTTCGCTTATATAAATAAAGCGAAAAACGCTCAGAACTTTTTACTTCACCTAATATCTCGAAAACTATTGAGCGTCTGCGCCTATAATGGGGTATTTTCGTAATCAGGGGAACGAGATCTATAACTCTGTAAAGTCTGAACTAAATCCGTGAGGGACAGAGCGGGGGTTCTCCTTGTTAGTTAGGTAATACACATCTTCTTTCAATTCTTTCTATTCCAAATTCAATTCATTCGCGACAATTACAAATTGTAACACTAATTCTTATAATCAGAATATATCTGTGTTCTTTGATAATTAACGCAAATTCATTAAACCCATAATTATCGTCCAATATCCTAATCGAGTAATTGAACGTCCCCACACGATACAATCTTACCGCTCGGATTGTATCATTAAATTATACTAGTTACGAGGCTTACTAATTATCATAACTGCTCCCTGACTTCGCGTCGGGTTCGTCCTCGCTGCCTATAATCCTAGCGGCTCCCCAATTCCGCGTTGGGTTCGTCCGCGTACCTTTAACCAACAAATTGATACCATATTCCTAGCGCAACAACACTTCGCCGGCCACTCGTGCTGCTCGCGGCCCTGACTCGTAACAGCAGCATGAAACTTTTAAACTCGCAATACACTTCATTGCGTCTTACAATCGCGGAAGAACAATACGACCAACTCTCTTTAGGTTTTATATGGAGAATCGTTACATATGTGTACAAACAAACCCACACAAATATTTTATAACAATTGTGCATTTCCGTGGATAAAATTCGAACAACTTTCAGATAAATTCACAATATCGCAACTCGGTGACATAAATTCGGGATTCGGGAATCCAAATGGAGGGAGAAGTTATTAGACTGTGCTACCGCGTAGAAATTACACTATCAAATTGTTACTGCTGCGGAAACATGGATCAAAGAAATTCTCATTAGCCGTGTCACTCATTTATTTAATAAACTACATTAAATAGACATGTTTATCCATATTCAAAAATGGATATTTGCGCAAATCCATTCGGATTGTACCTTAACTTTATATGTATTGACTAACACCATTTATTTCAACAACAGTCACAGCAATATGAAGTTGTAATATACATATTCTATTGAATACGAAAAATTTCACAATCACTGAAATGTCATAAATGTTCCGTCTATCATGATACACGTTTTAATTTCAACGATGACGTGTAAAAGATTAATTATTTTTGCTGATAGCGATCGCATTAATTGTTTCTTTAATTCACATTACGTATACTGCTTTTATGGAAGTGTTAGGTTAGTATTAGAAAGTATTACGACTTTTGTGTATATATAACACGTTGATTTATAAACATACGGCGATAAGGAACTGCTGTTCTCTAGAGTTTATCCTTTAGACTTTAGACTCTAGAGGATAAGAGTGTAGTCAGATAAGATCGTGAAATAGTGAACACAGTGATTCCTAGCAGTGAAAAATCATGATCGAAATACGTATCCATTTCCGACATCTCATGTTACCAGGTATGTAAATATGAAACCGGAATTTTTGTATAAAAAATACACGTTTATTGTATGACAATGACACACAATATTTTATTCGAAGTATTGCTCATCGGTAGCTACTCATTTTTCCCATCTCTCTGACAATTTGTGGATGCCACGCCAAAAAAACTGTTCCTCTTTTGAGGCAAACCAGTCATCGAGCCGTTTTCGTTTTAGTTTTTTTTATGACGCGGTTTGACGGTAACTACATTGACAGCTAGAGCCACCTATGGGCAATTCCGGTTTCATATTTACATACCTGGTATATGAATCTCGGAAAGGAAGTTCAGTAACAATCGCCAGCACGAAGAACATATGTGCTGTTTACGGAGAAAGGGCGCTTTCAGTGCCGGATTAAGCAAGCACGGGGCCCGTAGCAAATGTTATGGCGGGGCCCAAGGCTTTGCATCAGGGCCGCTCGTGTGTAAATGTAGCGCACCTTTGCGGCAACCACAATGAATGAGCTTTTTTTTAAGGAAAACTATCTGTGCCCCCTTGTTTGTATGGCGCGGGGGCCCCAGAAGCGCGGGGCCCGTAGCATTTGCTACTCCTGCTACGGGGTTTAATCCGGCCCTGTGCGCTTTCATCTCGTACCTGCGGGAAGTGGTTTCAATGTTTTAAAGATGGGAATTTTTGTGTAGAAGACGAGGAACGTTCCGGACGCCCTCCTTAATAAAATTCGAGACCTTGTACATACATACAAAAATCACGAAGTTTATCAGTTGAGGAGATGCCAGATGTTCTGAAAATACCTAAAACGACAGTTCATAGGTATTGAAAAAAAAATCGATATGCAACCGCTCGAAAAATGGCACGACCTTATGGGATGACCTAATCTAATATAAATGCGATTTAGTTTGACGGAACTCTTCAATGTTTAAACGACGATAAGAATGTTTGATTTAGCTGCTTGGCCGTGAGAAGAGAAACTCGCTTGACGTTTCTCCGCGTGAATTCGTTTACTGTTTTTTACGAAGTGCGTTTACCTCGTTAGTAAACAAATTCGCAGTTTGCTCAGGGTACATTACGTATGTCTATATGTATAATATAATACCTTCCTCGGAATTATACGGTTCAGATAGAAGCGTACTGTTGACGGTATAATTTATGATCCGACCGTATTACGTAAGATAAACGCATCGCAAGTAGGACTATTACTTTTCCGAAGCTACGACTCTTCGAAGATTCGAAGGATTTGAAGGAACGCGAAGGGAACTTCTCAATCAATCTCAGTCAATTCTCGGTTCTGTGTGGTGACAGCATGTGAACACGGACCGCGTGGCCGAAGGCGCAGCACAGCACAAAAAATAGCGTATCGCTGAGACAATACTAGCGCAATACTGACACTTCTTTATTTTCTGCTTCTATTTAACTAGCTGCTCGTGGTGTGCCTACGGCACGTCCTCGCAACCAGGCCCTCCGGGCGGGTTGCTCTGTTGGGCGGCGCACAGTGTGCAATTTCAATAAAATCTGTGTCAAAATCAAAGATCTCTCTATAGAAATGAGAAATGAAAGCTAGAACATTACAGAATATGGCACTATGACCTAATAGTAAGAGTCCTAATCCTCCATTCTAAATTCTAATGTAAAGTACATATATAGGTATACTTACATATTTTTCAGAATCTTTCGTTTCTCCGTTGGAAACACAGCGTACTGTCATTTACGAACATCACGCTTGTGCGCTATTTTCTTTTTTCTCTATGTTAGCGATTTTTGTTCTTTTAATCAATATCCTTGTGTCCGTGCCACCGGTCGCGGCTCTGCTCGGTAACCGGTCGGAACATACAAACATACTTTTCTACTTTATACAGGGTGGCCCACCTTATAAAAACTGTAGGTCCCGTCGCGAAATAACCCTGGCAGTTAAGAAAGCGACGTAAAATCAATAAAAATTATACAACTAAAAATCCGTTTCCGAAGGCTACGCCTCCTTGACACGGCCGCAAGTTTAGCACTCCATGATGGTCATAGATCTCTATCTACCTCAGGCCCGTACCGTGTGAACCGAGCGTGGCGTTTTGGGGCGATGCACGTATGAATAGATTTCCACATCACCCATGAGGTACTGGTACTACTGTTGATGCGTTTTTTTGTCAGTGGTATCCCCTGCAGGCCTATTCCACTGTGTCACATGATAATTTCGAGAAAATTCATAATCATAGCCATAACATATGGTGTTGATCAGAATTTCTTTCCAAGAGAAAGATTTACAGAGATTTCTTTCTAAAACGCTCTCTTTACGGTGAACGGGCAGAAGAGAGCCGATTCGCGATCGCGCTCGATGATTCTCGGATGTATTGAGAACTCATAATCTGACCTGAAGCCGGGTCTATAAGTATATATGGTCAGAGAGTATATTCTGATATGGTCTAAGTTCTGTACCACTGACGAGATATGTATAAGTATCTAGTGGTATGCGAGTGTGCCACCACACTCTCGCTCGAGCCGTTTTCCCACCCTTACGAAAGCCGGCGACAAATCGACAAGTAGCCAAGAATAAACATTCCATTTACCTATTAAATTATTATAATTAAATCATGAATCCATTTCGTAAATTATTTTGTAGCTACAGTCTAATAATACTGCAGAATCATCTCGAATAAAAGTGGGCAGGGTAGCAAATGGGCAATTTGTAATATATGACGTCTGAACTAAGTAAGCAGCATTATATATATATACTATTATCGAATGGTCAGTAACAGTTTCAATTTCCATAGATGATGGTGTGCATAGAGTGTGCCGGTACTTCCACGCAGAGCTCTCCTTTCTTCAGGTCGTTGACGACAACGGTGCTCGGAATATCCCAACTGTAATACATGGAAAATACGATTACCAAACAGTTCGGCCAATTTCACAGAGCAGAACTGACTAGAGATGATGAAACATTACTCGTTGAAAAGCACGACAACGGTCTCGTTCGAGGGCGTAACGAACGCCGAGGATTTCACTTGGAAGTCACTGGTGATGGAAATTCTGGTCGAACCTCTCCCGACGAATCTGCTCAAGTGTTTCAGGGCGTAGAACATTGGCTGTTTGTAGAACTCGTCGGTCGTCGCGTTTACTATAATAGGCGAGTCGGCGTAATTTTTGGACCAGTTAGGTCCACCGATCTCGTCCAGCGCAAGGTTCCAGTCCATCCAGCCAACCGACCAGTTGTTCAAATACTGAAAATGTTCATGTGGTGTACAAATATTAATTATAATTATTTGCACTCGACGCTATTCCATATGTCCGATCCAGATGATATTTTTCCAAATCATGCATATGAAATTGTGCCAACTATTCGCACAACGCTTAAATTTTTTAGCAAGCCGCTGGAGGCGAACAAATTTAGCACGTGAAAATTAGACAACATAGCATAATATAATTATGTTTGTACAATAACAATAGTGTACGTCGTCCTATAGTACGTACGTCCAATATGCTCGACATATACGTTTCTCCTCGATGCCACGCACCCAGGTCAACATGTTTAGCAAACGGTCCAAGTCCTATTTCAACAAATTGATGCGTTACTGTATACCATTAAAGGTAATTATACCATTAACGCAATCGCTGTACCATGCGTCGTATAGAGCAGTTATGTGTGTATATTTATAAATTCATTTCTGTGCCAATCCAATTACAAAACTTCTTTATTTTTCATTATTTTTTATGGAACTTTCACCAACATATTCGTGACATTTTTCAAATGAAAATGATACCAAATATGATATTATTCCGATGATATTTACTTGTGTAATTAACGATGAAAGTTCTGGACGCAAGGAAGAACAACGAATGGGAAATGCTTTGAACTGTGCCGGCGCGACTCTCCGCGTCCGTTTCTTTCACATATGCCATACGCTGTCCTTCTTCGCGTCGGAAACTTTCATCGTTCATTACACAAGTAAGTATAATTGGAATTATATCATACTTGGTATCATTTTCATTAGAAACATGCCACGATTATTGTGGTCAAAGACCCTTAAAAATAGTGAAAAATAAAGAAGTTTTAGAGAGTTATGTTTACATTTCTCGGCGACCGAGGCCTCTCAAACTTCGTTGTCCTTTTCTATGTTCGGCGCGGTCTTTGAAGACACAAAAAGTAGTGTCCTGCTTTGATGTAGGTTACAAGACAGAACCGCGAAATGACTTACAGTCGGACATCACTGTATCTGGTAACGCAGTGATCGATGTTCGTACCTACGCTTGCTTCGGTCATCAGAATGAATTTGTCCGGGAATGCGTTGTGTGTTTGGGTCAAGATATTAGCCCAGTTAAAAAAATCAGTATAAAAGTGCACAGCTACACCAGCGGCGTACTGGTTCGCCTTTTTGTCCGCGAGAACTTGTTTGATGAACCAGGGCAGGAGAATCCCTTCGTCGTCGAGAAGCAGAATCTTGGTATTGTTGTACGGAGACGCTGCCAATGTTGGTCCTAAATTGTTGCCAACCCACTTGGAAACAGTGCCCGCTGTCCATCCCATGGTGGCCAGCATTTCGTACGGTAAATAGGCGTTCGATGGTTCATTTCCAGTGGACACCGCCCATACATCGATGCCATTCTTGTTGTACTCCTCCAGGAATTTCAGTATATACTCGGCGAAGAGCTGATAATACTTTTTCTTCAAGAAACCTGATGAATAATTGAAAAACCATTGTTATTTATACGTCTCTTCGACATCGCAGGAACATAGTAGTTCGTTGAGATTGGTGGTGTTTGACCTAGTCAGACCTTTCTTTTCAAACTAAATAAACACTTGTAAAGTAACAAAGAATATAATATTAGATCGTTGCATACGAAATGGCCGATTTTTAACAGTAACGTTAATTAACCGTAACTATTTCTTACTGATCAAAGAATCACACGATTCGTGGTCGTATTATGATAGAAATTGAATTTTTTTGGTCACTTCATTTACGAGATTGTCATCTCTGTTTTGTAGTTCTTTTTACTATCAACGAAAGACGAGAGGTAGCGGCAGATCATAAAATGATCGGGCGAGTGGCGAGTAGCGATATTCTTCGTTGGAAAGTCGAAATTCGTGTTGCGAAAAAAACATCCACGTCTTATTTATTAAAAAAAAAACTGTATAGCAATATTCTCACCGTTTCCGGTGATCTTATGGTTAGTCTTCATCCACGCTGGGGCGGACCACGCGGCGCTAATCATTAACAACTCGGGATTCAACTTTATTGCTTCCTGAATGTACGGTATTTTGTAATTGTAATCCTCCGATGCAAGAGAAAAATTTGTCAGAGTACGTTTATGATCGTGGTCGTCGTACGTGTAAGGTTTCACCGAAAAATCGGTACCGGCGATCGGCAAGCGACCCAGCGAATATCTGCTTCCTTCTTCGCAGAAGTATGTACTGCAAACGATTAATCAATTAATTATCTGATTTCATCTGGAATCGTGCGGCTATTAGAGTGGAAAGAAGAAAAGCACAATTGTACGATTATTATCTAATAGTGAAATAAAGTTGCCTTTTATCTTTCAGATTAAGTTTGCACAAGTCGGGTTGTGTCAAATAAATTTTTAAGGTACCGTAAGAGCTTTGGAATTTGAATTCTATGTTTTCTTACAAGCATTTAGAATTCTAATTGTACGAGTGTACGATATTTATTAAAATCAACGCACTTTGAATTGCTTGTTGGTTCTTTAATCAACTTTTACATTGTTTTTTTCTTAGTTCAGATTCAATGCAATATTCGAAAATTTTCATTACATATCTAGTGAACTGACCGATCAAGTTTGGCTGAAAATCTAAAGTCGTTTGGTGCATTTATCAAAAAAATCATTCTGATTTAAAGTGTGTGTCATCAATTATGAGACTGACGCGACGCGCGACGGTACGCGACGAACGAGGATCCCGCGCAATAAAAGGTAGCAAACGAGCAATCTGCTACTGTACTTCGCTTTATTTTGAGCGATAGGTTGCTTATTGCTTCGCTGAGCAACTTACCACAGCAGTTTCTTCTGAACAGGCTCCGACAGCTTCTTGATGTTGATGCCAGCAGAGTCAGTGAACGCTCCGCCAAACCCTAAGATTTTCTGATATTGTACCGAGTTGTCCACGTTCAAGATAAGCGGGGGTATCAGTGAAAATGGGCATTGGCCAAATTGTTTTTCCGAGAAGCTCAAACGTTGGCCATCCTTCGACGAGACATACCAGTAGAAGCTGCCGTCCACCGGCACTTTTGGATCTTGTTCCGGCGTCTCGTCGCAATAGGTTGCATTGCAAACGCACACAGTCTTATCGGGGCCATAACTTTTAGGTACGCACCCGTCCGCCTGACCTATGATTCATAGCATATTCATAAACACCAAACATTCGCATTTGTGCCCTCCCTACTGTGTAGATACATCAGGGTGGCTCTTATTTTTAACATCTGAAATTCTTCTTGCGGCACTCCCCAGGATTATTCCATGTAAATCTCTGCAAAGTTTGAGCTCGATCGGATAACGAATCGGATAATTAACCCTTTGATTACTCTAGGCGCCTATAGGCGCTCTTAACCCCTAGTCGGTCCACTGACACGAGAGACGCCCACAGGCGCCTGGCGCCTGGGAAGTATCCATTATTACTCCGGCAGATCTTATTTTAGTCAGACGTAAAAGTGGATGCTAATTCAGCTGTTACATATTCCGTTAGTCGTATATTATTGAAATATGTTTATTTATATTCTGCAATTATTTTTTACCTTTGACCGACAATAACATTGGCCGACAACGACTTTAACCGACAACGATTTTAGTTGACGACAGTATTACAGAATTGTGTTGAATTACAATTGAATCACTTGACGAATTATAATTACAAAGTACCTCAATTATATACACTGTATCCGATTATTATTACGTTGTTCAAAATTCAGTCGCTGCATTAAATTAAATCACATTGTAATTTGCAATTCTGGTCTATCATTCCATTAAATTACAATGTAATTCGTTTTTACAATTGAAATACAATTACAAATTGGAAAAAGAAAAAGCATATCATATATGATATCAGTGATGAACTTGGTATTATTATTCATTATTCATTATTATTCAGGTACTATTTACATAACAGGAAAGACGTAAACCAAGAACATTCTTCATGTGGCACTAATCCGCATAATTTATGCGGTCATATTCACTGATGGCTATAGTCAGCAAGTTTTAAATTAGTTTGAATGAATTGTTTTGTGGAAATTTGCAATGGAAATAAACATAAAGATAAAATTAAGTTGTCTGTGAATACGAAACGGAAGAAACACGGATAAAAATGAACGATATTTTCACTTTGAGCGAGTAATTTGAATTACATTTTATTTCACTTACATTGTATTTCGATTGCACTCATGATTCGGGTAATTAGCAATTAAATTAAGTGAACGGTTCGAATTATGTAATGCCATTACAATGTAATTCAAATACTGTTTATGTAAAATACAACGTAATTCAATTACAATCTATTTAAATTAGACTGACATTTTTTTCTTTAATTATTCTACACTGACACTTTTACTTTTGCTATAAGAAGAATTAGACGTAGTCGGCTAACGTTGTTGTCAAACGATGTTAATATCAATATAATACTGTCGCGGACTAAAGTCGTTGTCGGTCAAAATTGTTGTCGGTGAAAACTGAAAACTGTGTCGGTGATTTCCATGGGACCCATATCAACTTCCCCCGTTCTACTATACTGTTTGAAATGAATTAAAATTCGCTGTACATACCTTCGGTCAGGAGAAAGAAGCCAAGGAACAGCACAGCCTTCCACATAGTTTGCCGTATCGTTCTTAAACAACTCCTGTAATCACGAATGTGCGAGTTTTGGTGGCAGTCAGGTGTGCACACACTCAATTTACATCGAATTATATCACGAGGGTGGGAGGGTGGCTAGCAATCTCCGCCCCGGAACATATTCGTCATCGTCGTCGATAACGGAAGGCGTAAAGTACTACCAACTTCTTATCGATGAGGTTAGTTATTGTAATCTATGATTGCTTTATATTATTTGGGGTCGATGGTGTGTAAATAGCTAATTATCTTGGTTTTAATATCGGTAATAATAATATGGAAAAATCAAAGACTTTTGCTGCGAAACCCAGGTAAGTCCAGATTTGAATCGCGCAAAACTTTAACGAATACAATTTTAACCCTTTCCACTTGGAACTATTTTAACACGAAAACTAAACACTTTTTCTGACCTAATGCAATTCACTCAGGCAATACTCAAATGTTTCGCAATTTATTAAATACAAACTTTAATAAATCGCTGGTGGTGGGCAGGCTTGCCATATGCGCGCCTCGCCAGGCCCCTTACGTCTCCGTCACTCACTGAGATGCATGCCACCGTTATCCCCACTCTTACCAAAACATCGAGAAAGTATGTATATTTTACTGGACTGCGGATTCTATGCATGTACACTACCGTCCATTATTTGACCATCTTCAGTTTATCGAAAATATACAAACTATATTTAAATTAAGGCATCCCAATGTAACTTTTGCCACAGCATTCCTTTTATACACTCATATATTTCAAACAATGTAAGGAAGTAAGTAGTTAATTTTCGAAGGTCAAGGTAATTTCAAGGTCATGTTATTATACATATCTACATATGTTACACGATGCAATAAAAAAAAGGAGTTGTATCAAAAAACACCGATGTCCTTGATAACTCCGAAAAAAATGACCTTCGGAAAAAATATTCTTGCCAGATATTTAGTCCAATGACACCATGCACAATATGTGACAAATATTTTTTGCATCGCAATAACCTGAAGAGATATTTAGATGGCCTTACTTAAAAGAACCACCCTGCATAACCAAAATTCTTCATGTAAAATTTCATATTTATCGCAACTTTAACGTTAATGTGCCACGTCTTCCTTTTATCCAACTAACTTCATCTTTTGCAAGAATTATTTTCTTACCCGATGTCACAATATTAGGGGGCGACGCAATTTCAGTAGGCATAGGTTTAGCTAAGGCTAAGGCCCACCCCTATTACACACTGCAACCCTTCACAACAGTCTGCTCCTCACTCGATAGAACACAACGTCTTCTAATGGTTCATTACTCGGCTAGGAGGTGACCCGCTATTCTCAACAGTACTAACTCGACTCTTATATATATGTGCTTATACAGGGTGTTTATTTCATCTTGTACACCTAAATTATTTCCGTTGCTATCAAAAGTAAGAAAAAATAACTAAATAGGATGTACATGATTTTAAGACGCGCATCAGATGGTAATAAAAAAATTGTCTTTGAAAGTCATTTTAACAGTTTTTTCAAGGTCACTGTATCTTTTTGCACATTAACATGTATTTTTCATAATGCAATGTTGTAGTCGGCGTCAAGATGAGTTCAACAACTTACACACGTTTCAGTTTGAAGAATACAAAACTATTAAAACGAAAAGGGTAATATCACCTTACTTTCTGTCTGTATACGAGAAGTCTAAAAAAAAAGTTTAAAATCTACTGTTTATAACGAAAGTCCCACGACTCCAGAAGATATGAAAGAACGAACGAATATGGAATGCATGTTGCATCATGAATCGTGGAAATGCCATAAGAAATGCCATTCAGTAATTCACTTGTCGTGGCGTCGTGTAACTTTCGTTATAAACAGTAAGTTTTTAACTTTCTTTTGCACCTCACGTGTACATACGTGTCTCGCTGCGGACGGCCAGCATTTTGAGTAACTAAAAAAATAAGGTGATATTACCCGTTTCGTTTTATTACTTTTGTATTCTTCAAACTGAAACGTGTGTAAGTTGTTGAACTCATCTTGACGCCGACTACAATAACATTGCATTATGAAAAATACATGTTAATATGCAAAAAAATACAGTGACCTTGAAAAAACTGTTAAAATGACCTTCAAAGGATTGTTTTATTACCATCTGATGCCCGTCTTAAAACCATGTGAGTCCTATTTAGTTATTTTTTATTACTTTTAATAGTAGCGGAAATAATTTAGGTGTTCAAGATAAAATAAACACCCGGTATATATACATATAAATACGTGTACGTAAATGGATCTATTCCGCGATAACACATTGTTACTGGAATTATCTAACCTTGCTTACAAATGAGACGACGAATAAAGTAGAATGAACCGAGGCAGCAGAATTATTTAAATAAAAATAAATTTTTAAAAATGGACTAAAAAGTATAAAATAATTTTTCCTAGCCCCATACAGGTTCCTAACCCCATACAGATTGTGGATTTTTAATAGGTATGAAATACTTGTAAGATTTAAAACGAAAACGTCTACGCATATTATACAGGGTGTCTCACCTGATTTTGACACCTTGATTTTCTCGCTATTGTTACTCGTAGCAAAAAAGTTTTCAGGATAGGCTTGAATGGTATCAAGTGGAGCATATTTTGATGTTATTAGTTTTTTTGTGAGTGGACGCGTAAAGGTCATATAAAGGTTAACTTTTTTTTAAATGGAATGAGGTATTTTTGAATACATCAATCGATGCAGCTGGACATTCGTTATAAAAAAGTACTAACCTATGTATGTCGAAAAGTTAGTAGTTCAGGAGATATTTCAATTTAAATAACTCTAAAATACCATTGCGGTCGTACTAAGACGTTACATAAGTAAGTAAACGCTAACGGAATACTACAATAAATAAAATCTATCATTTAATGAGTTTTATTATTTCGTTTTCCCTCCTTGCGTGTGTACAAAATAAGTAAAACGGAAGAGAGTGCCCTGTATAAATAACGGCATTCGCCACTTTAGTGCGACTGGGTTCCCCTCTTGAAACGGCCCGACCGGCCAGGATTGTGACGAGGACGACTTGGGCCGGGATCGTGTCGAGGGAAAACTACGAGCCCACACGATCTTTTGTGACCTGGTCACAATCTTGTCATCGTGTGCTTCGGTTACCTTCAAGCGACGTTCTGCCACTGTTCGGCCCGCTTTGTGGCCTCCACCCGCTGGGCTCGTGATGTGACTTGGAACGACCTGGTTGACTGGGAAGTGGACAGGATAGCAAATGGGCAATTTGTAATATATAACGTCTGAACTAAGTAAGTAAGCAGCATTTTATATGTGTACTATAGTCCAGTCGGCAGGTCGAAAAAAGGCGTCTACCTGGAAAGTATTCCGAACTCAATGAAATTTTGACACGTCACACAGTGGTCGATTTACTCCAAAACATGGCCAAAAATCAATTCTTTCTTGATTTATACGAAACTATGTATCTCGGGGTTTTCGAGGTCGCTGATTACGAATCTAAAATCAAAATCGCAAAAAAGTAAAATGGCGGCTGTAAAATGGAGATTGAACCTATGAAAACTGTCAGAATGGGACAAAACATGGTATTTTGGGGTGCCTGAAGTCGTTAATTATGAATCTGAAATGAAAAGAACAGAAAACAAAATGGCGGAACCAATATGGCGGATGTACGTAGTAAGAAAGTATTAAATACAGTTGAAACTTGATATCTCATGATTTTTTATCTTGTAAAATGTGAATCTAATATCAAATTATATAAAAAACATAAGTAGCCGACTAATTATTAAATTATAGAAAAAAATTCTTGTTTTAAATGTATTTTGAAGAATGGAAGGTTATAAATTAGAAAGCATTGTAATTATGAATGTATCAAATTGTTTATTCAACATTTAAATAGTCAGAATCGTCATTTGTTGTATCTACATTATCTGTCACTACCAAATTCATATTAATAGTTAATGTAAAATGAATAATGTTAATATTAAAAAATGAAGGTCACTTCAATTTTTTAAATATTAACATATATTTTTTACTTTATAATATTGTAACTGGTATCGAGACGAATTCAACGACCTATAATAATATTACTTTAAACCATGAAATAAGGTCTAAATTACAAAAAGCGGGTTTCCAGCCCATGCAGTACATTACAAAAATTGCAAAAAAAACCGAGGGGGTACATCGGGGTGCCCGTTTTTTGTTGATCCTACTAGGTGATAATACAAACTAAAGGGGTGTACAAGTCACTTAGTTAAAATCGATTAAAATCATAACTATTTTTCTAGGTTTCCAAAATTTTCGTATGAAATTTTGTTATATTTTATATATTACATTATCCATTGTTACTTGCATTTTATATAATGTATAAACATGATTTACTTACCTCCAGAGACACCCTCCATATTGTAGAATAAAAATCAGTAGGATATAATACAAATATTTTCACTTCTGGACACTTTTCTCACTCAACGATTTACTGTGCGTAGCTGCTACCTGAACGATGGTCACTTTCAGACTAAATTTCCCGATCAGGTGGGAAAGTCGGGGCCTTTTTCCATTAACCATCCAATAGCCCAACTATCATGGTAGCCAACCCACGTATACAAAATTCTTGATTTGAGAATTCATTTTTCTTATTTTTGGCCACGTTTTGGAGTAAATCGACCACTGTGCGTCATGTAGGGGTACTCTGGTGTGTCGAATCTGAGTTTTCGACCTCGAGGACCCTGTGCTAACTTGGGGAGGGGGTAAAAACCACGATTTTTGTTACCTTTTTTTGGTTTTTCGCCTATTACTCAAAAACTATTGGTGTTAAGAACTTTCTTCTTTCATTTTTGGAAAGAGCATTAAGTTTCCTTCAAATTTCACTGAATTTCAAACTTGCAATTTCCTCTTAAATGTTACAATGCGTGGCTCAAAATGTCATGTTGAGAAATATTTCCTGATTTCGAACGCCTGTATCTCGATGCCTATAGGGTCAAAAAATACGTTTGAGCAGTAAAATTTGAAGGAAATTTAATGCTCTTTCCAAAAATGAAAGAAGAAAGTTCTTAAGAGACCCATAGTTTTTGAGTAATAGGCGAAAAACCCAAAAAAAGGTAACAAAAATCGTGGCTTTTACCCCCTCCCCAAGTTAGCACAGGGTCCTCGCGGTCGAAAACTCAGATTCGACACTCCAGAGTACCCCTAAATGACGTGTCAAAATTTCATTAAGTTCGGAATACTTTTCAGGTAGACGCCCTTTTTTCGACCTGGCGGCTGGACATTCAGGATCGAAAAAAACGTCGACATTGGAAAGTTGAAAGGGTGGTTTCTCAAGATAAAAGTCTGCTCTATCGCGTGGTGCAATTCGATTTTCCGCTGGACCCTTAGACCCTTATGTTTTTATATCAATTGAAATATATCCTCAAAAATGTGTACAAAAGTGGCGTCTCTTCGTCTTTAATGATATTTTAAACGTGTATAACAATCACAATATATTACTATTGCACATCGCTGGATTCGGGAAAGTCTAGGCAATCTTTTGCTGTAAAGAACAATAAAATATCTTATATGATAACATCACAATATTTGTTCAAAGTCGAAAAACATGTTTTATTTTCAAACTCAAACTCAAAAACTGTGCGTGTAGGAGAAAAATTAAGGCCAGATTCAGACTCAGCGCAAAAAACTGTATAAGATACACCTAAGAGTTATATGGGAACATTAGTGTTGTTGGACAGTTTAATTTGCTTTGTCTTTTCCTATATTCGTCAGTTGCCGCACTTAATTTCCTAATTTTGAACGCCTGTGTCTCGGTGCCTATTGGGTCAAAAAATACGTTCGAACAGTGACATTTAAAGGAAATTTAATGCTCTTTCCAGAAATGAAAAAAAATGTTCTTGGGACCCATAGTTTTTGAGTAATAGGCGAAAAAACAGAACAAGGTGTTATATTATGAATGGTTAAATAACTTCAGACGGACTGTTGTCTATTGTACGTGTATTCTCTTACATCTATAATACTTTTGACCACTTCGTCGCCCCGCTACCAGATGGCTCTCTTACATCTATGACTACATATGTATATGACACAAGGTAATAAAAATCGTGGTTTTTACCCCCTCCCCAAGTTAGCACAGGGTCCTCGAGGACGAATACTCAGATTCGACACCCCAGAGTACCCATAAATGACGTGTCAAAATTTCATTGAGTTCGGAATACTTTCCACGTAAAAGTACCTGGCGACTGGACTACTATCGAATGGTCAGTAACAGTTTCAATTTCCATAGATGATGGTGTGCATAGAGTGTGCCGGTACTTCCACGCAGAGCTCTCCTTTCTTCAGGTCGTTGACGACAACGGTCCTCGGAATATCCCATCTGTAACGCATGGAAAATACGATTACAAAACAGTTCGGCCAATTTCACAGAGCAGAACTGACTAGAGATGATGAAACATTACTTGTTGAAAAGCACGACAACGGTCTCGTTCGAGGGCGTAACGAACGCCGCGGATTTCACTTGGAAGTCATTGGTGATGGAAATTCTGGTCGAACCTCTCCCGATGAATCTGCTAAAGTGTTTCAGAGCGTAGAACATTGGCTGTTTGTAGAAATCGTCGGTCGTCGCGTTTACTATAATAGGCGAGTCGACGTTATTGTTGATCCAGTTAGGTCCTCCGGTCTCGTCCAGCGCAAGGTTCCAGTCCATCCAGCCAACCGACCAGTTGTTCAAGTACTGAAAATGTTCATGTGGTGTACAAATATTAATTATAATTATTTGCACTCGACGCTATTCCATATGTCCGATCCAGATGATATTTTTCCAAATCATGCATATGAAATTGTGCCAACTATTCGCACAACGCTTAAATTTTTTAGCAATCCGCTGGAGGCGAACAAATTTAGTACGTGAAAATTAGACAACATAGCATAATACAATTATGTTTGTACAATAACTATAGTGTACGTCGTCCTATGGTACGTACGTCCAATGTGCTCGACATATACGTTTCTCCTCGATCCCACGCACCCAGGTCAACAGGTTTAGCAAACGGTCCAATTCCTATTTCAACAAATTGATGCGTTACTGTATATCGTTAAAGGTAATTATACCATTAACGCAATCGCTGTACCATGCATCGTATAGAGCAGTTATGTGTGTATATTTATAAATTCATTTCTGTGCTAATCCAATTACAAAACTTCTTTATTTTTCATTATTTTTTATGGAACTTTCACCAACATATTCGTGACATTTTTCAAATGAAAATGATACCAAATATGATATTATTCCGATGATATTTACTTGTGTAATGAACGATGAAAGTTCTGGACGCAAGGAAGAACAGCGAATGGGAAATGCTTTGAACTGTGCCGGCGCGACTCTCCGCGCGTCCGTTTCTTTCACATACGCCATACGCTGTCCTTCTTTGCTTCGGAAACTTTCATCGTTCATTACACAAGTAAGTATAATCGGGATTATATCATACTTGGTATCATTTTCATTAGAAATATTCCACGAGTATTGTGGTCAAAGACCCTTAAAAATAGTGAAAAATAAAGAAGTTTTAGAAAGTTATGTTTACAGTTCTCGGCGGCCGAGGCCTCTCAAACTTCGCTGTCCTTTTCTATGTTCGGCGCGGTCTTTGAATCCACAAAAAGTGGTGTCCTGCTTTGACCTAAGTCACAAGACAGAACCGCGAAATGACTTACAGTCGGACATCACTGTATCTGGTAACGCAGTGATCGACGTTCGTACCTAGGCTTGCTTCGGTCATCAGAATGAATTTGTCCGGGAATGCGTTGTGTGTTTGATTCAAGACATTAGCCCAGTTAAGAAAATCAGCATAAAAGTGCACAGCTACACCAGCAGCGTACTGGTTCGCCTTTTTGTCCGCGAGAACTTGTTTGATGATCCAGGGCAGGAAAATCCCTTCGTCGTCGAGAAGCAGAATCTTGGTATTGTTGTACGAAGACGCTGCCAATGTTGGTCCTAAATTGTTGCCAACCCACTTGGAAACAGTGCCCGCTGTCCATCCCATGGTGGCCAGCATGTTGAACGGTAAATAGGCGGTCGATGGTTCGTTTCCAGTGGACACCGCCCATACATCGATGTCATTCTTGTTGTACTCCTCCAGGAATTTCAGTATATACTCGGCGAAGAGCTGATAATACTCTTCCTTCAAGAAACCAGATGAATAATTGAAAAACCATTGTTATTTATACGTCTCTTCGACATCGCAGGAACATAGTAGTTCGTTGAGATTGGTGGAGTTTGACCTAGTCAGACCTTTCTTTTCAGTTTCACACTAAATAAACACTTGTAAAGTAACAAAGAATATAATATTAGGTCGTTGCAAACGAAATGACCGATTTTTAACAGTAACGTTAATTAACCGTAACTATTTCTTACTGATCAAAGAATCACACGATTCTTGGTTGTATTATGATAGAAATTGAATTTTTTTTGGTCACTTCATTTACGAGATTGTCATCTCTGTTTTGTAGTTATTTTTACTATCAACGAAAGACGAGAGGTAGCGGGAGATCATAAAATCCCTGATAGCCAAATGCTCGCCAGTAGCCGCCAGCATAGGTCATAGTCGTAATGGCACGTAGCCGGCACCTTGAACGAATGGGTGGAGGGCACGTGGAAGGCACCTCCTGCAAGCCACTCTATCCTGGTTTCCGTTTTTCCGCAAGATGGCAGCACGGTCGCACATGCGGCGAATGCCGCTATACAGGGATCGCACTAATGTGGCGCCGCCACCGGCGAGATGCCGCAATACAGGGCAGCGCCGTCGGTAAGGGGGGATCGCACTAATGTGGCGCCGCCACCGGCGAGATGCCGCTATACAGGGCAGCGCCGTCGGTAAGGGCGGATCGCACTAATGTGGCCGATGTCGGCAAAGTAAATTCCTATTCTACAAATATGTAGCAGTTTTCCTTTTTACCGACACTACCGATTTTTGTCTTTTATCTATATTATATTTCCTAGATCTTTGTGCAAAATAAAAATTCTCTGCATCGATTGCAAGAGATGGAAGCTAAGATTAAAATGTAACCATGCAAAAAAAAAAACAAAGTGTCGCAAATAAGGGTAAAGAAAAAAAATTTATATTTTTTGTATAGAGACATTTATTTTATTAATAAATAAGGGACAATATAGAACAAGGAATAATAAATATTATAATTTCTTAATACTACGCTTTATTATTAGAAATGAACAAAAAGTTACAATCTTTACATGAACCTAAATCTATATATTATGATTATTACACGCGTTGTTGACTCTGCTTCCCCAAACTTGTGGCCCACAGCATGTTTTGGCATAGGCGTGACAACTAAAAAAATACAAAGAAAATCAGCAATGTACAATATACGTATGCGTACGTAGAATGGCATAAATAGATATACGTACCACAACAGCGAATTAGATGTCTTCCACTTCCCCGGTTGCCGCAGCTTCCTTCTCCTCCTTCCCTGGACAGCACATTCTATTTTTCCTCGGTAGTGACAAGTCGAGCGCACCGCTATAGCATGTATTGGCATAGGCGTGTTAACTAAAAAAATACAAAGAAAATCAGCAATGTACAATATACGTATGCGTACGTAGAATGGCATAAATAGATATACGTACCACAACAGCAAATTAGAGGTCTTCCTCTTCCACGGTTGCCGCAGCTTCCTTCTCCTCCTTCCCTGGACAGCACATTCTATTTTTCCTCGGTAGTGACAAGTCGAGCGCACCGCTATAGCATGTATTGGCATAGGCGTGATAACTAAAAAAATACAAAGAAAATCAGCAATGTACAATATACGTATGCGTACGTAGAATGGCATAAATAGATATACGTACCACAACAGCAAATTAGATGTCTTCCTCTTCCACGGTGGCCGCAGCTACCTTCTCCTCCTTCCCTGGACAGCACATTCCATTTTTCCTCGGTAGTGACAAGTCGAGCGCACCGCTATAGCGTGTATTGGCATAGGCGTGACAACTAAAAAAATACAAAGAAAATCAGCAATGTACAATATACGTATGCGTACGTAGAATGGCATAATTAGATATACGTACCACAACAGCAAATTAGATGTCTTCCTCTTCCCCGGTTGCCGCAGCTTCCTTCTCCTCCTTCCCTGGACAGCACATTCTATTTTTCCTCAGATTCCAATAGATTTCCGCATTACCCTGGAGGTACTATTGACAATGCGTTTTTTTGCAGTGGTATCCCCAGTAGGCCTACTCCACTATGTCGCTGCATTGCTTCCTGGTTCCGCTGCGATTCAGTCGCAGCAAACGAGCATTCGGAAACATTTTCCCTGACGTTTCCCAGGCTAGCAGAGACTGTTTCAGTGCTCAAAGTGGCCCACTTAAAAATTTCTACATCAGAAGACTTTAATACAATATCATGAAATTGATTTACGATCCGAAACCGTTTAACGCCTGATTGAAAAGTATTTTCATGCGGACAAATAGACGAAATAATGCAGATTCAGCCACCGCGTAAAATACAGCAATTGTCGCGATCATCTATTGAAAGCATTAAATTGACAAATTTAATTTTGGATTGATCTACACTGCATCCATCCACGTGAAAATCTAATTCCAAACGTTCCGGAATCGTTTCAACAGAACTACATAAAGATTTTACTATTTTGGACTCTACATCGAAGTGAACATATGTATTTGCCCGGTAGCACATCATACGTGACGGCACTTGCGCGTGGTGTGCCGAGGAGCGTTCGTACATCCTTAGGTAAACTCGAATGAAAACACGAATGCGTTCGCAATAGTTTTAGTAGGTTGTTTCCGAGTGCGTGCGATACATTATACTTTACAAAGCAAGACGCTAAACGATCGCGGAACGATGGTTCTGACGCAGCGCCAACAGAGTTCCGGACTGTGTCGGGCATGTCTGTGAATGTTAGGAATGTCTCTGAATTCTGAATGTTAAGTAATGATGCCGAGTCTTCACGGGAAGGCTCCACATTGGAATTATTCGCGAATGAAGGGGCGGTGGTGGATATGTCCTGCACAGTGCCATCACTAGCGATGATTGCTGTTTTATTACGCTTCATATTATTTATCATTTCAGTTAAGATGCGCCGTTTTTGCCTAGGACCTAACCCAGCGCTCGGAATTGTTTAATCGCGAGGAGCTCGAATCGAAGCCTCCGCCTCCTCGACCCGGCCGCGCGTCAGGCGCAACAGGACGACACTCATGTCAATAGGTTTCCGCATTACCATTGAGATACTATTGCCAATGCGCTTTTTTTATTAGTGGTATCCCCTGTAGGCCTACTCCACTATGTCGCACGATTTAGGCATATTGTCTGTATGTACAATAAGATTCACTATTAATACTGCTTGAAAGTCTATCGCCCGAATTTATAAGTCCGAAAACAAACGCACTTACTAACAAGGATTTTCTACAAAAACTCGTGATCCTTACCTTTCAATAACCAATTCGTGACTGTTCACACTACGTTCCCACTGGGATAAAAGAGGCAAAATGACAAATGACAAACGACTGATTTTTAAAATGAGTTACAATGTAAGCGTCGGCGCGGCAATGCGAACAGCTACGTTCAAACTTCTCGCCGCGCCGTAGATCTTAACAATTTGCCAAGCACGTTTAAACGTGCGCGAACATCAAGATGTCCCGGATGGTATTAAAATTTGAACAATACAATTAAAAACTATTTTTTAAATTTATCTTACAAATTAATTTTCTACTGCTATTGTCCGAAATTATCGTGCGTCATAGTGGAGTAGGCCTACAGGGGTTACCACTAACGTAAAAAACGCATTGGCAATAGTATGTACCTCAATGGTAATGCGGAAACCTATTGACATGAGTGTCGTCCTGTTGCGCCACGAATAGCGCCTATAAAATGGTACGCGCCTGAGCAGCTCCGAGCACTAGGGCCGCGACGGGGAGCGAGACGCGCGGCCGGGTCGAGGAGGCGGAGGCTTCGATTCGAGCTCCTCGCGATTAAACAATTCCGAGCGCTGACCTAACCAATGGAAAGGTTTTCGCGAAATCGACGTTTTGAAAATTGTGGGAGGCATTTGGACAAAATGAAACCGATTTAGTGTAACAAACACCTACCTTCTACGTAGTACACGTAATTGTACAAGCAAATCACACCGTGCAGCAACGCAGACCGTACTCGCGAGTGTAACCACGGAGCGTATCACGACATTCACGACCGACCTAACCGAACGAGAACTGGGAACTGAATGGAACTGAACCAGCGGCGACCAGTGATGGGATATTCGTGGGCCGTGGGCCGTTCCCCTGAGTCGCTGGTTTCCCCTTCCTTGACGTACCGTCGTATCCGTGTCAACCGCGCATGCCCGTGTTGATGCCTGCTCGATTGCACGCGCGCTACACACACCAGCGTACCTCTACTTTGTCCGTGTAATTACCTGCTCGAGGTTTTCACGTTACCGAAATTTCGAAAGCATGAGGCGAAAAGTCGGAATCTGGAGACGGCGCGCATTTGAATCCCGGCACAGCGCGCGGCACGGCGCACATTTTGCTATATCTTTTGATCTAAAAGAGATATCGAAGAGAAATTTGGACTAAATTTTTTTTGAAAAATCGGGTTTAATGATGTAAACAGAAATATATTTTGTATTTTTTAAATAATGCTTTCGTTGAATCTTAAGGTATAGCCGGATAAGATGGTCCAAAGTGTCCATCCAAATTGATTTTTAGTCACATCATGTTCAACAGAAAATTATGAAAAAATTCATGAATATTCTACCTAATAGCATACGCGACTGAGATTTTTTTCAAAATTTTTGGTTGCAAAATCGATTTTTAAATAAATCGGAGAACATAGAATTGCCGATTTCATATCAAAGTTTTCAGTTGACCACATTTATATTATTACGTTAGTTGTGTCTCATCCTGATTATTAATGTGTATTTTTTTCAGATTTTTCAGATTAAGGATACATGTTTAAAAAAATTGAAAACCTCCAAACATTCGAAGAAAACGCATATTTTGTATTGAAGTTTTAGAGACACCAGTTTAATAAAAATTCAGTATTTAGACATTATTAAAGCAACTGTTCTTAATTTTTTTATAATTTTGTAGAGATTGCATAGTCGTTAAAAGAACAACTATACGGCTGGTAATCTTCTGGCCCCGAATCGAATTATTGCTTCGGGTTTTAATGAAAAGTTTAACCAAAAACATTTTTTACTTGTCTACATTTATTTTCAACTTCAAGGATTGATGCAGTTCGCGCTGTCGACTTTTGCCACTTTCTGTGATTAAGAAAAAGAAACACAGTTAAAGTTATGATTGCGAAGTGCAGAATAAAATATTAATGTAACGACAAACTTATTTGTTTTTTATAAATTATCCTTTATGGTTTTGTTCGTGGTTTCGAGGTACATAGTGCAATAAACACCACCGGGCAAACCCTCGGCCATCGAGGTATCTCGGCATGAAACCGCTAACAAGTGAATGCTAAACTTGTTTATTTCTTACAATTTCCTCACGGAAGTGACACGAGCCAGTTCGTGGCATTCTTACGATTAAGAAAAGTCTAAACCCGATAGAAATCGGACTGTATGTAGAGGATTTATTCGTGAGAATTTCTTCGGAAAATATATTTAAATACATTTTCGTCCCTACTCTGTGCTAGACCGACGAGGGCCTCGGGAGCTTTGTCCAAGTGGTGCAATAAACACCACCGGACAAACCCTCGGCCATCCAGGTATCTCGGCATGAAACCGCTAAGAAGTGAATGCTAACCTTGTTAACTTCCCGATTTTATAGGGAAGTTACTGTAATTACCCCGAAAATCGAAAATCGATTTTTTAGCAGATCTTCACGTTTCATGGTCATTGCAGTCATTTTAGACTATTTTCAGCAAAATGTTCGTGTGTGTGTGTGTGTGTGTGTGTCTCTGCGTCGTCTCTGCGTCGTCTCTAAGTCGTCTCCGAGTCGTCTCCGAGTCGTCTCCGAGTCGTCTCCGAGTCGTCTCCGAGTCGTCTCCGAGTCGTCTCTGAGTCGACTCGTCTCTGCGTCGTCTCTGCGTCGTCTCCGAGTCGTCTCCGAGTCGTCTCCGAGTCGTCTCCGAGTCGTCTCCGAGTCGTCTCCGAGTCGTCTCCGAGTCGTCTCCGAGTCGTCTCCGAGTCGTCTCTGAGTCGACTCGTCTCTGCGTCGTCTCTGCGTCGTCTCTGCGTCGTCTCTGCGTCGTCTCCGAGTCGTCTCTGAGTCGTCTCTGAGTCGTCTCTGAGTCGACTCTTCTCTGAGTCGTCTCTGAGTCGTCTCTGAGTCGTCTCTGCGTCGTCTCCGAGTCGTCTCCGAGTCGTCTCTGAGTCGACTCGTCTCTGCGTCGTCTCTGCGTCGTCTCCGAGTAGTCTCCGAGTCGTCTCCGAGTCGTCTCCGAGTCGTCTCCGAGTCGTCTCCGAGTCGTCTCCGAGTCGTCTCTGAGTCGACTCGTCTCTGCGTCGTCTCCGAGTCGTCTCCGAGTCGTCTCCGAGTCGTCTCCGAGTCGTCTCCGAGTCGTCTCCGAGTCGTCTCCGAGTCGTCTCCGAGTCGTCTCCGAGTCGTCTCCGAGTCGTCTCCGAGTCGTCTCTGAGTCGACTCGTCTCTGCGTCGTCTCTGCGTCGTCTCCGAGTCGTCTCCGAGTCGTCTCCGAGTCGTCTCCGAGTCGTCTCCGAGTCGTCTCCGAGTCGTCTCCGAGTCGTCTCCGAGTCGTCTCCGAGTCGTCTCTGAGTCGACTCGTCTCTGCGTCGTCTCTGCGTCGTCTCTGCGTCGTCTCTGCGTCGTCTCTGCGTCGTCTCTGCGTCGTCTCTGCGTCGTCTCTGCGTCGTCTCCGAGTCGTCTCCGAGTCGTCTCCGAGTCGTCTCCGAGTCGTCTCCGAGTCGTCTCTGAGTCGACTCCGAGTCGACTCGTCTCTGCGTCGTCTCTGCGTCGTCTCTGAGTCGTCTCTGCGTCGTCTCTGCGTCGTCTCCGAGTCGTCTCTGAGTCGTCTCTGAGTCGACTCTTCTCTGAGTCGTCTCTGAGTCGTCTCTGAGTCGTCTCCGAGTCGTCTCCGAGTCGTCTCTGCGTCGTCTCTGCGTCGTCTCTGCGTCGTCTCTGCGTCGTCTCTGCGTCGTCTCCGAGTCGTCTCTGAGTCGTCTCTGAGTCGTCTCTGAGTCGACTCTTCTCTGAGTCGTCTCTGAGTCGACTCTTCTCTGAGTCGTCTCTGCGTCGTCTCTGCGTCGTCTCTGCGTCGTCTCCGAGTCGTCTCCGAGTCGTCTCTGAGTCGACTCCGAGTCGACTCGTCTCTGCGTCGTCTCTGAGTCGTTTCTGCGTCGTCTCTGAGTCGTCTCTGCGTCGTCTCCGAGTCGTCTCTGAGTCGTCTCTGAGTCGTCTCTGAGTCGTCTCTGCGTCGTCTCTGCGTCGTCTCCGAGTCGTCTCTGAGTCGTCTCTGAGTCGTCTCTGAGTCGACTATTCTCTGAGTCGTCTCTGAGTCGTCTCCGAGTCGTCTCTGAGTCGTCTCTGAGTCGTCTCCGAGTCGTCTCTGCGTCGTCTCTGCGTCGTCTCTGCGTCATCTCTGCGTCGTCTCTGCGTCGTCTCCGAGTCGTCTCCGAGTCGTCTCCGAGTCGTCTCTGAGTCGACTCCGAGTCGACTCGTCTCTGCGTCGTCTCCGAGTCGTCTCTGAGTCGTCTCTGAGTCGACTCTGCGTCGTCTCTGCGTCTACTCGTCTCTGCGTCGTCTCTGCGTCGTCTCTGAGTCGTCTCTGCGTCGTCTCCGAGTCGTCTCTGAGTCGTCTCTGAGTCGTCTCTGAGTCGTCTCTGCGTCGTCTCTGCGTCGTCTCTGCGTCGTCTCTGCGTCGTCTCTGCGTCGTCTCCGAGTCGTCTCCGAGTCGTCTCCGAGTCGACTCGTCTCTGAGTCGTCTCTGCGTCGTCTCTGCGTCGTCTCCGAGTCGTCTCTGAGTCGTCTCTGAGTCGACTCTTCTCTGAGTCGTCTCTGAGTCGTCTCTGAGTCGTCTCCGAGTCGTCTCCGAGTCGTCTCTGCGTCGTCTCTGCGTCGTCTCTGCGTCGTCTCTGCGTCGTCTCCGAGTCGTCTCTGAGTCGTCTCTGAGTCGACTCTTCTCTGAGTCGTCTCTGAGTCGTCTCTGAGTCGACTCTTCTCTGAGTCGTCTCTGAGTCGTCTCTGAGTCGTCTCTGAGTCGTCTCCGAGTCGTCTCCGAGTCGTCACCGAGTCGTCTCTGAGTCGTCTCTGAGTCGTCTCTGAGTCGTCTCTGAGTCGACTCTTCTCTGCGTCGTCTCTGCGTCGTCTCCGAGTCGTCTCTGAGTCGTCTCTGAGTCGTCTCTGAGTCGTCTCCGAGTCGTCTCTGAGTCGTCTCTGAGTCGACTCTTCTCTGAGTCGACTCTTCTCTGAGTCGTCTCTGAGTCGTCTCTGAGTCGACTCTTCTCTGCGTCGTCTCTGCGTCGTCTCCGAGTCGTCTCTGAGTCGTCTCTGAGTCGTCTCTGAGTCGTCTCTGAGTCGTCTCCGAGTCGTCTCTGAGTCGTCTCTGAGTCGACTCTTCTCTGAGTCGTCTCTGAGTCGTCTCTGAGTCGACTCTTCTCTGAGTCGTCTCTGAGTCGTCTCTGAGTCGTCTCTGAGTCGTCTCTGAGTCGACTCTTCTCTGCGTCGTCTCTGCGTCGTCTCTGAGTCGTCTCCGAGTCGTCTCTGAGTCGTCTCTGAGTCGACTCTGAGTCGTCTCTGAGTCGACTCTTCTCTGAGTCTTCTCTGAGTCGTCTCTGAGTCGTCTCCGAGTCGTCTCCGAGTCGTCACCGAGTCGTCACCGAGTCGTCTCTGAGTCGTCTCTGAGTCGTCTCTGAGTCGTCTCTGAGTCGACTCTTCTCTGCGTCGTCTCTGCGTCGTCTCCGAGTCGTCTCTGAGTCGTCTCTGAGTCGTCTCTGAGTCGACTCTTCTCTGAGTCGTCTCTGAGTCGTCTCTGATTCGTCTCCGAGTGGTCTCTGCGTCGTCTCTGCGTCGTCTCCGAGTCGTCTCCGAGTCGTCTCTGAGTCGTCTCTGAGTGGACTCTTCTCTGAGTTGTCTCTGAGTCGTCTCTGAGTCGTCTCTGAGTCGTCTCCGAGTCGTCTCCGAGTCGTCACCGAGTCGTCTCCGAGTCGTCTCCGAGTCGTCTTTGAGTCGTCTCTGAGTCGTCTTTGAGACGTCTCTGAGTCGTCTTTGAGTCGTCTCTGAGTCGTCTCTGCGTCGTCTCTGCGTCGTCTCTGCGTCGTCTCTGAGTCGTCTCCGAGTCGTCTCTGAGTAGACTCTTCTCTGCGTCGTCTCTGCGTCGTCTCCGAGTCGTCTGAGTCGTCTCTGAGTCGTCTCTGAGTCGTCTCTGAGTCGTCTCTGAGTCGTCTCCGAGTCGTCACCGAGTCGTCTCCGAGTCGTCTCCGAGTCGTCTTTGAGTCGTCTCTGAGTCGTCTTTGAGTCGTTCCTGAGTCGTCTCTGAGTCGTCTCTGCGTCGTCTCTGCGTCGTCTCTGCGTCGTCTCTGAGTCGTCTCTGAGTCGACTCTTCTCTGCGTCGTCTCTGCGTCGTCTCCGAGTCGTCTCTGAGTCGTCTCTGAGTCGACTCTTCTCTGAGTCGTCTCTGAGTCGTCTCCGAGTCGTCTCCGAGTCGTCTCTGCGTCGTCTCTGCGTCGTCTCTGCGTCGTCTCTGCGTCGTCTCTGCGTCGTCTCTGCGTCGTCTCTGCGTCGTCTCCGAGTCGTCTCCGAGTCGTCTCTGAGTCGTCTCTGAGTCGACTCTTCTCTGAGTTGTCTCTGAGTCGTCTCTGAGTCGTCTCTGAGTCGTCTCCGAGTCGTCTCCGAGTCGTCACCGGGTCGTCTCCGAGTCGTCTCCGAGTCGTCTTTGAGTCGTCTCTGAGTCGTCTTTGAGTCGTCTCTGAGTCGTCTTTGAGTCGTCTCTGAGTCGTCTCTGCGTCGTCTCTGCGTCGTCTCTGCGTCGTCTCTGAGTCGTCTCCGAGTCGTCTCTGAGTCGACTCTTCTCTGCGTCGTCTCTGCGTCGTCTCTGCGTCGTCTCTGCGTCGTCTCTGCGTCGTCTCTGCGTCGTCTCTGCGTCGTCTCTGCGTCGTCTCTGCGTCGTCTCTGCGTCGTCTCTGCGTCGTCCCTGCGTCGTCTCTGCGTCGTCTCTGCGTCGTCTCCGAGTCGTCTCCGAGTCGTCTCTGAGTCGTCTCTGAGTCGTCTTGGAGTCGTCTCTGAGTCGTCTTTGAGTCGTCTCTTAGTCGTCTCTGAGTCGTCTCTGCGTCGTCTCTGCGTCGTCTCTAAGTCGTCTCTGCGTCGTCTCTGCGTCGTCCCTGCGTCGTCTCTGCGTCGTCTCTGCGTCGTCTCTGCGTCGTCTCTAAGTCGTCTCTGCGTCGTCTCAGCGTCGTCTCTGTGTGTGTGTGTGTGTGTGTGTGTGTGTGTGTGTGTGTGGCCGTTTGTATGTCATCAAATTTTTAGAGACGACGCAGAGACGACGCAGAGACGACGCAGAGACGACGCAGAGACGACGCAGAGACGACGCAGAGACGACGCAGAGACGACGCAGAGACGACGCAGAGACGACGCAGAGACGACGCAGAGACGACTCAGAGACGACTCAGAGACGACTCAGAGACGACTCAGAGACGACTCAGAGACGACTCAGAGACGACTCAGAGACGACTCAGAGAAGAGTCGACTCAGAGACGACTCAGAGACGACTCGGAGACGACGCAGAGACGACGCAGAGACGACGCAGAGACGACGGAGAGACGACGCAGAGACGACTCGGAGACGACTCGGAGACGACTCGGAGACGACTCGGAGACGACTCGGAGACGACTCGGAGACGACTCGGAGACGACTCGGAGACGACTTAGAGACGACGCAGAGACGACGCAGAGACACACACACACACACACACACGAACATTTTGCTGAAAATAGTCTAAAATGACTGCAATTACCATGAAACGTGAAGATCTGCTAAAAAATCTATTTTCGATTTTCGGGGTAATTACAGTAACTTCCCTATAAAATCGGGAAGTTAACAAGTTTAGCATTCACTTGTTAGCGGTTTCATGCCGAGATACCTGGATGGCCGAGGGTTTGTCCGGTGGTGTTTATTGCACCACTTGGACAAGGCTCCCGAGGCCCTCGTCGCTTCGTCGCTCTAGCACAGAGTAGGGGCGAAAATGTATTTAAATATTTTTTCCGAAGAAATTCTCACGAATAAATCCAGTACATACAGTCCGATTTCTATCGGGTTTAGACTTTTCTTAATCGGAAGAACGCCACGAACTGGATCGTGTCACTTCCGTGAGGAAATTATAAGAAATAAACAAGTTTAGCATTCACTTGTTAGCGGTTTCATGCCGAGATACCTGGATGGCCGAGGGTTTGCCCGGTGGTGGAACATCCTTCGCCGCGCGAAGGAACAAGCGGCACAACAGGCGAGACTGTAATAAAAGATTCAGCTAAAGACCTTCCAGATGTATACCTCCCAACTAAGTGATTTTTAGCCAGCCGAAGGAAGCACAGCCGATGTAGCCACATGTTTTTGGACCTTTTGTACTTCTCAATACCGTTAAGGTACTAAACTTTAGAAACGTAGCAACCTGCAACCGAACATACTCCGTGGTGTGAAATCCTTGCTTTAGTTTATTAAAAGGGAGTAGACTCGTTTCCAGGATTGCAAGGAAAACGCTAGATAAAAGATCGATCTAGGGCGCTATCTGCCTCAAAAGTCCTATTTTTTCGCTTACGAGGCGTAATTTGCATTATTCGGCAGCATGCAGCTATGAAAATAGCTAGAACGTGAAGCAGGTCCAGAATTGGCCGTGTTAGCGTCAACGTGTTTTAAGCAAAGTCAAGTGCTGATGTCGAGGCGACCCTTAAGATCGGAAGGATTTATGGTAGGACCTGGGCGTACGTGACGTCCTGAATAGGGACGCATGAGAATAAACAGAACCGTCCTCGGGCGATGGCGGGTTTGGGCCATCCAGCTATCGTTCGGAAAGGTCATGTTTATGAGGATGTGACGAGTGAAACTTGCCGAGGGTATGCAACCCAAGGCCACACTGCCCTAAACAATTGGGACTTTGTGTTAGACCCCACGCTCGAACTGCAGTGACTCGAACTGCATCGGACGTTCTAAAAAAGACGACAATTTTTTAAATATTGTACTATACGATGTGAACTTTTTTGAGAAGCTAGAGCAATTAGTTGACTACAAGATGGGAAAGAAATTTCTTCAAAAATTGCAATTGATCGGAATAGCAGTAAAAATGCTAAGAGTTGCATTTCACAACTGTTTTTTGTGGGCCTATATTGAAAAATTAAAAAATACGATTTGTAGATCTGTGTCGACCAAACATATTCCGAAAATTTCGTCAAAATCGATTGACGTTGCAATGAGCTACAAACGTTTAAAGATGGTAAAAATCCCAGATTTGCAGCCTATAACGAAGAATTCTTACATCTTTCAAGACCTGTCGTTTTTTCCCGCATCAACCGATTTCGATGAAACTTTCACAGTGCATATTATTTATACAGACCTACGAAACGTACTTTTTAAATTTTCAATATAGGCCCACATTAAAAAGTTGTAAAACACAACTCTTAGTATTTTTTCCACAATTCCGATCAATTGCTATTTAAAAAAAAAATCGCACATCCTGTAGTAAAGTAATTGCCCTAGCTTCCCAAAAAAATTCAAATCGTTCAGCGCAATATTAAGAAAGTTATCGTCTTGTTTAGAGCGTCCGAATATTAATTCGTGTAACTGTGCGTATTAGTGGATAATTAATGTATATTACTAGTTTATTGGTTTATGTGTAGTTTTAACCTTAATGTAACTGCAAAGAAAATGGTACGGGGCAAAGGGGGGAAGAAGTGTAACATTCAATTTATTAGATTCCATCTCTTGCATTCTTGCAATCGATGCAGACAAATTTTTTATTTTGCACAAAGATCCGCAGTCTAGGAAAAATAATGTAGATATATAACAGAATAAATAAAATTTAACATTATATATGGGGTTTATTATTTATATTTAGAATATTCGTTCATAACCGGCAATCGGTATTTGGAATTGTCGGTAAAAAGGAAGACCGCTACATATTTGTACGATGTGTAGAAATTCATTTCACCGACATTACCGACATAACCTCACCGACGGTGCTGCCCTGTATAACGGCATCCGCCGCCCCACCCAAAATCCAGTGGAAGCCACGCGGTGCCTTCTGGTGCCCTCCGCCTGGCCCGAAGTAGCTGCCGGCCACGTGGTCTGACGTGAGATTCCGGCTACGTGCGATTGCGACTATGACCTATGGTAGTGAGCCGATGGCGGGCTGGCGCATGCTCGCCAGATTCCCTCCACAATCGGTGCCGAGCAGTGCCGAGCACTCTAAAGCATGCGATTTGGGACGATGTGGCCGCTACCTGCCCGGCACCACGCCGCTCGCCACGTGCCCCGGCCACGCTTGGCTATCAGGGATGATCGGGCGAGTGGCGGGTAGCGATATTCTTCGTTGGAAAGTCGAAATTCGTGTTGCGAAAAAAACATCCACGTCTTATTTATTAAAAAAAAATCTGTATAGCAATATTCTCACCGTTTCCGGTGATCTTATCGTTAGTCTTCATCCATGCTGGGGCGGACCACGCGGCGCTAACCATTAACAACTCGGGATTCAACTTTTGTGCTTTCTGAATGTACGGTATTTTGTAATTGTAATCCTCCGATGCAAGAGAAAAATTTGTCAGAGTACGTTCGTTATCGTGGTCGTCGTACGTGTAAGGTTTCACCGAAAAATCGGTACCGGCGATAGGCAAGCGACCCAGCGAGTATCTGCTTCCTTCTTCGCAGAAGTATGTACTGTAAATGATTAATCAATTAATTATCTGATTTCATCTGGAATCGTGCGGCAATTAGGGTGGAACGAAGAAAAGCACAATTGTACGATTATTATCTAATAGTGAAATAAAGTTGCCTTTTATCTTTTAGATTAAGTTTGCACAAGTCGGGTTGCGTCAAATAAATTTTTAAGGTACCGTAAGAGCTTTGAAATTTGAATTCTATGTTTTCTTACAAGCATTTAGAATTCTAATTGTACGAGTGTACGATATTTATTAAAATCAACGCACTTTGAATTGCTTGTTGGTCCTTTAATCAACTTTTACTTTCTTTTGTTCTTAGTTCAGATTCAATGCAATTTTTCGAAAATTTTCATTACATATCTAGTGAACTGGGCGCGCATTGGCCGAGTGGGTAGAGCGCTCGACTGCGGACTCCGTGGTCGCGGGTTCGATCCCCGACGCCGGCACCTCTGGAAATTCCATGTGCTATTTAAACTGTAGTGCCCAAGGTGGTTCGGAATCCACCTTATAAAAACTGTAGGACCCGTCGCGAAATAACTCCTGAATAGGAGTTCCAAAAGCGACGTAAAATAAGGAAAAAAAGTATCTAGTGAACTGACCGATCAAGTTTGGCTGAAAATCTAAAGTCGTTTGGTGCATTTATCAAAAAGTCATTCTGATTTAAAGTGTGTGTCATCAATTATGATAGGTTGCATATTGCTTCGCTGTGCAACTTACCACAGCAGTTTCTTCTGAACAGGCTCCGACAGCTTCTTGATGTTGATGCCAGCAGAGTCAGTGAACGCTCCGCCAAACCCTAAGATTTTCTGATATTGTACCGAGTTGTCCACGTTCAAGGTAAGCGGGGGTATCAGTGAAATTGGGCATTGGCCAAATTGTTTTTCCGAGAAGCTCAAACGTTGGCCATCCTTCGACGAGACATACCAGTAGAAGCTGCCGTCCACCGGCACTTTTGGATCTTGTTCCGGCGTCTCGTCGCAATAGGTTGCATTGCAAACGCACACAGTCTTACCGCGGCCATAACTTTTAGGTACGCACCCGTCCGACTGACCTATGATTCATAGCATATTCATAAACACCAAACATTCGCATTTGTGCCCTCCCTACTGTGTAGATACATCAGGGCGGCTCTTATTTTTAACATCTGAAATTCGTCTTGCGGCACTCCCCAGGATTATTCCATGTAAATCTCTGCAAAGTTTGAGCTCGATCGGATAACGAATCGGATAATTAACCCTTTGATTACTCTAGGCGCCTATAGGCGCTCTTAACCCCTAGTCGGTCCACTGACACGAGAGACGCCCACAGGCGCCTGGCGCCTGGGAAGTATCCATTATTATTCCGGCAGATCTTATTTTAGTCAGACGTAAAAGTGGATGCTAATTCAGCTGTTACATATTCCGTTAGTCGTATATTATTGAAATATGTTTATTTATATTCTGCAATTATTTTTTACCTTTGACCGACAATAACTTTGGCCGACAACGACTTTGATCGTCAACGAATTTAACCGACAACGATTTCAGTTGACGACAGTATTACAGAGTGGTGTTGAATTGCAATTGTGAATCACTTGACGAATTATAATTACAAAGTAAATCAATTATATACATTGTATCCGATTATTACGTTGTTCAAAATTCAGTCGCTGCATTAAATTAAATCACATTGTAATTTGCAATTCTGGTCTATCATTCCATTAAATTCCAATGTTTTTCGTTTTTACAATTGAAATACAATTACAAATTGGAAAAAGAAAAAGCATATCATATATGATATCAGTGATGAACTTGGTATTATTATTCATTATTCATTATTATTCAGGTACTATTTACATAATAGGAAAGACGTAAACCAAGAACATTCTTCATGTGGCACTAATCTGCATAATTTATGCGGTCATATTCACTGATGGCTATAGTCAGCAAGTTTTAAATTAGTTTGAATGAATTGCTTTTTGGAAATTTGCAATATAAATAAACATAAAGATAAAATTAAGTTGTCTGTGAATACGAAACGGAAGAAACACGGATAAAAATGAACGATATTTTCACTTTGAGCGAGTAATTTGAATTACATTTTATTTCACTTACATTGTATTTCGATTAAACTCATGGTTCGCGTAATTAGCAATTAAATTAAGTGAACGGTTCGAATTATGGAATGCCATTACAATGTAATTCAAATACTGTTTATGTAAAATACAACGTAATTCAATTACAATCTATTTAAATTAGACTGACATTTTTTTCTTTAATTATTCTACACTGACACTTTTACTTTTGCTATAAGAAGAATTAGACGTAGTCGGCTAACGTTGTTGCCAAACGATGTTAATATCGAATATAATACAGTCGCGGACTAAAATCGTAGTCGGTCAAAATTGTTGTTGGTGAAAACTGAAAACTGTGTCGGTGATTTCCATGGGACCCATATCAACTTCCCCCGTTCTACTCTACTGTTTGAAATTAATAAAAATTCGCTGTACATACCTTCGGTCAGGAGAAAGAAGCCAAGGAACAGCACAGCCTTCCACATAGTTTGCCGTATAATTCTTAAACAGCACCTGTAACCACGAATGTGCGAGTTTTGGTGGTATTAGGTGTGCACGCACTCAATTTATATCGAATTATATCACCAGGGTGGCTAGCATGCTCCATCCCGAAACATATTCGTTATCGTCGTCGATAACGCAAGGCGTAAAGTACTACCAACTTCTTATCGATGAGGTTAGTTATTGTAATCTATGATTGCTTTATATTATTTGGGGTCGATGGTGTGTAAATAGCTAATTATCTTGGTTTTAATACTCCCCCTCCCCGATTTTTGGGGAACCATTAGCGATCCAGAGTCGGGGAAAGTTTCTTCAAACTTGTGTTGCTGTAGACATCAAACTTCCTTCGAGTCGCGCGAAAAATCAAAGACTTTCGCTGCGAAACCCGGGTAAGTCCAGATTTAAAGCGCGCAAAAGTTTAACGAATACAATTTTAACCCTTTCCACTTGGAACTATTTTAACACGAAAACTGAACACTTTTTCTGACCTAATGCAATTCACTCAGGCAATACTCAAATGTTTCGCAATTTATTAAATACAAACTTTAATAAATCGCTGGGCAATGACGGCGCGGCGCGGCGTTTTCAATTCGAGGCAATCTAGCAACAAGCATTTTTAATGTTTCTTCCTGGGAATAATAAACAGATAAGCGGAGAGACACTTGAAACCACCATATTTAAGTGTGTTCGCTCGACAGTTTTCGTTCAATTTCTTTGATTATCTTTTTATTCACAGTAATTGATGTTGAATATTATCTGTATTACTAATTATATGAGTGTATAAAAGGAATACTGTGGCAAAAGTTATATTGGGATGCCTTAATTTAAATATATTTTGTATATTTCCGATAAACTGAAGATGGTCAAATAATGGACGGTAGTGTACATGCATAGAATCCGCAGTCCAGTGAAATATACATACTTTCTCGACGTTTTTTCGATCCATAAAGCAAAATATCTTCGCCCGACATGAATTGCCGCTAGTGGCGCTCACCACTAGAACGGCTGTTCGCCGCGCCGCGCCGTCACTACCGGCAACTTATGTCGGACGAAGATATTTTGCTTTTTGATTCGGAAAAACATTGACATTGCAAACTTCGTCGTTGCAAAGGGTGGTTTCTCAAGATAAAAGTCTGCTCTATCGCGTGATATAATTAGATTTTACGCTGGACCCTTATTTCTTAAGATAAACTGAAAAATATCCTCAATAGTTGGTGCAAAAGTGGTGTCTCTCCTTCTTTAATGATTGCTTAAACATGTTTAAACATTTATAATATATTAATATTGGATATTACTGTATTCGGGAAAGTCTACGGACTCTTTTGCGGCAAAGAACAATCCACTATCTTTTATAATAACATCACAATATTTGTTTAAAGTTGAAAAATATGTATTTTTTTCAAAATCAAGTTTCTCAGAAACTGTGCGTCTAGGGGGGAAATTAAGGGTAGATTCGGAATCAGCGCAAAAAACTCTATAAGAATCATCGAACAGTAATTGTTGAACAAATTTGTTGTTGGACAGTGTAAATCGAATCGGAAACTTTTTTCCAGCAGTTGTATTAATCGGAAACTTTTTTCCATGTAACATTTTGTTTATTTCCTCGTTTCTATGTTATAATAAATGGAAGCTTATGTTATTTTGTTGTTTTCCATTCTTCAATAAGCCCCTTTTCATTTCCTATCAGTTTTAATTCCATAAAGTAATTGTTTATACTTCTAAATTGTGAATGTTTTCTCTAAAATCCGTATCAATGCCTCCGATCGGAAACATTCTGCCAGGGGTTGTATTCCTCTCTTTCCTACCTAGAAAATTTCCATTCCCTATAATTTTAATAATTGTATGCATATGAAATTGGTACAATGGCTCATACAATACCTAAGTATTTAGTAATTGTTTAGATACCGACATACTCGTATTTCATAATGTAAACAATATTTTGAATAATGGTACATCAATTTTGAATGGCGCCTCAGAGTCACCATTCGAGTGGTAAGGGTGAAATACTGTTAATGGTGATATAAAAAGATTAGTAGTTAATTCAAATAATGTAAGGAAGTAAGTAGTTAATTTTCGAAGGTCAAGGTAATTTCAAGGTCATGTTATTATACATATCTACATATGTTACACGATGCAATAAAAAAAAAGGAGTTGTATCAAAAAACACCGATGTCCTTGATAACTCCGAAAAAAATGACCTTCGGAAAACAATATTCTTGCCAGATATTTAGTCCAATGACACCATGCACAATATGTGACAAATATTTTTTGCATCGCAATAACCTGAAGAGATATTTAGATGGCCTTACTTAAAAGAACCACCCTGCATAATCAAAATTCTTCATGTAAAATTTCATATTTATCGCAACTTTAACGTTAATGTGCCACGTCTTCCTTTTATCCAACTAACTTCATCTTTTGCAAGAATTATTTTCTTACCCGATGTCACAATATTAGGGGGCGACGCAATTTTAGTAGGTATAGGTTTAGCTAAGGCTAAGTCCCACCCTATTACACACTGCAACCCTTCACAACAGTCTGCTCCTCACTCGATGGAACACAACGTCTTCTAATGGTTCATTACTCGGCTAGGAGGTGACCCGCTATTCTCAACAGTACTAACTCGACTCTTATATATATGTGCTTATACAGGGTGTTTATTTCATCATATACACCTAAATTATTTCCGTTGCTATCAAAAGTAAGAAAAAATAACTAAATAGGATGTACATGGTTTTAAGACGCGCATCAGATGGTAATAAAAAAATTTTCTTTGAAGGTCATTTTAACAGTTTTTTCAAGGTCACTGTATTTTTTTGCACATTAACATGTATTTTTCATAATGCAATGTTGTAGTCGTTGTCAAGATGAGTTCAACGGCCTACACACCATGATCTCCAAGTGACCTTGAAGGCGAAAAAATCAGTTTCAGTTTGAAGAATACAAAACTAATAAAACGAAAAGGGTAATATCAACTTACTTTTTTAGTTACTCACAATGCTGGCCGTTCACAGTGAGACACGTCTGTATACGAGAAGTCTAAAAAAAAGTTTAAAATCTACTGTTTATAACGAAAGTCCCACGACTCCAGAAGATATGAAAGAACGAACGAATATGGAATGCATGTTGCATCATGAATCGTGGAAATGCCATAAGAAATGCCATTCAGTAATTCACTTGTCGTGGCGTCGTGTACCTTCCGTTATAAACAGTAAGTTTTTAACTTTGTTTTGCACCTCACGTGTACATACGTGTCTCGCTGCGGACGGCCAGCATTTTGAGTAACTAAAAAAATAAGGTGATATTACCCTTTTCGTTTTATTACTTTTGTATTCTTCAAACTGAAACTGTAAGTCGTTGAACTCATCTTGACGCCGACTACAATAACATTGCATTATGAAAAATACATGTTAATATGCAAAAAAATACAGTGACCTTGAAAAAACTGTTAAAATGACCTTCAAAGAAAATTTTTTTATTACCATCTGATGCGCGTCTTAAAACCATGTACATCCTATTTAGTTATTTTTTATTACTTTTAATAGTAGCGGAAATAATTTAGGTGCTCAAGATAAAATAAACACCCTGTATATATACATATAAATACGTGTACGTAAATGGATCTATTCCGCGATAACACATTGTTACGGGAATTATCTAACCTTGCTTACAAATGAGACCACGAACAAAGTAGAATGAACCGAGGCAGCAGTGGATGTATAGCTTTACGACGGATGTTTAAAAAGAAGTGTAGAAATTTTAAAAAATTATTTAAATAAAAATAAATTTTTAAAAATGGACTAAAAAGTATAAAATAATTTTTCCTAGCCCCATACAGGTTCCTAACCCCATACAGATTGTGGATTTTTAATAGGTATGAAATACTTGTAAGATTTAAAACGAAAACGTCCACGCATATTATACAGGGTGTCTCACCTGATAAATTCTTTGAGTTTCTCGATCGTAAATTTTGATAAATTGAAAAATGCTCTCGGCGCGCAGCTTCGATCAGTAAAACACAAGCAAATTTGCTCATGGTTAACGGTCACTCAAATACACGGTTATAGAATTATTTATACACAGCAAGTAGGTTCCCATAAGTATTATTACAATCAGCATTGTCTATAGTTAAAAGTTATCTTATTCATTACCGATATATTTTCAGACGCAATTACTCTTGAAAATGATCCCAACCGGGATCGAAACGTTGAGCAATTAATTATTGCAAATTTGCTTGTGTTTTACTGATCGAAGCTGCGCGCCGAGAGCATTTTTCAATTTGTCTCACCTGATTTTGACATCTTGACTTTCTCGCTATTGTTACTCGTATCAAAAAATTTTTCAGCATAGGCTTGAATGGTATCGAGTGGACCATATTTTGATGTTATTAGTTTTTTCGTGAGTGGATGCGTAAAGGTAATATAAAGGTTAACTTTTTTTTTTTTAATGGAATGAGGTATTTTCGAATACATCAATCGATGCAGCTGGACATTCGTTATAAAAAAGTACTAACCTATGTATGTCGAAAAGTTAGTAGTTCAGGAGATATTTCAATTTAAATAACTCTAAAATACCATTGTGGTCGTACTAAGACGTTACATAAGTAAGTAAACGCTAACGTCTTAGTACGACCGCAATGTTATTTTAGAGTTATTTAAATTGAAATATCTCCTGAACTACTAACTTTTCGACATACATAGGTTAGTACTTTTTTATAACGAATGTCCAGCTGCATCGATTGATGTATTCAAAAATACCTCATTCCATTTAAAAAAAAAAGTTAACCTTTATATGACCTTTACGCGTCCACTCGCGAAAAAACTAATAACATCAAAATATGGTCCACTCGATACCATTCAAGCCTATGCTGAAAAATTTTTTGCTACGAGTAACAATAGCGAGAAAATCAAGATGTCAAAATCAGGTGAGACACCCTTTATATTAATATCATTTTTCTCAAAAACTATTACCTTTATGACAAAAATTAATACGACATAAAATGTGTATTTCGATGAGGCCTACAACTTCTATTTGAAGTATTTTTCAAAATTGCCATTAAAATCGGAGGGGTACCTTTTTTAAAATAATTATAGTTTTTTGCGAATATCTCGGTAACCGTTCATTTCCGCAAAATAATTTTTTCGGTTTCGTATTACCCTCCTCCTCCCCCGTCACCATACGCGCCTACACCCACCACCGCAGGCGTTGTCACTACACTAAGCCGCCGTCAAAATCTGCCCAAAATGCGGCAACGCTTTCTACAGAGGTATCACAGTCACACAGGCGCGCGACAGTCTCACATCAAGTGACAAATGCATGCATACCTTGGTTCTTATTTGGGGCCCCAGCGAGGTGAAAAATGTTTAAAAAATCGTTGGACGACATTGAACCTACCTACCCATTAAAATCCACAAGGGCATTTCTAATATCCGCCCTATGGAATTATCGAGTAGATGGGGTCAATGCCCTTTCACTTTTAAACTGTTCTCACACATATCCACAAATGGCTGGACTTCGGGAAATCCCCCCCGTCCTTTCGAAACAGGACATACGACATACGTCATTCTATTTGTTTTGACATGCTGAACACAAAATGTACCTGTCATTTTTGGCGCAAATGAATAGTTTTCGAGATATTCGTGAAAAACTGCAGCTACTAAGTATACGTGCTGTACGTATGCGTGAGCATGATGCGACCGCTCGTCAATTGTTTCTACAGATATATCACTATCACTACGATCGCGATCGTCGACCGATCTATATACCGCGTGAACTTTTTAAAACATATGATGATGAAGAATGAGTACATATTACGACAATACCACACACACGCACCCAGTGTTTCTCAGAAGAAGGTTCTCATATTAAACAATATGAAATCAACTGAGACCAATACCAATTTGTTTTACTATCAAATGCGATAATATATGTAACTCGATCAAGTGTTCTATAAACATTTCACTTGGCACATTTCTAGATCCGAAGAAATTTTTCACACTGGGTGGGTCTGTAGTCTGTGTGGTATTGTCGTAATATGCAGGGCTTCGGAGTCGGAGTCGGAGTCGTGGAGTCGGAGTCGGAGTTTGGGAGTAATTGCTAATCACTGGAGTCGGAGCCGGAGTTAGAAAAAGCTATGTATCGACTCCCGGAGTCGGAGTCAGAGTCGGAAAAAAATATATCGACTCCGACTCCAACTGTGGCTCTTTTGTTTATAAATTATTAATAGATTTAAGTATACATAAATAAATTGCTAATATTCGATCTACAGTATAGACGTATTGTATATGTACATATATACCTCGGCACTATGTAGAGGAGAAACAGTTAAAGTTATGGTAGTAGTATTTTCTAACTATTTCCTGAAAGTGAGAAAGTAACAAACAAGTGTTGTGTTGTATCAGAGTTATCTATTCCATATTCTCAGATTTTAATACAATATTTCAACTATTTATTCAGTTTTATTACAATTCTTAATTATTTTGAGTACATATTTTTTTCAATTTGGAGAGTCGGAGTCGGAGTCGAAATCGGCGTCGGAGTTGGAGTCGGATTCGGAGTCGGAGGTAAAAAAAAAGAGGAGTTGGAGTCGGAGTTGGAGTTACGAATTTTGTCTACCGACTCCGAAGCCCTGGTAATATGTACTCATTCTTCAAAAGTCCACGCGGTATATAGATCAATCGACGATCGTAGTGATATACATATTACATATCTGTAGAAACAGTTGACGAGCGGTCGCATCATGCTACGGCATACGCACAGCACGGACGTGCACGTATACACAAGATTCAATGTGTAGTAGCTGCAGTTTTTCACGAATATGTCGAAAACTATTCATTTGCGCCAAAAATGACAATAACATTTTGTATTTAGCATGTCAAAACGAATAGAATGACGTATATCACGTGTCGAACGAAGGGGGGGGGGGGGAGATTTCCAAAGTCTTACCTTTCCACAATTTTTACAATAATACGTGCTCGAATAAAGAAATTGTTCAACAATTTCTAATGTAAGCATCTTTACAATTTCAATAATTAAAAAATAAACAATGTGAAAGCGAAAATTTGACCGGTCACGGTACGCGGCCGGAGTAACTTATTCTTCCCGTTCGGTGTCACGATTTCGGAAAGTGTGTTGTGTGAGTGTCCAGTGATTGTGTAGAAGTGTGGTGTTTTGTGCTTCATCGTTAATAATTAAACTTCGTCTTATTAACGATGAAGCACAAAACACCACACCTCTACACAATCACTGGACACTACACAACACACTTTCCGAAATCGTGACACCGAACGGGAAGAAGTTACTCCGGCCACGGCCAAAATAGTACTGCGGTTGTCACCGCGGTTTTTCATGAATGGTTATGGGTGGATTTGGGTGGGGAAATGTTGTGTTTGTTAATTTGACGGGGCTGTCGGCTGTGCCGGAAGGACTTTAGGTTGAGAAGTGGGCAAACTGTCACAGAAATTCTTTTTAGCACGTTTTTATTAGCTCGCTTTCTTGTATGTTTGTCTGCTTGTTGGTATTGTCTTCGGTCGTCAATGACGTGATTTATAAGGGTAGTCCGCTCGTCGCTTCGATGGGTCCGTCGCGTCGCACGTGTTGTCTATCTATCGGGGTTGAAGATTCGCATGCGCTTTTTGCTTGTGGCTTCTTTCAAACTTTTTCTTTTCTGGATGAGTGGAAGGTGTTGATGTCAAAAAACAACTTTAACAACAATTTTCTTTGTTATAAACGATTTTACGGCAAGTTTTTCTTACAAATGTCCACCGGTCCAGAGGTGTAGATTCACCCCTAGAACGGATGACCATTACTTTTTATACACCCTGTACAACATCTCTATCGGGCGCAATGAGTAGTAAATTTTATTTTATTTCAATTAGATTCCTTCAATATGACAAATGATAATAAATTGTTCGGTGACTCTGATTTTTACAAAATGATTTATGAAAGCGATATTTGCATATAGATTCACAAATTATTTATTGCTATTGATTTAGGGTTGAGTCATAGCTCAACGGACCGATAATCGCATCGGTCTAGCGTGTTCATAGTTTGTCGGCAGGTCGAAAACAAGGCGTCTACCTGGAAAGTATTCCGAACTCAATGAAATTTTGACACTTCATTTAGGGGTACTCTGGGGTGTCGAATCTGAGTTTTCGACCTCGAGGACCCTGTGCTAACTTGGGGAGGGAGTAAAAACCACGACTTTTATTACCCTGTTTTGGTTTTTCGCCTATTATTCAAAAACTATGGGTCCTAAGAACTTTCTTTTTTCATTTTTGGAAAGAGCATTTCCTTCAAATTCACTGAATTTCAAACTTGCAATTTCCTGTTAAATGTTACAATGCGTGGCTCAAAATGTCATTTTGAGAAACATTTCCTAATTTCGAACGCCTGTCTCTCGGGGCCTACTGGGTCAAAAAATACGTTTGACCAGTATAATTTGAAGGAAATTGAATGCTCTTTCCAAAAATGAAAAAAAGGAAGTTCTTGGGACACATAGATTTTGAGTAATAGGCGAAAAACCCAAAAAAAGGTAACAAAAATCGTGGCTTTTACCCCCTCCCCAAGTTAGCACAGGGTCCTCGAGGTCGAAAACTCAGATTCGACACCCCAGAGTACCCCTAAATGACGTGTCAAAATTTCATTGAGTTCGGAATACTTTCCAGGTAGACGCCTTTTTTCGACCTGTCGACTGGACTAAAGAAAGATATGAAGAATAAGAAATAAAAGGTCTAGCACAGTGTTTCCCAACCTTTTATATGCCATGCTCCATCTAAACCTTTCTAAAATTCTCATGACAAACATTGAACATAACAAAAATAGAATTGTTTACTGAAGAAACTTAACCCTTTGCACTCGAAGCTATTTTAACTCGAAAATTAAACATTTTTTCCGACATAGAATATTTCCATTCCCTATGATTTTTGAAATTTTATGGAATGCCATTGGTATATGTATAATACCTCGTACAGTATACCTAAATGTTTAGTAATTGATTAGTAGACTGCGGATCTTTATGCATATAGACATAGAGATTAGAGAGTTCATATTATATGTATAAACTATCCAGGTATGTCTCTCAACATGTCCAAATAAACGAAGTTCTACTGCACTTGGTTTGAGATAATATAATGAAGTTTCTTGACCGATGATACACTATGAATCAAGATTGTAAGATTTTCCAATTATATTTTACTCCCTTCATCTTTGAATCACGTTTTACGGAAGTGTACACTTTGGCAGAGTAGTTGAGCGTTAGTATCGTTACGTTCCTATTCTTACTTGATGTATGTATCAACTAACACCATCAATAAAATGTACAATTTCTAAAGTATTTCTAACATACTCGATATAAAACAGAATCGAACAAATTCTATTTGTACAGATGGTCTTGATATTCTTCTGTTCAAATTATTCACGGGTGAAGTCGCAGTACACATTCAGAGTTCTTAGGTCATCGCTTATGATGCGTGCCTAATTGTAAATCTTAACACTAAATAGCCACTTTTAAGGTACCAGATATTTAGCTGATATCCAAAAGCATTTGTTTTCGTTTTCGCCGAGATTATACGTACAGTCCATTCGCCTGTGCGCGATTTCAATGGTGATTTATTTGGATAACAGCTATTTATCTATTTTATACTAAATTAAAAGAAATTCGGAAAGAACAACTCCTTTTTATAATATGTTAAATGTAAACGCTTTGGTTCAGGTTAAATGCACGAATACAATACATAACACTGCCATTGAATATTACGAAATATACAAATTTTAATTACGGTCCGTTTTTCGAAAGAAGATACCTGAAGTCACAATGGTTGTCTATCGCGCACTCCTATTACTTCAGATTTATAACGTAGGTATTTTCTTTCTAAAAAGAGATCATAAATATTATTCCGAAATGATAGTTACCGGCTAAAATTTTCACACAACCATGGTTTAACAAGTAATCTACTTTGAATGATTACGTACGGACATTAAGCGTAATTTTTTTATTGTCAGTTAATATTATTAGTATTATTAAATCAATAAGTCTAAATATAAAAATAATATAGCAATATTTAAAACATTTAAATATATATCTACATATATATATATACTTAAAAAACGATACATAAATATTAATAACCATTTAAATAAATTGTGTTAATACATTGAAATAAAAGCTTTTAAATTTGTTTGATTTCACCACTGCAATGAGGACAACAAGTTATATTTGAATCATTTCGTGGAAGAAATATTTGGCCACCAAGTGCAACAGCAGCACCCATCACTGCGCTACAAGCTACATCTTGCCTTCCGGACATAAGCAACTTTGGACTCATGAGTAGCTATAAATAAATATACGAAACAGAATAGAAAAAAGTTGACAGAAGAATTAATTTTAGATTATGTACATAACTTGGATTGGAGTAAGGACAAACTTACTTTCTCTGCAGTCTTTTCAGCAAGTGTTTTCATGTCTAAGCCTGTTATATTAATTTCTCTTTGTAAATGAACATTTTCCACACCACTTAAGAACTGAACTTTTAAAATTTCTGCTAACTGACAGCATCCTTGTGCTAAATCAATAATATTTGTACTTGGTAACTCGTGCCTTTTAGATGAAGCAGCACCGACGGGATCGAAGTTTTCACGAAGAATACTGAGCGTCCTAAAATAAATAAACATAAGTATTTTACAATTCGAGAACCCGAATATGCTCGGGAATCGAAATTTTCGGAAACCCGACTCATCTCGACCCGTCCCCACCATGAGGTACCCGGTATTTTTCTAAACTATAATAATTAGGAAAATGTATACAATACATATTTTACATATTCATACCTATACGTTTTAAGGGATATGTCGCGAATGTGATTACGATCTTCTAGAAGCCTCTTTGTTACTTCTTGGAGATCCGTTGTTCTTTGACAGAGAGCTGCTTTCCATTTTGCAAGTTCCTCCACCATTAAGCTATAAAAATTTTAAAACTATAGCTAATTTGCTATATTATCGATATTAACGAGGTCTGTATTATAAGTAGAATATAAGTAGAATGCTATGAAAATATTCCACATCTGTTCCTTGAATAATTTTCCTTTACCTACTGGCAAAGAATTTACTTCTCCAAACTTCACATTGTCCAGCCAACCACTCAGTCTGTTCCTGATGAGTTGTAAGGTGTTGAGCGGAATCTAAAAGGGCGCTAGCAAGTTGTAATTTATCTTCTGTTAGCAAATGAACCTTTGTTTCAAGATCTTCACCTACAGCAGCCACTAATAAGTTCTTCAACTCTCCATTTACCTAATTAAATAAATTATAAGATATGTTTCAATTCACTTCCTTTTCCTTTGCATATACAATTGTACATATACATATACAATTTACATTTTTGTGAATGTGTTAAACATTTTACTTTCAGAATAGTGCACGCGAAAGAAATGTTTCATCTCTAGACTGCAAATTTTTATGCAATTTGCGATTTTTGTAGAGGAATTTTAAGAAACTCGAATCCAATAAAATCTTATTTTCCATGGTAGTAGCCTTTTTAGATCTTCTGTCATATCTTATATCCTAGCATTTTTAGAAAATTTTCAAAAGCCATAATTGCATAAAGATCCGCAATCATCACATCATAAAACTATTGGCTATGTAATTTAGAGTAAACCCTAACTTCAATCATTTCTTATAATTTTAAAATAAATATAGACTTTATATTATAGGTTGTTAACTTGATTAGAATATTTTTGATTAGTATATTATTTGATTTAATTCGATGTTGTATATACCTAAAACATTTTACCAATACCTGCGCTTGAAATTTCAATTGATTTTCTAGTTGACTATTTTCTTCTTTGAGTTTCTTTATTTCTGTTTCATACGCTTTTTTCTCCTTTAGCCATTCACTTTCTACTGGTTTATCATCCATTGATTTGATTAACTCGCTAGCTGGAACTTCTATTTCATGAATCTTCATTGCAGCTACTTGAGAAACTGCCATGTTCATGTTTAAATTGCTTTTGTGGAATTTCTTACTTTTTTTGTCATATGGAATGATTGGATTAACTGCAGCTTTGTAAGGTTCGTAAGGAACAAATTTTGGTTCCTTGGACTTTAGCGAATTTAAAATATGTTTCTCATCTTTAACATTAGAAATATGTTTGGGTACTAAATTTATGATTGGACCATTTGGTGTAACTGGTGGAATGGAACTTAATTGTTTCAAATTTGTTGGACGATAAATCAAAGCGTCACCAAGACGACATTTTGTTTGCTTCACCTCAGTTTTATCCACTGTCACATTTTCCATACCGTCACCTTGCGTACGTCCAGCACAACGCATTGCTTGTGCATCTTGAATAATAATTAGAAAATATTAATATATAATATATACTAACATTTTTCATAACATCTATATTATACATAATAAATAATCAATGTTTGTTTAAAATGTTCCGATGCTTTTACCCCATTGACATTACCAAGAAACTATAAATATATTACTGTTTATTATAACATTGATAATATTTCTTTTGCAGTCAACTTTGAATAAAAACGTTTCAAACATTCTTAGTGTCATTTCTTCTAAATATATGTAACGTTTTACATACATTTATATTGAACACAGATGTTTACAAAAGTGGGTCGTAAAACAATATGCAGTCTAACCTTGTGTTTTAATTTGTGCTTCGTCCTTCGAAGAATTTAAAGCAGTTGCCATTTTGTGTCGTATTGGTTATGTGTACTTACTTTTAATTGTATTCCTTGTAAGAATAAAATCAAAAATTATATACTATTTACTTCTTGAGCATTATGACTTGAAATCATCTGGTGCAAGTAACCCAACATGACTGACAATGCGTTGTAACGTCAGTAGGGGGGGAGGGAGAAGAACATGAAATTCAGTTATTCGTACATAAAATTGAGTAAAAGTGACAGCAAACGGAACATTATTTGTTATTTCGCTTTTTAAAGTCGTGTTTGTTGTTAAATGAGAAACATGAACCGCCTATTTACAGAAATGAGTAATGACATATCACATCGCTTGTTTCAAATTTGTTAAAAACGACACACTTTTCGTGCAATTATTGCAAGAATAAACGTTTCAAATTTCGCTCCTATTTCCATTTGTAATTTGTAATACAGCAGCTGTGTGTACGAAAGATAGTTCATGCTGGTTTATGATTGGTGGAACTTTCTCCCGATTTATGATTGGTGGAACATATATTAGTTACATTCCATCAGTCGTATGAACGTGCGAATTTTTGTTTAGCGAATTTGGAGACATTACAACATTTGTTACTATAACAAATGCGTCGTGCGAGGTACGTAAAGTATATATTATAATTGATTTATTTTTGTGTAGACGTGAATTTCATTGCAGAAAAGTCTAGCATTTCATACAATATCATACATTTTATACAAGGTTGAGTCAATTTTATACGATAAACGTAAATCAACATATATAGGAGCACGAGAACGTTAGTGCTGCGTGACCTATCTGGAATATTGGTTCTTAGAAGATTCGAACTTGATTTATTTTAAACGGATTACGAAATTACGAAACAGTAATTTTAATGCAAAACGTAAATGTGAAGAATAACAATATTTTACCAGTTTACAATCTTTTGTCATTGCTTCAGTTTACAATTTGGATTTAGCGCCATTCTAAAATCGTGTCATGAGAGCCATCTATGTATAATATGATGAACCATGTATTAAGATTAGTTTACAATATGCACATAGATTCATGTGGTAACGCAACGGTACAATATCATAAATTTTATACAAAGTGTCCTAAATATGTTGTACTTTTTCGTTTGCGACATGTTCTTACCGGCTTTGTTAAGGAATTATTAACGAAAAACGCGAACCAATCAGATCGCGTTTGCACTGAACGAATTTCGGGTTGGCCAATGCCAATGCTACGCTCAGCTGCAGCGCGCTGTGATTGGTTCGTGTTTTTCGTTAATAACTCTTTAACAAAGCCGCGGGGAACAATTTCGCATAGGAAAAAGTTACTTAAAATTACCTCAGGAATTACCCCTTTCAAGGAAGTGCGACATTTTTACAAGATTAAAGTTGATTTTGGAAGTTCAATTATCTTGGAGTTAATTTTATACGAGATAAACGCGAAAAACAACGTATGGAAGCATGAGAACATCTCATTGGTAAAAAATCGCGAAATACACGAGATTGTACGTAGAACCAACGGTAAGCGCAGGAACATCGCTAAAACGGTTGCACATTGCATGTCTGCCATCTTTCGAACCGTAAGAACCTGGCATAAAAATCTGCCATAAAGTTTTGTTCACGATTGCGCACAGAGTACGTTCGCGGTCGTGCGAGAGTCCACATGAGCCTGTTGCCAGTTATTGATCCTGACACGGTTAAACAACACTGCATTGCTGTCAAGTACGAAAACAATTCTAGTCACGAAGCGTTTGCAAAAACGCGTCGTCAATCGGTTACGGTAACGTGTGCGTCTTTATTTCTACGAGGACACCGCGTTATCGAGATGTGCCGTGCCTCATCGACGTCATCGTTCGTCTGTCAAAATGTAGAGGAGATCCCGTAAGACTGAAATATCGATGAGTGACATTTGCCATTGATACGGGAAGATGTCATCGGTAGTTTTCCGTGAAAGAATTAACACGTAGATAGAACGTGACAGAAACTCTTTGCAATTACAACATTTCTATTCACCTTTGTTAATCGAAACACGCTGAAGAGAGAGAAACCACTCGATATTTTCACTCGGAACTTTAGGGGGAGTTGAATTCGTGTTGCTGCTGCACATGTGATCCTTTAGGTGTTATCTTCGGTCCGTAATGAAGAAGTTCACAATTAAAGGTGTGTTCGACGGGTTCCGATCGTCGGTACCTCAACCCGTCAAACCTGACCAGGAAATCGTCGAAAACTCACGGCCGGAACATTTTCAAGTAAAGAAGGTCAGTGAAAACAATTGTTACACATTTACGAATTGCTCTGAATATTTCTCGTTCGGCTCGAAATATCCGAAAGATCCTGAAAACATGTGTATATCGAGATAACCGCGTTGCTTCCGATCTATGAAACTGTTTCGGTTTATTTTTACTCTTGATCGAAATCTATCGATGTGTACGCTGTGACGAGCTGCCTCATTAGCAGTCGCACTTATCTCTCTTTGAAAATAAACGTATATTAGTACAGTTGCGGGTGTTGTCATTAGCGTATGACACCGTAATGTCATTGTTGTCTTGGGAAACATGCGCATACAATCAATATGTTATGCATCATCGCAATTTTATTTTAAAGTTGCCGAGTAAGCTTCGCCGTCAACTGAAATCGGCGCAAACCGATTAATCCTAGAAAACTAAGCAATATTATCGGCACATAGAATCAATCGTTTCCGATGCTCTAGAGCTAATAGTTTTTCCAAACAGAAAATGGAATTATTTTCCAATACGAAAATAAAGTGACAACGACTAATTATTTCTTAAGTATTCCTGACGGAAGAAGTAACATATTTCTCCACTTTAGTATTCAGTAGACAGCGGATCTTCATGCTAAATAAAAATGTCCAACCTGAATTGCAACACACTGGAGTGAAATATAAATTTAATTTCTCTCTTAATATGGTGGATAGATTGAAAATAATATAACAGTATTTATAAATTCTCCTAATGTTTTTACTCTTTTAAATTACACCTACTCATTTTTGTGATAAATGCATAAAGTTCACTGTCTAAGTAATTAGTGACTCCGAAAAAATCGTCTAGTGTTTATACCCAATTCAAGTTGTTGTATAAATTGTATTATAAATAATATTGTAAACGCTGGACGCAGTAAGGAGTTTTCGTTTAGCAAGATCGATTTCTGTTAGATCAATCGTTTATTTAAGAATAAATTGTAAAATTAATCATTATGTAGGTCATTCGCGTGGTTTGAAACCGATATTGTTTGCAGAGGAACTTCTACGATATCAAATTAAGAGAGAAAAATGTTAAATTCAATAAATATACGTATAATGTTTACGTCATTCGTGAAACGTTCTTTTTTAGCTCCAAAAGAGTTGAATAAGTTCATTGTTTTCGAAGACGATCATATATAAAAGTTTCGTCATTGTTTTTGAATATTCTATGTTATTGAAAATCTTTCTATCAAAACATTTGCCATAAACGCATATATCCTATGTAATTCAAATAAAAATGGTAATACGATTAGGCTACGACTTGTCGAACAAATTCTTGGAAATACCAAAATTTGATAAGTAACTTTTGAAATTCTAGTAAAGTTGATCTACATTCTGCGAGAGTTCGAAGTGACCAATCTCTGCGTATAAACGTATGCTATACGCACGTGTTAGACGCAAAACGGGGGGGGGGGGGGGTGGGAAGAATCTTTTACAAAAGTAATTATTTATATACTTTCATAAAAGCGGCGAAACATTTCACAAGGTAGAATATATTAATCTTAAGTAATCGTTTTAAAAAAATATGGAAAAGTCATTTTGACTCTCCGTTAAACTTCGTATTTTTTGAGATGGCAATAAATGCTATTCTCAAAAGTTCTTTATTCAAACATTACAGTATAGATTCGACGGATTTTTAGTTATACACGAATGCAAATTGTAATAAAATATGAATATTAATGCTTCTAAGTAGACGACTTTAACGTATTTGCAATTTAATAACACCCAGAATTGGGAAGGCTTTGTTTAATTCCCTTTCCTTGCAAATTAGGTACTCTAAATACTCGCAAACTGTTAATGCCGTTTATTACGTATTCTGAACTAGCTCCGAGGATTTAGCTCGTTGTCATATTAATATATTCGCAGAGATTTTCGTTAATTTCGAAATAAGACGATTTCAAGAATGTTTGCTCTCCTTTTAAACGAAATGCTGGTTTGCAAACTAAATTTTTGCGTTCGTTTTTTGCCGCTCGTATCCTGAATACACTTTAAAGTACCATTTCCACTGAAACGGTTCGATGAATCAGATGTACTTAAATTGTTTTTTAACTCTAAGTACCACTATATGCATTAATGGTTGCATAAAAGATCGTAGAATGATATAATATCTCACTCATTTTTGCTTTTTACTTTAACTCAATGAATTATTTTGTGTTTCTATATGAATCTAATAATTTCGTGATTAAACAAGAGTGTGTACTGAGGAATTCACCGTATAAGTTGAATTAAAAAAGGGGCTGTGTTAAGTGAACAGTTTATTTCAACATTTTATTAAGTTAATTTTATTTCAGAATAATCATTTCGGTACTGCTGTAATGTCGACGTTCGACCGCAAAGGGTTGAAGAAATACGCCTTGCAACACAGACATAAAGAAACCCATTTTACATTATGTAATAAAGTAAATGGGCGAATTTTCACCGTGAGAAACGAGGGTTAATTGAACAGTGTCGAAGTATGTAGCCTAAAGCACTGGAAAATAAAATAATTTGAGACACAAAGGGTTAAACAAACCTTTTCCATCAGTTTTTAGGGAAGAATTTTTGATTGTTAACCCTTAAGCGAACTATTGGAGCTGATCCCACTCAAATGTAGGTTAACAATTATGTAATGTATAACTAGTAATAACACAGCCGCCCCAGAGATTGTGGGGCCCGGAACAAGCCTGGCCCTGACAGAAAGATAATGCTTATATATATAATACTATAATAGTATAACAAAAGAAGCAAAAAAACAATAGTTATAATAGAAACATTAGTGGATTTAGATGAGATTTTATTATCTACGTTTCTATTTACCATTTTGGTACAGACGAATATTAAATATATTATATATACATATGGACAGTGGCTCACGAAAGTATTCGAATGTCCTTTGAAGCAGAATAACTTTTTTATAATTGTACCAAACGACCTGATTTTTTATAATCAATTAGAAGCATTGGTTTATGAAATGATATGCAAAAAAGATTTTCCAAAAAATTATATTTTACAAGACATTTTTTAAAACTTTTTTATTAGGGCCCTCAAAGATAATTTAAAATATATGTTTTGCAGATCTATGTTAGTTATACACATGCTGAAAATTTCATCGAAATCGATTAACATACACACGAGCTACAAGCGATAAAAAATGTTGAAAATCGTTGTTTTACACGACTTTTGATCAGTTTCTGCTTAAAATCCACAAAATCGTACATCTTCCGATGCGTGTCGTGTTTTCCTGCGTCAACCGATTTTGATAAAATTTTCAGCATGTGTATAACTAACATAGATATCTACAAAACATATATTTTAAATTTTCTTTAAGGGCTCTAATAAAAATATTTAAAAATGTCTTTTTTATTTTTGCATGTAACCTTGTAAATTATAATTTTTTGGAAAATCTTTTTTGCATATCATTTCATAAACCAATGCTTCTAATTGGTTATAAAAAATCAGGTCGTTTGGTACAATTATAAAAAAGTTATTCTGCTTCAAAGGGCGTTCGAATACTTTCGTGTGCCACTGTAAACATAATTCGATTGAATCATTACATTTAATTTCGTCCTAATCCAATTCCTATTCGGTATTTCGGTCGGTTATAGTACGCCGATGTATCGCGTTGAAAAACATGCTTACGTATAGCAAATGCCGAGTGCATATCTGGCGATAGTTTGTCCATAGTTTGTCCAAGTGCATCTAACGCGTTATCGGAGTCATGTACGTAAGCGGTGTACCAATATCGCATATGGACACGACGACAGCTGTACACTCCACACAACCATAGTCTGTGTCGGGTAAAGTTTCAAGAAAAAAACATTTGAAAGATTATTTAAAATATTAGATGCTGTACAGTCAGGATAGAATAATAGTAAGTAGAAGGGGGCAAATTTGGCGAATAGACCGGTTCCATTTCCATAATCCGAAGCATAAATTTAATTCTGATTTCTAATTTAAAAATTGGATAAACGCTATTTTAATCGTGTAGACGATTCATTGGCAATACAAGAAAGTTAAAGAAATGATATTATGACGAAAGAAGCTATAGATGACAAAGTAAATTTATTTTTAGTTTGAGGATAATTATTTTCCTAGTTTTCATACGATTAAAATAGATTAAATATAATATTAATTAATTATTTATTTATTGATGTCATAAACCTAGTTTGGTTTAATTAAATATAATATATTAAAATCGATATTTAAACTCTTGTGCACTGTTCAGGAAATTGGGACATGTACACTTTGAGAATTAAATTGGATTACAGATATTCAATTTTTAACTCGCGTGCGGTGTAGTCAAACTGTTGTTATTAATTTATATATTCCATGAAAGAAAAATTGCAATTAAAAGCATAGGCCTTGGGTCATCCGTTTTTTACTCTTGTCTTCAAACACTTTTAAAAATTATTATAAATTGTGAAGCTGTATACTGCAGATTTCTATTTTTCTGTTGAATAAATCTATTTAAGTCTGTTCAGCTCGGGAAGGGTCCTGTTACAGTTTGCAGAAGGATTTTATTAGAATCAAGCAATGTAACAGACGTGGTCTATATGCAAAGCACTGTGTGGGCGTGTTTACTGAATCTTCGATGAAGTTTCTTTTTCATGACAACAATTGGGGCGTAACAATTTTATAGGTATTGAAATTTGTATTGTAACATCGTTACCTCGGGTCTCTCAGCCTGCTGATTTTTCAATGCGACTTCTTTCGGTTCAAGAGCAGCTCTTGCTGGCAGTGTCGTAAATTTTTAACCTACCGGATCACATGCCAAGTAGAATTATACCCCGAGCGATTTAGCCAGACAATCGGTTTCAATTAGTTTTTCAGTCCTTTTCGTGGACGTTTTCTTACAACTTGTCTGGCAATATCTCGCGAGAGTAAAAGCCTTTCTCACCCAAAAATATACAAATAATTGTTGCGCGCGCGCGAATCAGCAGATTTTATGCATTCACTGTGAACACGAATATGTAAAATGATATAATATAAACGAAGAATTTTTAACAAGGTTTAATGTGGTATTTCCACTTTCAACTTGATGAACTTTTCACTGGATAACACATGTACATACGTATATTCCGAATGATATACTTATATCACATTTTTAATGACACCAACAGTACTTTTGTATTTTATAAGTAATCTTAAAACGAATCACCTCGGTTCCAATTAGTTCGGATAATCGAGATTCTACTGTATCTCTGAACGTTCTAACACCACAACTTTGGAAAATGAATATTTTCCCACAGAAACTGTATCGAAGAAATGTCTCGAACAAAAGTTGAACAGTGTTTAAACATTTACAAATTCCTATTATATAAAATTTCGACAAAAAATAAAAATCATTTCGATTTTTTAAATGTCAAAATGCATTTCTGATATCATAATGTTATAGCTGACGTTAAGACAAATTCAACGACCCACTACATTATGACCTTGAGCCCATAAATAACGCTATATCTGTTTTTTACCGACATTTCGGGCCAAATACCCTAGTGTGCGACAGCAGAAACTGTTTCTTTATTTCGCATCATGGAAAATAAAACACGAAAACAAATCGGCAAAACATCGCGATTAAATGGCTTATTTCCGAAGAAAGGAACCTGCTTTGAGATGCATATACCGATAGTCTCGATAACTATGCAGTCCACCTAGTGCAGCTAAATGTTATCAGTCTAGGTCTAGAGTCTAGAGTGATCGTGGCGTGATGGACAGCTATTATAACGATGGCGCACGTCACGTTCCCTCTTTCGAGGAACGAGTCATAGCAGTTCGGGATATTTTTGTTGTTTTTTCTGAGATTTGATTGCCAACACAATCGGTTACTTGCTACCCGTAAACGCCGACGGCGTCGCGCGGCGCATGCGGTGGATGACAATTGTAAAGTTAACTCAATTGTTATTGATTGAACGCATTCGGGCGTGAAAAACCTACTGTACAAAACGCTTGTCTGTTTGAAGCCGGGGATGCTTTAAAAAATCGAATATTCAAAAAGCGTTGTCCAACGAGATCGGAGTGGAAACAGAAATGTACTACAAAACCTCGCGAAGTGGAGCACACGGTGTTACGGCTTCAAAAGTCCGGAGCACTTTTTAACTGCGTGTAATCCAGAGACTGCAAATCAGGAATTAAACAAAAATCTGCTTCCTCCTTCTGAATGTTTAATGTTTATAAATAGATTAAACGCTCTGTTCGACTATGTATGCTCAACTTTTTATTCTATTCCAGCTTGCATATCCGCCCGCGCTATAAATGCATGAATTTCGCAGACTAGTGATAACCTAGTTTTCTAATTCCATCCTCAAAGAACTGGAAAGGAGTTTCTTTAATCCACTGCCGTATAGCTGCAAACCACTACTGCAAGAGGATAGCACGCTGCTATACACATCGCGTTTCACTATAGATACCATCAATGATTTAAATGACTCGCCCGTCCACCCTACTTACCAAATATCGCCCGAAGCCACTTGAGCCTCTTCGGTTTAATTACACGTTTCAAAAGATCGAGTGCAATTCTGGAAACCAACTTTATTATCTTCATGTTACTTGACCCTTCGTTATCCGGTAATCAATTTTTGCTACTGGATACTGTTACAAATACTTTTCATTAGTATGTTATAATGTAGTATTCTACAATTAATGTTATCGGCGCACTGGTTCGATCAATTGGAAAACAAGCAAATTTGCAAAAATATCACATGAAATTTAATTCAACGTTTCGGTCTCAATTTAGACCATTTTCAAGAATAGAAAATTTCAGTATTTGTATTTCAGTATTTCAGTAATTGTCGATCGAGATTCAGAGAACTGTTATAATGTAGTATTCTTTTGTGTAACAAGGGGTATAAGGTTCTCTTTCATATTTTACAACCTCAAGTGTGTCATCTAAATGGGCAGGGAGACCATCACTTGGTACGGGCCTGGTGACGAATGTCCCTTTAAATTTCGTTTGTCTCGAGATACGCACACAATCATGTTCTGTCTCGTCGTCACAGTCAGTGATGGGATTCGGGGCGCTTTTTTCGCACATGCGCGAGTTTCGGCAGGAACGTATCTATGTCTGAAGTTTGTGGGGAATGTAGTGGGGAATTAGTACTGCTAGGAAAGTACCGGAAGAGTTCAGAAGTTCATATATTATGTGTTATATGTGCATACATATTAAATTTTAATACAACACACACGTTATACAGTCATATTTCAAAATCACGTCATAACAAATTTTTTGCGAAATTATTGGGGTGACCAAGGTACCCCATTTTAGCCGATCTTTGTAAGTACTTGATAGAGGCTAGAATCGTCGCGCATGCGCGAAAAAAGCGCTCCGAATCCCATCACTGGTCACAGTTAGGTGGACTGTAGTAGTAGGCTTTACACAATCAAATTTTGCAAAAACTCTAACAGCTTATACCTCAATAACAATTTGTTTGCGACATTGCGACATACGGTTCCTTTCAAACTTGTTGTCTTCTCTGTATAAACAATTTTGCGGCAAGTTTCTTCTACAAATGTCCACCGATCGAGAGGTGTAGATTCACCCCTATGTACATATACATATGTATAATGCTCGCAAAATTTATTTGTTAAAGTAACCTTTAATTTTCCTTGTAACATCATTCAATGGTTCGGCTAATCGAAAGTTCGGATAATCGAGGTTCCGCTGTAGTACAATTTAGTTTTTACTTCTTCAAAGTACGCGTGTTTGGCTCCTTTTCAAGTGGAGTGGAGCGTTTGATATCGTTTTAAAAAATGGAACATTTGAAAATGGGTCACACAAAATTGGCAAACAATTTTCCAACTAAGGGAAGTCGTACAGACTAAGTGCTTTAGCTGACGTCGCAGGATCTGAGGGATATCAATGTTAGCATTGCTTTGTACCGAGCAGGTGTACGTATTGGTCTTCTCGTTTGTCATTCCCTTTCGCTGGTATTACTACTCCTGCATCAAAAACAACAAACTATTTGTGACATGTTGCGTGTCCTATTTTCATTACCCACGGTATTTGCTAATTCCGCGTGTCTGCTATTACTGAGCTGGTGCACACGAAGCTGCATTTTTCCACGGGAATGTTGAAACAAAAAGGGACACTGTCACGGTTGCCTTTTACATTTCTACGAAAAAAATCTACATTAATTTAGCACACAGTGGAGCTTCCCGCATTCGACTTGGCAGGAAGGCAAACACATATAATAAAGAAATTTTTCGGCAATGATATATTTTCTAATAGTGATCGCGAAGATTATTTATATTTTTGGAGTAAGTAGTTATGGAGTAAGAACGTGCATGTTTTTTCAACTGCAACGATGTATTCATTTATATTGTATAAGTGATTATACAGGGTGTCCCAAAATTCCTTCAACAGCCGGAAATGGGAGGTTCCCGAGATCATTTGAAGCAAAATTTTCCTTTGCAAAAATGTTATCCGCGGCTTTATTTAGAAGTTATTAACGAAAAACACGGACCAATGAGAGCGCGACTTGGCACAGTCGACCAATAGACAGTTGGCGCGCCGGGCCGACAGTGCCAGCTCGCGTCTAGGTCGCGCTCTGATTGGTCCGTGTTTTTCGTTAATAACTCCTAAATAAAGCCGCGGATAACATTTTTGCAAAGGAAAACGTTGCTTCAAATGATCTCGGGAACCTCCCATTTCCGGCTGTTGAAGGAATTTTGGGACACCCTGTATATTTGGAGTAATACACTATACAGGATGCCCCAAAACTCCTTCAAGTCCGGGAAATGGGAGGTTCCTTAGGTCATTTGAAGCGACATTTTCCTTTGCAAAAATGGCCGCAGCGGCTTTGTTTAGGAGTTATTAGCGAAAAACACAGACCAATCTCACCAATCAGAGCGCGACCTAGACGCGAGCTGGCACTGTCGGCCCGGCGCGCCAACTGTCTATTGGTCGACTGTGCCAAGTCGCGCTCTCATTGGTCCGTGTTTTTCGTTAATAACTTTTAAACAAAGCCGCGGATAACACTTTTGCAAAGGAAAACGTTGCTTCAAATGATCTCGGGAACCTCCCATTTCCGGCTGTTGAAGGAATTTTGGGACACCCTGTATAAAATATTTGATAATAAATTGCTATTTAACTACGGATATGAAACGAATGAAGTCAACGCGTTCTTTAACGTTTAATAGAGCCATTTATGAAATCACTGCAGTGATGTCGCGATTCTTTTCCCATCGCCAGTTCCAAGCAGGGAGAGACATCGTGTAGGGACACTATTTTTTTATGACAGCGTCGACCGCGCTGAAAGCACAAAGGATGTCGACCAATCTTCTGTGTTTTATTAATTTGATGAGGAAACGAGTGCAGCACGTGTCCAAGCAGAAATCATTCCGAAAACTTGTAGTGGCCCCGCGGGTAGTATGAAAACAATCTTAGCGTGACCGTTACAAGCATATAGCGTGAGCGGGAGTAGTACACCTTAATCAGATTGCGGCTGTTAACTTGTCAAAATAAGCAAGATTGGCATTCAGATTGGCACGTGTCCCAGGATTCGTTTCACTTCTTCACGCGGTTATTGTTGCGGGGAACCGAACCCGTCGACTTTAAGTTCACTTTAGAAGGTCTTCTAATCCGATTACCTAGTTGAAATTGGCGCCATTCAACGTGTACGTCTACACCGGCTGCTTACAATTAGTATAATAATTTTTCACCTTCTCACGAACTTTCCTAAAGTGTCGTCTTATAAACTTTGAATACCAATACGCTGACCAATAGTTAAATTAAATCTTTGACGCTTAATGGCATTCGAGTGTCAGCTAGAGCTAGACGATCGATATATCGGAGATGTATTGGTTCTTCATTATTGATATTCAATGTGATAAATAGACAGCGGATTTTATGCATTTATATAATAGAATAATTGTTAGAAAAATGAAAGTATGGAGATATTATTTTCAAACAATTAAGATTATTAACATAACTAATGTGATAAATAGACAGCAGATTTTATGCATTTATATAATAGAATAATTGTTAGAAAAATGAAAGTATGGAGATATTATTTTCAAACAATTAAGATTATTAACATAACTAATGTGATAAATAGACAGCAGATTTTATGCATTTATATAATAGAATAATTGTTAGAAAAATGAAAGTATGGAGATATTATTTTCAAACAATTAAGATTATTAACATAACTAATGTGATAAATAGACAGCAGATTTTATGCATTTATATAATAGAATAATTGTTAGAAAAATGAAAGTATGGAGATATTATTTTCAAACAATTAAGATTATTAACATAACTAATGTGATAAATAGACAGCGGATTTTATGCATTTATGTAATAGAATAATTGTTAGAAAAATGGAAGTATGGAGATATTATTTTCGAACAATTAAAATTATTAACATAACAAATCAAATTTTTATTTAGCTTCATTTCCCTGCAAATGATGCATAAACATTTTATTTTGCCTGAAGATCCGCTTTCTAGTGACAAATTGACGTAACAAAAGCTATAGTAAGCCTCCAAGCAGTGTTAGCCCAGGGCCCAAAAAGGAACGGTCCGCCGCGCCGCACAGTGGGACCTTTCGTCTAAATCGGAGACAAAATCAAAGAACTTCCGATAGAAATGAGATAGACCGCTGAAATTTTTTTTATATACAGTTGAAACATGGCAGAATATGAGAAAAATAGGGAAATTATGGAACGAACGTTTTTTAACCTTGAAAAAATTCGTCAAACTTGCACAATGTCAAGAAAATTGCGGTTTTTTCAATACCACGTGCGGAAAAAATTCTTTTTAACATGCTACACATCATTTCCTGTAGATTTTTTCACGCTGATTTCAAATCTGGTCTCAAAATTTGTCTACGACCTCATTCTTATTTTACCTTGTTCTTATTTTTATCAACAGAAGTTAAAGAATTCGTTGATGTGAAGTAAGTTAAAAAGATTAAATACTTACCTAAATTCCTGTGTAAATGAAAATATAATTATCGAAAATAGATACCTAATTTAAATTACATTACAGTCACACATAGCCTACAAGGAGTGCCAGCGACAATCGCAGCGACACGCCGAGTGATCGTTCGTCAAGTGACATACGTCAAGTAAACGTTCAAATACTTCATTATGTTTAATTTTGTTCTGTTTTATATATGAGAATACAATATACCTTCAAGCTAGTGGGTTATCAAATCATTTCAACGAAGAAATGATTTCATTAGTTATTTGTCACAAAATCGATTTTTTGAAAAAAGAAAAAATCGTAGACAAATTTTGAGACCAGATTTGAAATCAGCGTGAAAAAATCTACAGGAAATGATGTGTAGCATGTTGAAAAAAAATTTTTTCCGCACGTGGTATTGAAAAAACCGCAATTTTTTCAAGGTTAAAAAACGTTCGTACCATAATCTCCCTATTTTTCCCATATTCTGTCATGTTTCAGCTGTATATAAAAAAAATTTCAGCGCTCTATCTCATTTCTATCGGAAGTTCTTTGATTTTGTCTCCGATTTAGACGAAAGGTGCCACTGTGCGCCGCGCCGCTGCGCTGCCCGTCACGATGATATGTAATATGGATCGTGTAAAACGAAGATCTCTCAGCTAACATCTCTGTTAGCAGTGTTCACTATTTTGAGTGATAGGATAACGTAAAGGAGACAGTGGTAAGTTGATACAAGGGGAGGTTTTCGTCACTGGATATTTGCCTGGTCCAACCAAGATGAGATAGAAGCCGTTTGCTCAAGATTCTAATATGACAGAGAACGTGTGTGCCAATATTTGCATTATTCGACATTGAGTTGTTTCAATTCGCCAGAGTAATATCATTCGCCATCTTCTCAAACCTTCTTCTGTAATATGTGTAAAGAGGACGATTCAAAATTTATGACAGTATATTTTCTATTAAACAATTGAGTCGAATAAATATGACGAAAGCTTAAAATCCGTAAAGCATAAGAATTTCCCCTAACTGTTTCTACATATTAGCATAGTAATCTCAACCAGTTATGTTGGCGTGTCACTGCCGTCAACAAACTTCTTATCACACATTCTTTCGCTTATTTTTTTGTCACTACGTCGTAATTTTATTTAAAGAAGTAGGCGAGTGACAAATATTGTACATTGCACGTTGAGAAGGAAACGAGATACGATCTTCATTGTTAAACATCACGTCAGCTATTGATTGGCTAGACAACGATATGCAAGAAAGCTACCTCTCTTTCTGTTGTTAGAAAAGCTCCACAGAATTGCCACATTTAAAAATACATTCTTGCTCATTGTTTTAATGAAGTATATTTTCCCTTGTGCATTTATATGAAACGCAACAGGTTAAAAGAAGAAGGTTGAAGAAGGAATTATATGTATTTATTTGCCTCTTTTAATCTTAAGCAAAGTATAGCACAGATTGTATGCTTCCTTTCTCATTGTCAGTGAAGAAAGCATTCAGTAAGAAGTTTCTAGTTGCTTCCTGTTCTCAGAAATAAAGGAACAAAAATGCGAGTTTGCTTAAACGTGTCCTTTCTACAGAGTGATTCAACGGAGTACGCCATAAAAAGTTAGTAATTTAAATTCAGAGGTGGGCATTATTTGGCGAAAAAAATATTAAAAATACTATTTGATATTTTAGATTTTATTTTGCTTAAAGGAAGTAGTATTTTATTTGAACAATCGGAACCTCAAAATAAAATATTTCTATTTTAACAATTTCATCCACAAAATAAAATATTTATATTTTAATAATCTGAAACACAAACTATAATATTTTATTTTTTGCGTCGTTATACCTAATACTTTCAGAAATCGCATTACTTATTTAATATTTCTTATTTTAGTAATAATTTAAAGAAGAAATGGTACTTGCTATAAGAAACTATATCATTTCCCAAATTTCGTTTTATTTTTTTGTTTGACTGCTGCTATTCGCATAAAACAAGGTGCTGCGTTCCAAATTGGAATCTGTTAGGTTGCTCCTTCGAGGACAACTATAAGAAACTATATCATTTGCCACGTTTTCGTTTTATTTTTTTGTTTGATTGCTGCTATTACTGCGTATATCCACTTCAGTTCACAGCATGTGCCTACTGAGGTTTGTTGATAAACATACTATAATGGGAACCATTATTTTTAACCGACTTCGAAAAAGGAGGAGGTTACTCAATTCGATCTGTATGTGACTTTTTTTTTCTATGTATGTTCACCGATTACTCCGAGATGGATGAACCAATCGAAACGAAACCTTTTGCATCTTGCAGAGTATGTCCCCGGGGTGGTCCCGTGAAAAAAAGATTTTGCATTTTTTTATTCCTTACGATTTTATTTGCGAAAAATGAATTATTTCGCCGATTACTCCGAGATGGATGGACCAATCAGAACGTAACCTTCTGTATTTTGTAGGGTATGTCTCCCGATTGGTCTCTTAAAACAAATTTTGCATTTTTTCATTCTTTGCGGTTTTTACTGCAAATAGCCAATAAGATCGAAAAACCATCCTACGGTGTTCTACAAATTCTGCTCGTTCCACTAAAAAGTGTGAAATAAAAAAAAATTAAACCGACTTCGAAAAAACGCACTACAAAAATGCACTAAAAAGTATGATTTCCATTTAATTCCATAATTCCCATTTAATTTATGTGAATACACACGAACTTAAATACTATACAATCTTTACGGAGGCGGCGCAAAATTGAAAATTTTCCAAATGACAGATGTTGCTGATTATGATTTCATTGGAATATGGTGGACTTGGAAATCAGTAGGTGGGAAGAGGAGATACATTAATATGTGAAAGCATGTAGAAGAATTCAAGGATTTTCGTAATTTCCAGTATCGAAAATTTTCAATTTTGCGCCGCCTCCGAAAAGATTGTACAGTGATTAAGTTCGTGTGTATTCACATAAATTAAATGGAAATTATTTCATACTCTTTAATGCATTTTTGTAGTGCGTTTTTTCGAAGTCGGTTTAAATTTTTTTACAAAATTTTTTGAGCAATAATGTTTAAAATTGAAATTGAAAATAAAGACAAACTCGAAATATTTTCAATATTCTTAAAGTAAAATACTATTTTCAAAGCTGTACAGACACTGTGAAATAAACGGGATTATTTACTATTTACTAATTCAAATACTATTTTCTCCAGCTCTGTTTAAATGGCACATGCACGTACCTGTTAGCTGAATCACCCTGCGTATAGCTGCAATTCGTAAAAGACTAGATTTTCTTATATCTGGTAAAAAATAGTATCGAAGCGTAAAAGAACAATCATGAAACGCTGATTTTTATTCTTATTTTAGTGCTACTTACTATTACCATTTTTTTCCGATATCGGCTCGAAGTGTAAACCGTAGGCACCGGCAGGGGAGAGCTTACGCATTAGGCTACAGGTCAGTGCTAATGCTTTCCCTTCTGTTTTCACCCACAACAAAAATACAATAGGCGAAGTACAGAACTACTCCGCAGCGGGATTTTCCTCCGTGTACTGACGAATTGATGGCAACCTCAATATTCGAAACGATGATGTACAAGACTTATACGTGGATGCTCGGCTGCATTTTCATTGTTTCGTTTTACTTTTATTATTTTGTTACTCGGTGCTTACGAACCGTCTCTCATCTCACTCGTGTCAAAACAATGGATTTTTCTATCGTGTATGTCGTTGATTATGGGTGAAATCTTCGTTAAAATAGAAATTGTTTGTTAGTTAATTATTGGATAGTGGGGAATTAATATTATGTATGTGAATTAATAGCAATAATAATAATAGTATACTTACGTTGTTTAAAAAAAAAACTACAAAACTGTGTTGAATGAAGGAATTTTCATGATTTCTAATGGAAACATTTTTCTAATTTCAATAATTATTACCGGTCATTTGACGTCGCATGGTTTGTGCCAAAGAAATAGTAATAAAAAGAAAGAATACTATTTTAAAATAAATTAAGATATGCTTTGTTACTTTTGCTGCATGAAATAGATTTTTTCGATTTTGCCTTTCAACTTCATAAGCAACTTCAAAATTGTAAAACACCGAGAGAGTATATCCATTTAAATAGCTATATTGGTTCTACGAATTTCAACAGAATAAATTTATTATTTCTACACCCAGCATTCAGCTGTGTGTGTTTTATGGTTGCGGTTTTTATGTGTGCTTTTTGATTTCGAAAACTCTACTTTCCATACTTTTTTAAAGCCGCACAGCGTAGAAAGATTTGGAACGCAACGAGCAACTGGAAATTCGAATTATTGACGAAGTTACAGCCGTTCGAATAAAACGTGGCAGCCTGTTTGGAACTTCGAGTCGTAACTTCAAACACGTTACTCTCGAAATAACATTTTGCAAAACGTTGGCCATGGCGACTGCTGCGCCGTTCATTCCATTAACGTTCGTTCTAAATAAGATTAATTATCGGCTCATAAGTTTTAGTAATTAAGAAAATTTACGATCACGAAAATTATGAATCTTTTTTCGAAAGTGTCACAATTTTTTTATAAAACTCCTAGTTAACTTGGAACTACGGTTTCCAAGAGTGTCCAAATATGAAAAACCTTTGTTTCGGATAGTTCACGGTCAAAAGGAAATTATACAGCGCGCGAAAGCCACGTTTTTAACAAGTTTTAATACTGCATTTATATTTTCACCTTTTTTCGTTGTTCGATTTATAATATGAGTTGAATGCAAAGATCCACTTTATGTAAACGAATAACAGGAAATTATACAGCTGTACATATAATTCTTCGTTGTCAAATATTAATTTTAGAGATTTTTTATTTTTGCACAAATATCCAGAATTCAGTTATCATTTTGTTTTTATACCACAAAATAATGTACGGGATAATAAAAATTCATATCTCGAGCGTAATATTTACAAATTTTACCACGTAAAATTGTTCGAAGATCTTGCTATTGTATAATATTTTATATATGTACGTTGCTAACGGTGACACAAGATGCAATTTTATTCCGCAATCGTAACTTCCTGACTTGCAAATCGATAGTATCGATTGACCCCTTATCCTCCTCTTATTTTTAATTACTTGTATCCTTTATAGTCGTGTTTGCAAGACAATATTAATATTATTACAGTGTACACGATAACGAAATTATTATACACGCACGTCGTTTAATTGAGAAATTTCGTTAAATATGTGATATATAATTGAATGCTCGGAATAATACGTAAACAGTGTGTTTTAATGAAAAGTTACTTAGCAAAATTATTTTCTCTTCATCGACTAAAATTGCATCAATTTATTTAATTAGTGGGAGTGTTTGGAGGAATTAACACGTTGTTCAATCGAACCAGGAAGATGAAGCCTTGATACGAAGTTAATAATGATTATATGTATGTATAATGTTCACATACATGTACGAATTAACAAAACTGTTTCAATTATTTTTAAAAAGTGTAAATATTTCAGATAAAATTTTACGTTAAGTAGTGATTTTTTCGGAAAAGTCTCAAAACAAAAAAGAAACTCAACAGTTTCTTTTGTAATGGTTTTTCTTCAGCAGTAGGTACATGTTCCATATTTTTTATCTTTTCCTGTTAACGCGTTAGTGATGAATCTTTTCTAGCCAAAATAGTCACATTTTACAGAATCGAAAGCGATCAGAATCATTTTTCGTGTAAATATCGTCACACAGTTGGAAGGAAATGGAATTTCTGAATCGATATCACAATTTGAAAGAAAGCTTATCGCCATTTATGTAAGTTCTGTTCCCGTGGATTCAATTAGAATTAAAGGATTCGGTGGGATAACGTGTTATGTAACATTTCCATGAAAATCGAGTTATTGTAATACGAAAAAGTTGCCCCTTTACGAGGTGTTATTTTCGTAAAACCCGTTTCATCTTGCCTTGAGAGATGGGTGTGCGTTGTATATGTTAGGTTTATGTAACAACAGCACTTGCTATCCGCTGAATCTTTCCCTTCGTTTCATTTGCGTATCTTATTTCAGTCTACTTCATTTCAATTCCTCTTTCCATCTTCAGTTGCTATTACTTCGCGTTTTATTTGAATCTTTGTGCATTTTATTTTATACAATAGATACTGTTCCTTACCATCTTTTAATTATTGTTAATAGATTGAAAGTGTTTTCGCCATTATAATTCGTACTTAAAATTGTTGATGATATAAATTGTCTTCGAACTCTGTTTACTCCACATGTTTATGAGATAAGGGATTCTCTCAACGTATAAACATCCGCAGTGATCGCAACCTAGGCTTTCACCGATCGCTTCAGTAGATACTCTAAGGCTTGTTCCCAACACACCAACCACTCTTGTCATCAACTTTACGTGGTCCGCCATCTCTTCGTCTGTCAGATAGGTCAAACTGTTGTTCGCAGAACTTTACTCGCCACCGTATGCCAGTAAAGTCTGAAGGAGCGCCTCCAGAATTCGCATCTACATATGCTTTAGCCGAAAATGTTTCAATGCAAAAATTTTTATCGAACAAAGTACAACAAATGGAGAAAGTATGGTAAATTTTCCACTTTCTATATTGAAATAGATAAATCTCATAAATACATAAAAGTAATTAATCCAATAAATCGCATTATAGCAGACTCTAGCACTCTCTATAATCGTATTGATTTCTTTACTGAGTCTTTGCACAATTTTAAAAAACAATTACGCAGGATTATAGGATAATACCATATCGTTTGTACCATTATTTTCTGTGCACGTCCCTTCTTTGTTATTCTTTGTTATTATGCGTGTAGTCCCTTATCCTTTTCTATTGTAAACATTTATGTAAAAGGACCTCGGTCCGTCTATAATAAATAAATAATAATAATAATAAAATATTTCTCACTACATTTAATTATTATATATACGAACTATATGTTATTCAAATTCACTAATCAAATAAAATTTGATTCTCTTGATTTGATAATCAATATTTAAGCATTAAAATAAATGTAAATGAAAAATATAAATTTTCTTTTCTTTTCTACGACATTTTCGGAGATAAAGACGTTTTAATCACTGTAACTGTAAAGAAAATGATACGGCAAGGGGTTAATTGTAGAAATTTAACCAAGTCAACAAAGTGGAAACATCAGTTAGCTAGTAAACCTGTTTCACAGTAGAAATTGTAGGTTACATATCTTTTAATTGTGCACTTAAATGTACTTCTTCATTTGCGAAACTTAATCAAATGAAAATTTCAAGTACAGTACAGTATAGTTGCAATGATTTAACCCTTAGCACTCGAATTATGACTCTAAGGCGCCACTAAAACTTGCTGTAGCATAATTAAAATTTAAGATATTGTTTACATTATTAAATATGTGGATCTCTAATCAATTACTAAACATTGAGGTACTATACCTCATACAATCATTAAATTTATTAAGTTCCTCATTAAATCTAAAGAAACATAGGGAATGGAAATAATCTAGATCGGGAGAAATGTGTGATTTTCGAGTTAATATAGCTCCGAGTGCAAAGGGTTAGAGTCTGCAAATCTTAAATGTCCGTGAAATTTAATAATCACGTGTCAGTTCAATATGATGAGTACAGTGTCATTTCAATTTCTCTGCATTGTGTGCGCACATTGACAGACATTATTCACTTGCACGTCATTACGGACGAACGTCAAAGTTCAAATTATTGCAAGCACCGCGAATAGCGTGCAAAACAAGAGAAAGGCGTTCGGAGGCGAGATAAAAGCGGACGAGCGGGAAATTGTGAATTCGAGAAATAGTGTTACAACAAGCCAATGAAATTTTGGGGAAACGTAATATTCTCAGATGAGAGCGGATTCAATTATTTACGTCGTCGGCTGGAATGAAGTTTCAACCGAGGACTAAATGGGGATGAGGGGGTATAATAGAGTTGGAAATCTTATTACTTCCGAAAGGACAACGATTCTAAGTGTACAGCTAGGGAAACGCAAAACGGATTGTTGCGCGATACTCTATAGTTAGGCCCAAAATTAAGCAGATTTTAATTGTATCGAGTCGTTCTACACTGTTGTGAATAACTAAGCGTTACTAAAATTTTCAAGAGCTTTGAACATTTGTACAGAGTGTTCCATTTAAATGGACCTAGTCTAAAAAGTGTTCCAGAAGTTAAACGGTATCAGGGGGCACACTTTCCGGTGTAGAGGCATTTTTTCTACGTGTTTTTTAATGGAATCGTATAATTTTTAATGCACTAACTCGATGCTACTTGTTATTCCCTACATGAAAGTACTAAATCACTTATGGAAAACAATAACTAGTTTAGAAGGTATTTTGTTAGTACTGTACAGGTCTTAGCACTTACTTTTCTGAGGTCGGTATTCGGATATTCTTATTCAGAAAAAATGAATCTCGCGTTACACAGGCTACTTCAATATTTCTTATACTCGGCTATTATTCAAAAATTCTTATTTTGACATCTAGTAAAGATTTTCAACTCACAACCATACAAGTTTCATAAAACAGCGTAGTTTTTAATAACGTTGAACATGTCGAATTTTGTGCCTGGAAACTACGATTTGCGGACAACATTGATTTTCTGATTCCATTTGAAGAAAACTGCTGCAGAATCGCATCGAATGCTTGTCGAAGCTTACGGCGAGCATGCTCTTGGTAAATCACAGTGCTTTGAGTGGTTTAAAAAATTCAAAAATGGCGATTTTAATGTGACAAACGAAGAACGTGGAAGACCACCGAAAAAGTTTGAAGACAGCGATCTGCAAGCATTGTTGGATGAGGATGACGCTCAAACGCAACAACAACTCGCGGATCAATTAAATGTGACACGAGAAGCCGTCTCCATACGTTTGAAAGCCATGGGAAAGATTCAGAAGATGGGAAAATGGGTTCCACATGAACTGAATGAAAGACAGCAGGAAAACCGAAAAACCACTTGTGAAATGCTGCTCGCCAGGTACAAAAGAAAGTAATTTCTCCATCGAATTGTGACTGGCGATGAGAAGTGGATATATTTCGAGAATCCTAAGCGTAAGAGATCATGGGTAACTCCATTCGAGCCATCGACATCGACTGCAAGGCCAAATCGCTATGGACGGAAGACAATGCTCTGTGTTTGGTGGGATCAGAAGGGTGTGATCTATTATGAGCTGTTAAAACCTGGCGAAACCGTTAATACTGAACGCTACCGACAACAAATGATCGATTTGAATCATGATTTGCGTGAAAAACGACCGGAATATCAAAAAAGGCAACAGCCTTTAAAACCGGTAAAGGAAACGATTGAGGCGTTTAGTTGGGAAATACTTTCGCATGCGGCTTACTCCACCAGACTTGGCTCCATCCGATTATTACTTATTTGCATCGATGGGACACGCACTTGCTGAGCAGCGCTTCACACCTTACGAAAATGGCTCGATGACTGGTTTGCCTCAAAAGAGGAACAGTTTTTTTGGCGTGGCATGCACAAATTGTCAGAGAGATGGGAAAAATGTGTAGCTACCGATGGGCAATACTTCGAATGAAATATTTTGTATCATTATCATACAATAAACGCGTATTTTCTATACAAAAATTCCGGTATACCTGGTATATGGTATGCACACGGACGCAAACCAGGAACGAAATGCGCATAGCTATGTGCGTTCTAGATTAAATAGTAATATAATATGCAGATTTAGCTGTCTAAATATATTCGTTGTCCTCAATGGTACAGAGAATGACAACAATGGTAGCAATGACACGATTGTGGCCAAGATAATTATGCTTCAGGTCGTATTTTTTTAAACAATAGATAAACTAGGTTAAATTGATATTGAGCGTTACTATCGGGACACGTTCAACACAAAATTAATTGATATGTTCAATTTAAAAGTTAAATACGAAAGAATTAACTAGAGGAACGAAAGTCCACAGTCCTGAACGAACTGATGGATAAGATATGAAGAAAAGGTTTCCTCGATTATTGTAAACTCGCCAATTAACTACAGGAGGTAGAAATATTTCAACGAAGAACGCTAGTAGGTCTGAATAACTATAACACAGTAATGCTTCGTTTAATCAGTTTACGAGTGCCGTTTACGGATGCATGAATTTCCACGGAAGCTTTCAACTTAAGCATAAATTGAAGAAATATTGTTATGTATTATTCAAGATCACGGTTTAGCTTGGGTCCGCTCTTGGGTGGTCTTTTAAATTCTGCGGCATAATTGCACAGCTCCCTCTTCAGTTTCTCACTTAATGCATCCCTCTACATGCTTCCTCTTTCGCTCATCTGCAATATTTCGTGTACCCTTTCTCTCCCGGCCTCTCTCCGACTCTACTTTTGAATTCCTCGTAGACCCATATGTGTGCCAGATTCTCATTCTCTCTTTTGCATAACCTGCATTTTACCCCCAGCTATCTATCTTTATGTATCTCGTCGTATCTCCTACACGTTCATTACCGCTTATCTCGGCATGCTCCCATATTTTCTTGCAAGGAACATTTGCAACGCCCATCAACGATTTTAACGCTGCTGCTAGTGACCCATTTTTAACTTTTAATGAAAACCGCGCCGGTAGGCACATTCGCTGAACTTTGACGCGACTTAACTCGCCATAAAGCACATTTATGACTTCCAGAAATGTATAATAGAGGGCCTGAGATCGGTCATTCCGGTTTCTATTGTAATTATAGTTACTAATGAAGTTTTACAGTCCTCAACAATCAACAATCTCGAGCGAGGATCGAGATGAGGAGAAGAAATGGCTTTTTAAAGAACATGGAACAAAACGATCGTTCAAGTTACTGTGAAGTTTTATTAAACAATTAATCGAGCATGCATGCCTGAAAGATTATAATGTGTTTGAGAATTGAAGAAGGTGTACTAGTCTCAAATTATCTAACAAGGGAACTTACACAAGCCGATCTTGATGAAACTTATGTAAGACATAGTTCTTCGAAAAATATGACGTTATGAAATTGTTTAAACGTATATACTAAATGCTTCTACTTTTACAAAACAATCCAGAATATCTTCCTCCGCACGAGGTGCAAAACTATCATCATTATGTATAATTATTGTTAAAAAGAACATAAAAAATCCAAAACAATAAATAGGAGAAACTGCAAAAAAAATCAAAGGTTGAGTTTCTTGCGCGAAATTCACTTGAAAACAAATTGAATTTTCCACGCCGTCTTCAACGGGGATGGCTGCTGCTAAAGAAACACATGTCAAATATTTGTTGAAGAACTATATGTTCCTGTAAGTTCGCAATTAAAATTTTTATTTCAAGATTTCACGTAAAAAACCATTAATACACTTAACGATAAAGAATTCTTAAAAACTTTACATTCTCAAGAGTTCAACGGTATTCAACAAATAATTTCGAAACATTTTTAATGGTTTCTCGAAATGACGTACCTTTCTTACAAAAATAATCTCGAGTAAGTGAAATTTTTTGCTCCACCATTTCAGCATAGTGTCCCAGGGGACGAAGCTGCCTCGTGTTGCAGTTGTGCATTATCTTTAAAGTAGTACACGCATTTTAGAAGGATTCAAATGCGTTTTAAAATGTATTTTTCGTAAACTACCCATTTTCTTTGTTACTAATAATACAAGAACTTGTTATATATTTTCCTTTATTATATAGTTTTTTATCTGGTACAATCTTCACGACAAAAACAAGAAGAAAAGTTAGTTAAAGCAGAAACTATCTGTATCGGATACTTTTTATACGACACAGCTTCACCTGGTGGCAAAAACAAAGATATTTCCTTAAAATACACCCATTGATCAATAAGAAAGATTAGATTAGGTTTAAAAATGTCGCAGTCGCTGCAAGTAGGTCGATAAAGGACAGTTATGCATCGTTTTTGACGTGGTCGCAGGCGACGTTCGAGATATTAAATTTGAAGTGGAAGGAAATGGCCGTCCTTTATAAGGAGCTTTAGACGATTACAGTAAGAAGTTTCCTTCCCTTTTTCACATAAATTTTGTTTCCTTTTATCCAATATGTCGATAAAACAGAGATATACTATTACTTTCGAAACAATTAAAAATTATGTTGCGGCAGTACAACCACGTATCGTTACTTGGATTATACCAATGTACAGGGTGTCACGTTAACACTAGCCAGCGTTGTTCTTGCAAATAGTAAACATTAGAAAAAGTGAAAAATGGTGTCTGTAATTATTTAAATGGGATGTGAATTTGTCCGGGTAGGACACAATGACCTTCAAGGTCATACAAGGTCACAAATGGAAGAAACATTTAAATGGGTATGAAGAAAGAAATAAAATAGAATTACAGTGCTTCCATTACGTGTTTTTTTTAAATTTAGAATGCATCATAATATGTCAATTCAACTTTATTTTTAGAATCCAATAAAATGCCATGTGATTATAAAGTAATCACAGCACGGCAATCTGTAATGTATTTCATGTATAGCTTGTTGTGCGAGCTATTGTTTAATCAAGAAATTGTTCTGAGAAACTTAACTTTTAATTACATTCACTTAAATATTGTGCTGGTATAATTACACCCTGTACAATTTAGTTTCCCCTGTAACAATAAACTCCTCAACATCTTCTGAATACGTGCAATTACGAACGATTTCAGACAAGTTTTGTTCCTGTATCAGGCAATCTGCAGAAAGATGTGATGATGTCAAACAGTGATCACCATGGTGATGCGAGACTGCATAGTTTTATCATTAGAATACACATCGAAAGTTCAGAGTTGCGTGATTTTACTCTGCGTTAACGAGTTAACAGATTGTTGATGAATGGTATTCTCTTCAATATCATTGCATCTCTCTACGAAACTTCGTAAAACATGTACAGCTTGTCAAATCTACCATTTCGGATGAATGTCCCCCGCAAGGGGAAATGTCCCCGCTGCGCAGTGGTAGGTAGGCGGAGCCTCGCAACTGATCGTCACCTGTCAAGCGATGCACGCGGCGACAGTCCAGTTAAAAAGTAAAGTGACACAAGTGTATTCACAGAAACATATAAACAGTTGTTTCGTATGCTTACTGCTGTAAGAAATAATGGATAGTACGCACTTTTGACGAGGTGTGTACTTTACCGTTCAGATGTTGCATCCTTCTCTCGTCATGTGCGGTCTTTGTTTTTGTCTGCGCATGCCTATGTTCTGGTCAGCCGCAATGCTAGATTTGACAAGCTGTACTGCTGTTTTGGCTTCTTTAGCTTCCACACTTGTGGAAAATAGTTCGAGTAGAATGAAGTTTTTGTTTCAATTTATAGAGGTGTTTAAAGTGCAGCGGAAGGGAATGAACAAAATTTGCGTCCTGTAGTGATTTTCGAGGTAAAGAGGTTCGAGTTATTAAGGTTTGACTGTACTGCATAGTTTACATGTAGTGTACATAGGTTGGCTGAATTACCCTGTATGAAGATTAGAATGAGTTTCTTGGAACCGTGACGTCGAGGTTTTAATCAGTTTCTAGGTATCTCTTCGAGGTAACTTTAACCAACTCCTTGACACCAGAGCGTGACGCCTGTAGACAGTGCTCGTTGACACTGGAGCTGTTTTAACCAGCTCCTTGACGCCTCTCTCAGACAACTTTAATCAGTTCTTTTAACGTCCCTGCGTGGTCGTTTGAACCACTTCTTTCGACTTTCGCCGGGACGGTTCCAAATTGTCGTTTGGTAATTAGCTATGCAGGGTAAACTCGGGTTAGCCCCGTGGTACCGGTTACTCTGCGAACTTTTGCATTCGTCCAGAACTTGGAGTTGCTAAACCCAATCTACATAGAAAAGACGAACTGACAATGCTGATGCTCCTGTTTACGCAACGATCAAAAGTAGTTAGGAGTCATTCGGTGGAGCAAGGAAATCGTACTTCGCCAGTAGAGATCGTTGTCTGTCTAATTTTCCGTATTAATTACGGACGATTGGTTTAGAGTGTTTAGACGTGTTTACTGTATGCAGCGATGGGCATCAATAAGTTTTAGATAAGATATACTTTATCTTTTGTAGCGCGAGAATTTATTTGTAACTTTTATGGAGAGTTTATTAGTCTGTCTCTCCGAGAGGTTTCTCGTTATCTTCAACGACTTCAACTCTTCAACAGCGCCACCATGTATCTTACGGTTAGTTTCGGATACAAATCTGTCGTTACCTGATAGTATAGTATCCGTCAGATTTGATAGGAAGGAATTTGATTTTATCCGTAACCTTGTGGGTTACTCGAATGCAGATGTTTACCGTTTTTCACTCCTTTTATTCAAGTTATTGTTATTTGAAGCACTGACGAGACATAATATAGAGATAAATGCAACTTCGAGAATGCGGAAAGCAGATAATCATGAAATTATGTTGTATCGAGGCTTGATCTTAAAATTATCATGCAGAATGGAATTAGCTCATGTTGCAAAAAGTGTGTGCGTTCTTATTTCCCATGTCTAACAAGTGTGGAAGCATGAAGCTTATCGAATTGGGGAACAAAGAAAATTGATAACACGGTCTCGTGGGAAAAATTTATCACGATGACGCAGAGGATAAGAATGCCACAGAATTTACTGAGTGCAGTTTTTTGTGGCATTCGGTACAATTACTTCTGTCGAGGCCTGGACTGCTGCTTCAGTCGAGTCCTTTGAATATTGCACTTGGTGCCGTCTCTAACCCAAAGGACCACCCACTGTTGTGGGGCTGAATGGAAAGGATTCAAAACAGTGCTTGAATGCTCTGCTGTTTTGTATCTTTTCCCTTTGTAAACTGTAACTGCACTAGACTCTGTGACTCTATTTGCTGTTCTGCTGTACTGAGTGTATCACTCTGGTCTCTGATCTTCTTGCTGTACTGGTTTGTTCTGACTATCTCGCTCGACTCAACTCTATTGCCTGCCCTTTTGGGTCCTCTCCACGTCTAGGGTGGAGGCAGAGTTACCAGATTACGACTGGTCTTCCACTCTACCCTTCCCCTTCCACGATGCTATTCCCCCATGCTTTTGTTACGGTCTGGTCACGTGACGCATTTCGTCTCTGACAGAGCTGCACGTGAAATTGCACATCGTCTTCGGTCTGAAAGTCATAAAACTCCAAAAATCGCGGTTCAATACATTGGAGTAAATGCAAGTGAATGAGCATTCGCCGTTCCTTAAAGAGAATCGGGTTGAAAGCGAAAGAAAAGAAACGCAAACCAGCTCTTTCAGTTAAAAATATTAAACTACGACAAAAATTTGCTCATACATACAAAGAGTGGACAATAGAAGACTGGGAAAGGATTATATGGTCTGACGAAACAAAAATTAATAGTTTTGAATCTGATGGAAGGTCCTGGTACTGGACTTCATCCGAAAATAGTAGCATAATACAAACTATGAAGTTCGGGGGTAGTTCAATTTTGTGTGGGGGTTGTTTTACTCGTAAGGGTGTTGATCCTTTAGTTCGGATAGAAGGTATCATGTGCAAAGAGCATTACTTAAATATTTTGAAAAATAATTTACCCTCTGTTGTTGATTCTATTGAATTTCCCGAAGATGAAGTAGTATTTCAACAAGGCGGGGATCCTAAACATACTGCAGAGATAGTAAAAAACTGGCTAGGAAATTAAAAATTTTCTGTGATGAAGTGGCCAGCACAAAGTCCGGATATGAACCCAATCGAAAATTTGTGGTCAATTGTGAAAAGAAGGCTAGCAAAATATGACAACCCACCTTCAGATGTTTATGAATTGTGGAAAAGAACAGAACAAGAATGGTACAATATTGAGCCGGAAATGATTAAAAATTTAATAGATAGTATGCCACGCAGGATAGAGACAGTACAAAAAAGTAAAGGAAAATGGACAAAATATTAATTTAAAGCTTTATTGCGACGTGCACAATTAAAGTGCAAAACTGTAAACATTCCTACAAATCCTTATTTTTGTAAAATATTCTATATATTGTTAATATTATCGAACATAAACTGTTATGTTTTGTTTATCAGATTCACCATATAATTATTGTTACCTAATCTTTATCATTCAATTGGAAAATAGCTTGTATTATTACGTTTTATGTAAAACAAACGAAATGTGTTTACACTTTTGCTCGGCACTGGGACTTTACGATACGCTCTCTGGACCTGGGAGGCTAACTTGAATGCCTAAGTCATAAAAATCGTACTTGTTGCTAGGGTAAATGTACCTATTATTGCGGGTGTACGTCTTACTGCGGTATTTCTTTCCCAATAAGATTGAAATACGTAATAATAAATATTTTGTCCTGAATAATAGAATGTATCACCCCTTTCAAGAAAGTACAACACTTTTGCGACACCTTGTATTTCTCGGGAATCTGAAATTCCACGCGATCAATCTTTAATACATTAAAGCTGCCTTCTTTTCGCATTCACGATTCTTGCCAGTTGTGTCCAACAGGGTTCTATTATATTGAGATCAGGAGATCTCACTGGCCACTCGAAAACACTTATTTGCTATTGATCGACCTAGCCGCTGTACGCACGCTTGCATTGCCTTGCTCGGGTCGAACATTTTTACCAGTTATTTACATACACTGCACAGATTTATTTATTTCTAAATTTATTATCTCGGTACCACTTCAGGCGCGTTTTACTATTGTATCGTTGCAATACAGATGAATTAATTAACATTCATTAAGACAATTAATTAACACAAGTCGAAAAATTTAAATGGGTGTTGCTTAAATGCTTCTTTTAATCCCTTGTCGTATATCATTTTCTTTACAGTTACAGTGACTGAAACGTCTTTATCTCCAAAAATGTTGTAGAAAATTCATTTTTCTAATTAATTAATTCAGAAAAAAGGAAATTTATATTTTTCGTATGGCTACATTTATTTAAATGCTTAAATATTGCTTACAAATGAATCAAATTTTATTTCATTTAAAAAGAAAGGCGTAACATTCGTATTTGTTAGGCTTTGTTTAAAATCTTCATGACGAGTGTGACTCGTTAAAATACGGCGAGAGGTTAAAACAGTAAAAATCAGGTTCGCTCTTTCATAGGATTTAGTGGAACACAATTATAACGGGTATTTAATTATGCATACGGTTTTTATTTTACTGTGCTATGTACATACACATTCTCGTGTGTATTAGTTCACGATACCAGTGGTTTTCTCATTACCGGTCTTAATAGCCTCTTAAGGTCAGAAATTAATCCGGATAACCAAGATTATGTCTCAATTTATGGAGATCAGCCGGTTGAATAATTGTATTAGTTATTACTATTTGATGTTCTTGCATAAAATAAAGTACCTAGGGGTAGTTCGTTCTCGGTAATAATTCTGCGAAGTTTAATTACCGAAACGTTGGCAAACGTTTTGTGAATATGTTTAATAAGCGAGAAGTCCGAAGTCTGCATTCGCAATGTTTTTCGGTAAACCATTTTACCGAATCATACAGCCTGTATTAACAATTTATATACATTAAACACAGTACCTTAAAATATCCCTCTGTAGCTCTACGTAACGTTAAAGTCACACATGGATATATGTATCAACATTTTTAAGTCCTCTTTTATCATATTGTGACAAAAATATCTTTGTCTGTTTCGTCTCTTCGTAACGAAAAAAAGTGAATCCATTGTTAATTTGTATCTAGAGGATGACACTTGCTGGTTCCAGGTTACAAAAATTCCGTCTGTATAGGAGCCGTTGTTTTCAAAAGTGGTATAAGAAGTCCATTCATTTATTAATTTGTTGTCTTTAAAAAATTGTTTTTATATCTAGGTATGTCTAATTAAAACTACCATTAACTCATTTTCTCCAAAAACGGACATACACCACTTTCGAAAACAACGGCTCGTATAGATAGAGGGTTAATCCATACGAGATCTAAATATATATCTAACAAGAAGGGATGAAGCAATATCGTGCCAGCGTGGAAGAAAACAAGCGAGCCGGGTCTCATGTTCTTTTCAAACATTCTACGGAAATGAAAAAAAAGGTCTACAGGAATTAGAGGGTACTATGTACAGGAAAGCGTAATGAGGGTTGCAGGAAGAAAGAAATTTTTAGCATAAAAGCAGGCTTCGGATTAATTTGACACCCTGGCAAGCAGATACATGTTAAAATCGATTTTGATGCAGTACCAGTGCCTTCCCACTGGTTGTGAAAACTGCCCTCGTTCCATTTCGGCGTAACAGAGAAGTAGGTTAAAATACAACGATACGAAACTTACGAACACCGCCTGCTTTATTGTATGCCCGATTTCATCTTCCTAAAGTCTCCGGTCAATTTCCGACGTTTCCGTGCTACGGTCTTATAGCTGTGTAGATATAGAACTTTAGTATCCATTCAGCTCGTACCAATCGACACACTGCGGAGACTGCTATACAATAATGTACCGTCAGGTCAGGTGCTAGAGAGTAAGATCTAGATTTTTATCTCTCCACAAACGTTTCTCGTGTTTCAAAATATACACCGCCGCCGCCGTCGCCGCATCGCACCGCACCGCCCTGAAAATCGCTGCTTCGTCTTAGCCTTTGTGTGCTGTGCAAGCAATTGATGTTCTCATATTCGCCGTCTATGGTTCGAGTAATGTCAACATTTAATTAACAGGGTACACTATTCTATGAGCGTGCAGTAACGTGTACCAACCACATGCATATCATTTATTTGAGATATTTTTAGCGCGCGCAAAAGGGTTCAAAGCAATTTTCTAATTTGGGTCAGATTGACCCGAACCGTGCGCGAGGGTTCAAGAAGAATCAATTGTTAGACTTTCCTTTTTTTATTTGCTTTTCGAGTAGAATGTAACGTAATAGTGTGTTGTAGAATTCTAAACTAAACTAAATTAAAGAATATAGATTGTACAGAATATATAATTATTTCTGAATAATTCTGTTGAAAGATTATTAATGGTTCTTGAAGACAAAGTTTGCAATGCGAAAAGAGTTCGGGAATCGGAATGCACTGACACTCTGACAGACATTAGTAGCAACTGTTCACTCTACTCCGAGCGTTGAAGTGTCATTAGTTTGAAGTGACTGCAGTGGGATAGACAGCTCTATTGATTGACAGCATACCTCAATTCTCATTTTTCAACACAAAAAAAGTAAAAAAACCAGAGCGTACAAATGTCACTATCAATTTTCACCGGAATTGTGAAAAGAAAATATTTCTATGACAATTAAAGCTCGTACTTGTCATGCTCGAGTGAGAGTTCCAATTTTTCAGAAAATTGCAATCTGTCGAACCAATCTGTAAATTATACGTTATTCATTTTCAAACAGGAAATCGACGGTCTCACATTACTGTAAACAAATAATACATTTTTAAATCTTCGTATGCTATTTGTCTTGTTTTATAACAGTTCTCTTGAATTCCTAATATATATGTTCAGTATTTTATTATTTTAGGTTATCGTTTACAGTTTATCATCTTATTTATTAGTTTAAGGCACTGTCAAAACCACTTTTAGATTCAATGTGGACAAAGTTAACTTCGCTTGTAATATTCTGGCCTGAAAATTTTGCCGAATTCCCTTTACCTTTCTAACTGTAAGGAGTAGGTACAAAAAATTGCTTTTTTGGAGTAAAATGAAAATAAAATAATTGTTGGTATTATTCCTTGATGACTTGCACTTTCATTGTTCTATTGAACTTTGAACACCATCCAAAATTAATATGAAAAATTACACGAAAAATGTTCTTTTAGTAAGCCAAATGTTCCAACACTTCAACAGATTAATTCAAACTAATTCATTTTCTTAGTTTTTCATAAACACATTAAGACTGTTCATGTTTCGTACAAAAATACGGCTTGGCAGCTCCGAATTCTAAACGAATGAGAAAGTGTCACGAAATAGGGGGGATAACATTGCCTCGTAACCATACTTTTAAAACATGTATCGAACTTGAATAAAAGTGTCCTTACTCGAGAGTTATGATCTTTTTAAAGGGTCTTTACCCTAAACTTTCCACTTTATCCTAACTGCGGACAAGTTAGACTTTATCCGCATGACCCATTTCCGGAGAATAATTTGAAACTGTGCCGACAATTAATCAAAGGTTCCTAGTCGCAGTGAGAGGAAGCTAAGAATTTTAAAAAGAAGGTGGTAACGGAGGGTGGCAGGATAAGGTCAGAATAACGAACATAGGGGTGTATTGGATAGAGTAGGATAACTGAGAGGATCAGAAACCGGTGCCAACATAATAGGTAACGTACGGGTGTCCGAACAGCTGGGAGTACTTAGATATTTGAAGTGGCGGGGGAATGTGACAGGATAGTAAGGGTATCGGGCTGTAAGTTAAGGAATGAGATGAGAAGAGTGAAACGTTGGATGGGACGGGATAAAAGGAGGTTGCAGGAGGCGCGAGTAGGAAACACGGGAACATGTGTGGAACTAGGGCGAGAAGATAGACTGAGAAGAATAAAAGCGATAGAAAGGAAATAGGGGACGTGTAGCTTCGGTGAAGCAGATTGACCAAGCGGGAAAGGCAAGCGGAGAGGGATTAGAATTGTCTCAAGATCAAATGAGATAGAGGAAAGAAATAAAAAAAAATACGTGCTGTGGCGAATTTCAGAATTCCATTGTTTGTAAAAATATTTCGCATTTGTTATTGTTGTGTCTTGCCAGCGCTCAACTGCGATTAGCGAAGCGCTGGAAAACACTTTGATGCAAAAGATAGAGAACTTTGTTCAAATTGACTTGATTGACTGACAAGGGGAGGCCACGGTAGTCGGAATTCGGATTTTCCTGAAACTTGCAGTATTCGAAGATGACGTATCCAAGTGTACTTTAGCAAAGCAGTAGCGCGCGCTTCTCAAGATTTCCCGAGAAATTTGCATTTGAAAATGTTTACGCGTTCATAAGGAGTTCGCGTTAACCTATGAACAAGAACCGCAGTGGCTGAGGGCGCTGCGAGAAAGACTGGTAATCAGTAGGTCGCTGGTTTCGGGTCTTGCTGTCGACATTTTTTTAAAAATCTTTTTTTCAGTTTTAATAAAAAAATTTATGAAATCTGCCATTAAACAATTATTTTTTAAATAGAAAATGCATGTTTTTATTTGTGGGTATTGAAAAAATTCGAACATAAGAATAATACAGTGTTAAATTTACTTTATTATTGCTCATTTTTTATTAATAAAAAAGAATTACGTGTTAGTATGACACGACCCAGAATGATACTCATCGTAAAAGCATGGGAAGCAATAATTTTTTCGGCATCTAGCACACACTATAAAAGCAGCCTTTGTACAAGAGCACGCCTTTTTCGGGAGTTCTATCGGAAAACACACTTCATTAACATTAACAAAAATTTCTCTGGTATCGCAGAGATTGAACAGTTCTTTTTATTTTTGAAATAGAATATTATTTTCTATTTATACCTCTTCCCATGCTTTTACGATGAGTATCATTCTGGGTCGTGTCATACTAACGCGTAATTCTTTTTTATTAATAAAAAATGAGCAATAAAACACTGTATTATTCTTATGTTCGAATTTTTTCAATACCCACAAATAAAAACATGCATTTTCTATTTAAAAAATAATTGTTTAATGGCAGATTTCATAAATTTTTTGATTAAAACTGAAAAAAAGATTTTTAAAAAAATGTCGACAGCAAGACTCGAACGCCCTTTCTCGCAGCGCCCTCGGCCAGTGCAGTTCTTGTTCATAGGTTAACGCGAACTCCTTATGAACGCGTAAACATTTTCAAATGCAAATTTCTCGGGAAATCTTTAGAAGCGCGCGCTACTGCTTTGCTAAAGTACACCTGGATACGTCATCTTCAAATACTGCAAGTTTCAGGAAAATCCGAATTCCGACTACCGTGGCCTCTCCTTGTGAGACTCTAAGTCGCGATTGACCTTCCTTCAAACGTCCACGAATAAGGAAACCTCGTAGGCCCGTATCCAATAGCAGAGTAAGAAGTTTCTTAATAAGAGCAACGCCCATAGACGAAATTACAGAAAACGCCAGGTACCTATATGTAAACATTTAGTTCCTCGCACTCTTTGGAACTCATAAACTAGTCTTAGGGACTCACCTTGACGCTATGTTTGGGCCCACGCTGCGTCAAGTATTTACCACTGAGAGCGATAGATACGGCCAGGGTGACTTTCCTAAGGGTGTCAACTGAAACTTTCCAGCCGTACTCGAGTCACGAATCAGTGAACTCATCAAAGAGGTACTGAAACGACTCCCAAGAATGGTATCAGCGTAGACCCAAATTAGCAGTCGAGTCAGCCATACACTAAGCCTGTCTCAACAGTTATCTGCACTGAATTTTCTTCAGGTGTAGTTTTAGACGGCTTCTACTAGTCCAGATTGTAGATTTTTATCGAAAATAAAAATTTTCTTCATCGATTGTAAGAAACATTTACCAATTAGAAATATCTCCAATCCTTTAAAAATTGTATACAGTTGAAAATAATGTATCTACCATACATCCTTGAATTCCTGCAATGCTTTCATTGTTTAAAATTTCACCCTCCCATTGTTTCCCACACTTTTAATTAACTGCAAGAAGGCGTTTTCCAGGATTTCAAAGACTTTATTTTGAAACGTAATTCTCGGAGTTGAGACGATCCGTCCATTAGACTTAATACAATTTAAGTTAGCCGCCAGACCACTCGGAAGTTAGTTGAAGAATTGGGAAAACTGGGTCAGAAAGAAATATGACGCCTTTTTACGACGCACAAGCAAAATAGCAATAATGGGGATAGAAATTGTTGTCACCCCCGCGAGCTCAAGCACGAAAGTACAACAAAAGAGGAGTCGGAAGCTGAGCAGCCGAAATATTTCCTACAGTTTCGCGAAGGCTGGCGGGAAACGTCTGGCTACGTTAGGAAACTACATATTTTCACCCTGATACGTTTTTCAGAGTGAAAATGTACCCGTTTGTAATTTTTACAATTGTAAAATGATTACTTCCTTTCTGTCTGTGTTGCGAGACATGTTTCTTTAAAATTCGGCGCTATAAATGAAACTTATTTTGTTGATAAAGTGTAAAGCAAAAATAAGTGGGTTTTAAGAAAGTGAGAACAAATAGAATCTGATTTTCTGGAATTCTGGGGAATTTCATATTATAGCATTTTTTTTTAATTTACAGAAGTTATAAATGCATAAAGATCCACAGTCTAATAATTATTTATCGCATATTTACATATCATTATTATTACAACTACTATATCACCGACGATCATGAAAAAAGGCTTTCATAAATTACAGTAGTGATTTCCTACATTTTCGAGTATCAATTTTTTGAAAAATTGCTTCGATACTTATTGTAAATTTTGCAACTAGGTGGTTTTCATATGTTTTATGAAAGCGTGCACATTCACAGCCTGATTTGAAGAGCATAGAAGACGGCACAGCAGTCTCCTTGTTTACGTGAAAATTGTTAGTTTCACTGCTTGTTTTCATTTTCTGAAGATGAATTATGAATGAAGCGTAATTTGATTTAGTGTTCCGTTTCAAACTCGGGACCATCTCAGATAATCAATAATGTATAATGAAACGACAATGTGCTGCAACTTGTCCCGGAGTTGCGAAAAATGGCCGACAGGAGTAGTTTTTATTGGAAAACTGTTCAAAAGAGAAGGGAAACTGCACAGAAGCATTTTTCTTTAAATTGGATCGTATTGCGGTTTGTTTTCTTAATTGAAGTATCCAGTTCAAAATCGTTGACAATTATTAAGGAATCAGGCATCAGAGAATGTTACATTAATTGCAATTTTCATAGTTTGCAGTTCCTAATGTGTACTTCGGGTTCATCAGCGCGAGTTCCTCTAATATCGAACATTAATTAACATTTAAAACTTTATCGGGCTGTGGTATCGAGTAAGTTCTAGTGTAGAGGAACAAAAACGAGCAATAATCACGTTCCTGTCGCGTGCACACAGCTAAGTAGTTGATCGTTGCTATTTACTGGTAAAAAGGTGCATCATATAAATTATAAACTATCACATCTATTAATTTTTGTGGGAGAAATGTGAGTTGTATTATTATATCTGTTGCATTTTTTCAATAACCTTTCCGTATTACGCATAGACTACATTGGTTTTCTTAAAAAAAATGGTCAATAAATAATATGAGGTTAGGTAAATCCATGCATGTAGAAGTAAAGTTTTTGCAATTATTTCGAAAAGTAAAGCCGACCGTCAAACAATTCTATTGAATTTCGTATTCTAATATTTGTTGAAAATTTACATACGCCATAAACGCGTAAAGAGATCCGTAGTCTAATTATTATTTAATATATTATAATACATTATTTCTTTTAATCGGAAGTACATGCAGTTTTCAAATGTTATTTCGAATTTTATGTGCGTTTATTCAATAAATACAACGATTTTAGAATTAATATACCTACATACTAGGTCTAGTTATGCATTGAACACACTCTTTTTATCTGTCAACACGTTATGAATAGATAAGGGATTTCTCGTGTTTCATATCACCATGCAATTCCATGCCGATGCGAGATATATCGCGTATGAGCTGTATTTCATGCAAATAAACTGCCGTCCATTGGGTATAGTTAACAATAAAATTTCTGATCTACATTGTGTTAGCATATGTGTATTTCATGTACACGAACGACCGTAACTCACGGAACGTACAATTAATAAATCTTTACATAAATATACATACGAGATAAGAGTAAATCAAAGTGACGAAATGGAGAGTTGAATTTTTCAGAAAATAATAATTACTGCTTTCTGTTATAAACGAATACACAGGATTTTCACGCTATTACTAGCCGGCGTTTTTCTTGCTAATAATAAATATTAGAAACCAGTAATACATACCGTCTTTTCCAAGCAACGTAATATCGTATATTCAATTGAATGATGTTTTCGGCACAACTGTTTCGATCACTTATTAAATCTAGCAATTTTGCAATAAACTTTTTTTCTTTCCTAACGTTTCGGTTCAGTTTTGAACCTTTTTCAAAGGAAAAAATTGCTCTTGCTATAATAACTTTAGTTGTGTAAAATGAACATTGATAAATTTATTTGTGCACGTTGATGGTTTAGAATGTACAGGGTGTATAAAAAGTAATGGTCATCCGTCCTAGGGGTGAATCTACACCTCTGGATCGGTGGACATTTGTAAGAGAAACTTGCCGCTAAATTGTTTATAACAAAGAAAACTGTTGTCAAAGTTTTTTTTTACATCAACGCTTTCTGCTCATCGAGAAGAGAAAAAATTTGAAAGGAGCCATATGTCGCAAACAAATAGTTATTGAGATATAAGCTGTTAAAGTTATTCAAAATTTGATTGTGTGGAATTATACGTATAGACAAAAGCCTACTACACAGTCCACACGTCCGTGTCGATGAGACAGAACATGATCGTGTGCGTGCCTCGAGCCTCGAGGCAAACAAAATTTAAAGGGACATTCGTCGCTTTAAATGTCATTTGCCTTGAGGCACGCACACGATCATGTGTTCTGTCTCATCGACACGGACGTGTGGACTGTGTAGTAGGCTTTTGTCTATACGTATAATTCCACACAATCAAATTTTGAAAAACTTTAACAGCTTATATCTCAATAACTATTTGTTTGCGACATATGGCTCCTTTCAAACTTCTTCTCTTCTCGATGAGCAGAAAGCGTTGATGTAAAAAAAAAAAAATGACAACAATTTTCTTTGTTATAAACAATTTTGCGGCAAGTTTCTCTTACAAATGTCCACCGATCCAGAGGTGTAGATTCACCACTAGGACGGATGACCATTACTTTTTATACACCCTGTACAGCAAAATTGCTAGATTTAATAAGTGATCGAAACAGTTGCGCCGAATGCATCATTAAATCGAATGTTCAACATTTATAACAGTTCTCTGAATCTCGATCGACAATTGTTTAAACTACAATGAATGTTATCGGCGCACTGGTTCGATCAATTGGAAAATAAGCAAATTTGCAAAAATATCACATGAAATTTAATTCAACGTTTCGGTCTCAATTTAGACCATTTTCAAGAATAGCAAATTTCAGTACTGCGTCTGTAAGAATTAATCAAAGACATTTTTAAATGGTTAGGCAAACGTGTTTTCACACAAGCAGAAAGTAAAAAAGGCGGGGTTTTTGAACTCAAAAAGTGTGTAAAAACTATTTTTGCAAATTTGCTTATTTTCCAATTGATCGAACCAGTGCGCCAATAACATATATTGTAGTTTCAACATTTATGTAATTCTTTTTGTTGGCATTATTAACCTTCAGTTTCCTATGATCAACCGTTTAACTTTCATCTGGAACATTTTTTAGTATCATAAACAGTTTCGGATACATTCGAATGGGCTAGTTGCTTTTTAAAAGGGATATATTTGTCGTAAAAAGAATAAAAGTAAACAATAACCACGATCAACACATAATTATTGTATTTACTTCTTGTGCATCGTTCAATTTACTGTTACACCAATATTATGTAGATCAAATTGAATGAAACTCGGCGTACTATTATGAGGAAATACTTGCTTGTGTTTCGATATAATTAGAAACACGAACAATAGTAGCAGTATGATACACTGAACCAGTTGCATGTGTATAATGAATTTCCTCTGAACGACGATGTGATTTCAAGCCAGCGGTGCACATTGTATTCCATTATTACGGTATTTATGTAAAAATGTCAACATTTTGAATGTGAGAAATAGAGAGAGAGAAAAAGGTTGCTGGATTGAAAACCGTATGCAGTGTATTAAAAGCCAGAGGAAAATGGAATTAGCAGCATTGAAATTGCTATATACATAGATCCGGCTAAATATATCCGTATTGAAAGCTGCAGGGACAATGCTATCTTTCACTTCATATTGTTTGTTCTGTAGCCCTTCTGGAGTTGAATAGACTTTCAGCCGACTAAAGCGGGAAAGATGAAATGAAACAAATGCCTTTATGTTTCAGACATTCAGACATGGCTTCCCGCATCAGCCGACGGCTGTGGCATTCGATCCAGTTCAAAGGCTCCTCGCTATTGGTACCAAATCAGGATCCCTTAGGATGTATCCTTTGTGTCGTATACAAAACACGTGCGCAACATACAGCAAGTCTAGAACATACCTTTTTTCGCGTTAATTAACGCTTCATCTACGGAGTACGAAATCTAACTATTCCACAGTACAGTAAAACCTCGATTATCTGAACCAGTGAATGTGAGGTCTCGAAAAGACAGTCTTCGGTGGTTAAAGAAAAAATTAGAGACTACTTTAACACTGAACCTAGCACGAGGGGTCAAATGACCCATTTTAGATTTTCTATTTGACAATTATTGAAATTGTAAAGGTGTTTTCATGTAGATTCACCCCTTGGATATTACGTATTACAAATATTGGAATTGGAGAAATGCTCCGGGTAAATTCGGATTCCGTACAACGTGTCCATCACAATGACTGAAGATCATTAAATTTGATTGAGTTTGCTGCATATGGAACTGTCGATCACAAATCTGTGTCATTTCCGTCATCGAAGGTAGACCTATATTAGAATCATTAAAACCGATGTTCAAGGATGTCGACGAACAATAGGTTTGTAATGTTGGATGAAAAAGTTCTCTACTTAGTTTTCTACTTAGCTACGTAGTTATCTAAATAACATTACGACTGGTGTTATTTCTCATCGTTAACAATTTATTCGGGAAAGTTCGATAAAAGTAGAAACATTTCTATATTGCATCGAAGTTGACACGTGGATGCGTCACTCTGTGTCGCTTTGAGTTTCGGGAGTTGTCCGACGAAGCTGTCACTGGTATTCCACCTCGATGTGCGCCTCGCTTTCTATCCTCGTCGAATGGTACATGCGTGGCGAACTCAGAGTCACCAACAAAAGGGGTCGTTATCTGGTAAAAAACGATCCTCCGCTTCGAAACATTCGAATGACCCGTTCGACAAAATTGTACGAATCCTTTGAAGAGTTGCTATGCACGGCGATCTAACTGCTAGCAGAAACGGAAGTATGGTAATTCTCTGCAAAAAAAAATAAATAAAAAATTCCCGACGGTATTTTTCTGTTGCCGACTTCGTTCTCGAATCCGTTGCATTTTAACTGGATATGTTTGCCATTATGTGAATATCACTTGGCGTGCCTACCATTTCTACTTGCTCCAATTGTAAAACAAATATTCGATTTGTGTACTTTTCTATGCAGCGTGACTGAACTTTCTTTTTGAGGTAATTTTTAGAGGTTTTCATTCAAAGTTTAATTAATCCTTCGAGGACAAGGATTTTTTATAATATTGAGAAAATTCACCTCGGAGAAGTGGAGCACGTACCAAAGTCATGAATACTGGGAAAAATGCGAAATATGATCTCTTGTCATGTACGCAATTAAATTATTTGTTTGCGACTCCAGGAATTATATGCATCGTCCTGATATCGTCAGTACAGTGAACGAAGCGTTTACATGAACGCTACTATTTTTAATAAAAAAATGCGTTGAGTGACTTTATAATACAAGTAATGTTATGAATATTTATGAATACACGTAGTGGATTTACTATTTTTTGTAGAGATTTCTCTGGTAGATAAGCCTAAATCGCGATATGCTTCGACCTCAGCTTTTTCTTCTGATGTTAATATTTTTACTCGCAGCAGTTTCGTTGAAGAGAAAATATTTTATCCCCAAAAATCTCGTAGGAGGGAAAAGAAAATTTATATTTTTTATATGGCTACATTTATTTTAATGCTTTTACATTCATTACAAACGAATCAAATTTTATTTCATCTAAAAAGAAACGCGTGACACTCATATTTGTTAGACTCTGTCTGACTCGTTAAAATACAGCAAGGGGTTAATATTTCTTTAGAGAAATTTCGTTCACTGTGTGTCTACGTTCATCCTCAAAGGGCCAGCTTTTGGACGATTACTTAATTAATGAGAAAGTGCATACATGTCAGGAATGACCGGAGAGAATAAAATGTTACGTTTACTCTTTTACGGTACTGTGCTAAGTGCTGTCCAACACAGTTCTCTTTCGTGCTCTGCGGCCAGATCCTCTAAAAACAACGCTCATATGCAACATCGGGCTGTTTGCCAGTTCCAACTTTCACTCGCGGGTCTCTCCTGAACATTCTCGCGAACACCAGTTGGACGACCCAACGCGCGGCCTGACGACCAGGGTTGCCATATTTTATCCCCTCCGGCCCCTTACGCTTCAGCCTTCTCGCCCAGTTTCGCAGCGTACCTCTTCCCACTAACGCAGGCGACAGTGGCGACACGCGACGAGTGGGAAGAGTGGGAGCAGGTAAGGAAAATAACGGGTGTACTTTTGTTCCACGCGACGCTACGGACGGCTTGGCTTGAGTGAAGTGGTTTTCGAATTCAGTTTACAGCAGTTTACAGACTTTGGTGTGCAATCTAGCAAGAATCAAAGTTTTAGAGTGCCGTTTGCAGTATTTTATACTACGCATTATTTAAAATTATTGAGAAAGCAGGTAATGTATACATTGAATTTTAGGTTATGTAATCTGCTTTCTCAATAATTTTAAATAATGCGTAGTATAAAATACTGCAAACGGCACTCTAAAACTTTGATTCTTGCTAGATTGCACACCAAAGTCTGTAAACTGCTGTAAACTGAATTCGAAAACCACTTCACTCAAGCCAAGCCGTCCGTAGCGTCGCGTGGAACAAAAGTACACCCGTTATTTTCCTTACCTGCTCCCACTCTTCCCACTCGTCGCGTGTCGCCACTGTCGCCTGCGTTAGTGGGAAGAGGTACGCTGCGAAACTGGGCGAGAAGGCTGAAGCGTAAGGGGCCGGAGGGGATAAAATATGGCAACCCTGCTGACGACATGTTTACGTTGTCTCGTACATCCCTTTCCGGTGGGGTAAATAACACTTTATGTGTGCGAATACCTGACAGATTTCAAAGCTTACGCTACCGGCTGAAACATTTCCTCCCACGGCCCTGGCATTTCAGGTCTCTACCTTGTCATGTATCTTTCATTAATATTCGAACACTCTTCAAAGACGTTAACATTTTTTATGTTGGACCATAGCATTTGGATCGTTTTGAGAAGTTAGAACAATTAGTTTACAGTTTATAAACATATTCATTTTTACTTCAACGCTTTTCTTATGCCTCGTACAGACTTGAACATTTCGGCGAACCGCGCATTTCGGCAAACATTTCGACGAAGATTTCGGCGCGCCGAACGGCAAACGGAACGGATTTGTGCTATTTCCAGAATTTCTTGCAAACAACTATGGGAGCTGCAACGGCGTATACTACACAAAGAAATACAGGAAATGTTGGCAGTTCATTGAGTGAATTAAAGTTTCAAAGTGAAATGTTCAGGTCTGTACGAAGCATTAAAGACATCAGATTCGAGATTAAATGACTTGAATTTTTGGAGATGTTACAACATGATGAATTTTCGTCTTTATATGATTCTACGATACATATTCTGAATAAAAACGGAAGGATTAAGTTCCGAGAGCGCGTTCCGTAAACAACAACAAGGTTGGTCACACATCGTGCCCTTTTCGGTTTGTCTGAGCGTTCTAATTGTTAATTGTGAAAATCGCACACTTCTTTTGATATGTACAGTGACGAGCAAAAGTGTAAACACACTTCGTTTGTTTTACATAAAATGTGATAATACAAGATATTTTTCTATCGAATGATAAAGATTCGGTAATAATAATTGTATGGTGAATATGATAAACAAAACAGAACAGTTTATGTTCGATAATATTAACAATATATAGAATATTTTACAAAAATAAGGATCGGTAGCAATGTTTACAGTTTTGCACATATCATCAGAAACGAATAAGATTGTACACATATGCCAGGGAAATGAAATTGTCAACAAATACTGATAGCCAACTGTCGTAAGACACGTTTAGACTAGTGTTTACGTAGTTATTCTTGAGTGTGAAAGTTACTTGACTCGCGAGAGGCAAGATGAAACCACTTAGCGCAGACAAGAGGAACAGTATAATTTCATCGTGCGATAAAGGTTTTTCACTACGGCAAATTGCAGTCAAATGTGGTGTAAGTCATACGATTGTTGCAAAAATTAAGAAAACCTATGGTAGTACGTCAACTTCTTCAAGAAACGGTAGACCGCGACTGGTTTCTGACAGAGCTGCACGTGAATTGCACATCGTCTTCGGTCTGAAAGTCATAAAACTCCAAAAATCGCGGCTCAAGACATTGGAGTAAATGCAAGTGAATAGACCATTCGCAGTTCCTTAAAGAGAATCGGGTTGAAAGCGAAAGAAAAGAAACGCAAACCAGCTCTTTCAGTCAAAAATATTAAACTACGACAAAAATTTGCTCATACATACAAAGAGTGGACAACAGAAGACTGGAAAAGGGTTATATGATCTGATGAAACAAAAATTAATAGTTTTGAATCTGATGGAAGGTCCTGGTACTGGACTTCATCCGAAAATAGTAGCATAATACAAACTATGAAGTTCGGGGGTAGTTCAATTTTGTGTCAGGGTTGTTTTACTCATAAGGGTGTTGGTCCTTTAGTTCGGATAGAAGGTATCACGTGCAAAGAGCATTATTTAAATATTTTGAACAATAAATTACCTTCTGTTGTTGATTCTATTGAATTTCCCGAAGATGAAGTAGTATTTCAACAAGGTGGGGATCCTAAACATACTGCAGAAATAGTAAAAAACTGGCTAGGAAATTAAAAATTTTCTGTGATGAAGTGGCCAGCACAAAGTACGGATATGAACCCAATCGAAAATTTGTGGTCAATTGTGAAAAGAAGGCTAGCAAAATATGACAACCCACCTTCAGGTGTTTATGAATTGTGGAAAAGAACAGAAAAAGAATGGTACAATATTGAGCCGGAAATGATTAAAAATTTAATAGATAATATGCCACGCAGGCTAGAGGCAGTACAAAAAAGTATAGGAAAATGGACAAAATATTAATTTAAAGCTTTATTTCGACGTGCACAATGAAAGTGCAAAACTGTAAACATTGCTACAAATCCTTATTTTTGTAAAATATTCTATATATTGTTAATATTATCGAACATAAACTGTTATGTTTTGTTTATCATATTCACCATATAATTATTGTTACCTAATCTTTATCATTCAATTGGAAAATAGCTTGTATCATCACGTTTTATGAATAACAAACGAAGTGTGTTTACACTTTTGCTCGTCACTGTAGTTGTGCACGGGACGTCACTCGTTCATCGGGATGCTCACTCGATTTCGTGTTAAACTTTAAACAGAAGATAAGTAGCCACCGATACTAACACGTGTTGTAACAGGCGCACAAATATTTATGTATAAACAGAATTCAGCTAGTTTACGCCTTACATGTAAAAGTTGTTCAAAATGTTCACAACATAGCCGCTATCCCCAATCTTCACCGCTCCACTATATCTGTACCTTTATTCAGAATGAAACTAATATTACTCGCGTGGAAACAGTGACATTTTCATTATCATTCATAATTAGAATATTAGTAATTCATAGTGTGGCAGTATTCAATTAAGTATGTCAATTACTGCAAACTTCAATCACGACTAACTTCACTTGTAGTACGAGGGTGCGCGATTTGGAATTTCATAAGTAATATGAAATTACTTTAATAATTCTATTATACCGCGAGATAGGAACGTTAATAAAGTATGAAACTTTTAACATAAGTTCGACTAACTCTTTCTATCGATCAGGAACTGATTAACCTAGTTAACTGAGAATTTCAATCAGGAATGAAAGTGCCGGAAACACATTACAGTAATTAGTTTCTTGATGTCTCGTTTCTCGTTTTTATCGAGATATGATCCATTAAATGGAGTACCCAACATTTCACTCGGCAGTTTGTTATTCATCCTTAAACTTCCATTGCAGAAACACTTGACGACTAATTGCTCGTTAAGTGAAACAATGAATACTCTTCCATTTTATCGTGCATTGATACTGGAATGCCTGCAGAGCCTCTTGTGGACTTTTTTATTCGTACAGAATACTGTATTCAGTATTTGCATATTTTCCTTTCAATCATACATTTTATATAAATAAAGGACAACCATTTCCATATTTTGTTGGACAAACACTCGAATATAGTTAATTATTCCATTGTTGATCTCGTTGTTTTACAAGTTGTACTACTGTATCGTACGTTTTAAACATTTTTAGAAAAGAAATCCTGCAGAATCAGAATAGAAAATTCTACGAGATTATTTTAGTTGCAAATTTTTATTAGACTGCGCATCTTTATGCAAAATAAAACGTTTCTTCATTAATTGTAACCAGAGTCGAGTCGAGAAAGATGAAACATCAAACTTTCAAATGAGTCAAAATTCATTTCTGTACTATGGTTTTCTTCTTTTGAATTACCGGAGGTCAAAACGCTACAAATTCCGACCCAACAACTAAGTAAGTAGTAGTGCAAGGGGTTGAACTTACTTTTGTCCGGCCAGAATCTTCACTTGTTTCATTGTTTAAGATAAAAAATGCATTTTCTTCTATCTCGGTTCTGTTATTTTATAAAATTCGATAAGGTTCGGCGAAATAATTCGGCTGCGGTTGAGGCCAAATGAAAAGGCATTTCACGATTTCGTGCTCGAAACGATTCAGTTCGACAGCTCTGCAAATGTGTATCCACGGTCAAAAGAAAATCCGTACTACGCCAGATGGATGGGGAAGCGTCTGTGTAAGTGCACTCCGGGTTCCAATTCATAGGCTACGCATCGCCAATAAGGATTTTCGAGTGATCTGTACACGAACGATTGGAACCGAACCCCATCTGCACACGATCCTATGAAATCTAAGTAATATTATCGAATCTGTATGGATTCATTACACTGCACAGTTGTTTCATGGTTCGCCAACCATGTGTTCTCTCACGTGGGTGGTTCTATTGGTCTCTACTCCGACTAAAGAGTTACCAGAGAGTGGATGCTCATCACAGCTCGATAAGCTTCCTGGTTGCTATCGAGATAGCCAGTTTCTACAAAGTAACTACTTTCAACTAAACGTCGCGCTTTATTGCTCAATAAAATCTCTAAAACGATGTGCGCAAGGGGATCGATCTTCCGTATATCAAGTGTAACGAAAATCAATGATTGCACGAACAGGTGGAAGTGAAAAAAAAGAGGAGAATCGAGGAAATTCGATGTCACGACTGAACTATGAATCTTTGTGCGGATCCTCTTATAAGCGAAACAAATACATGCCAACATACATCGTGCAGAAATGCCTAGTCAACATCTAAATTACATATTTTTGTTGCCCACGAAATTAATAGAACTTGATTAAAGAAAGATTTGAATACATTAATTTAGCAAAATAAAAATTCTCCAAGTCAATTACAAGAAACCAAAGTTAAATGAAAATCTACTTTTTTAAAAAGTCGGAAATAATGTAACAAAATCCTTAAATTCTTCGAATATCTTTTCAGTTTTGTATTTAAACCATTTTTGTCGTAAATACTCTTTCACCGATATTTAATTTCATTTCACTTGTGAATTCAATTGAGTAAGTTTGTGGGATCGAACTTTTAGTATTAATTTTCTGGACTACATAAATGTGTTAGACAGTTACTCATCACTATGTATATCAACCAGAAATTCACGAGCAAAGTTTCCTTCTTGCGCATAACTAGACTGCGGATGTATATGCAAATGCTCATTACTATGGGAAAAATATAAAGATGAGGAAGCTGGATAGAAAATTACATCATTTATACAGAGGTACATTTTGCTATATTATTATGCACAGTTCGTACACATTTATCAAATTTGTTTCTTAAACGTTATAATTAATTACGAAACCTTTAACCATAATGAAGTGCAAGGATAAAATCACAGAACGTTCTCCGAAAGGAATAGCTCGCCCAAAATGTGGCATTTATAAATGTCCATTTTCAAACTTGTGTGACGGATGCGAAGGAACTCGAGACGAGTCTATTATTGTTAATTGATTCTACACAATTATGAAATGACATCGAGACAGATTAAAGGAGTATGTCTGGAAATATCGGAGAGATAATTACGTCGCGCGACTGGGAATGCACAGATTTAAAGGCAAATCCCAGATTCAAAACCATATTAGAGATAGCTTATATAATAGTTACAGGTTATACCAGGTTATAACTAAAAATACAAAAGGTAAAATTAAGAAGTTATTGCTACCGGAGTAGACTGCGGATCCTTATGCATTTATGGTTTATAAACACCCGCAGGTTAACGATAAGGTAGTGGTTTAGATCGGTGTGACTAAGACCGACATTCGTTTTATTTAAATACTATCTCGGTCTTCAGTTAACCGGATCTGGTTTCCTCAATTCCATCTTTTTAACGAGTTACATGAAAGCTTTTACTACGGATGGATTCTCCACGATTTATTTCCATAAATGAAGTTTAATTAAATCAGATACAAAGGTTTGAGAAAGAGCACAATTTATACGGTATGTTTCCCAAGGATTTATGATTAAAACTGGTAATTTTCAGAAAGAAACAGCTTAGAACGTTCATGTTCTTCGGTCAGCCGCGTGTATTGAATTTCTTTACCCCGTATGATTAATCCAGGATTATAGCCTTCTGCGCTGTTTGAAGAACTTATTTTTTTTGTGTTTTAATTCTGACGAGCTGTTCCTGGTTTCTTTGAAGTCATGAAATATTGGTGGTTGCCGCGGTGCTGGCGCTGTACGTTGCGGTTTTCTGAAAATATTTTACGCTGTAGCCTAATTTATCTCCATTGATGTTAAAATGAATTACCGCACTGACGTCAAAATTCAGTAAAAATTGCGGGTTTTAACTTTTTCCGGCTGATGATATTTCGGGCAGGGCTCGTCTATCCTTTTAATTGTGGGTTGATTATAAATCTACATATATTTCCTATCTTTAAATAAATGCGCTTAAAGATGAAACTTATTTTCCACAACTACAAATTTCATTTTTTGTTATGAAATAATGTATGAAATAATCAGTGTCTGAACTACTGATTGTATAGTCCCAGTGTAATCTACCTATCAAGTTTTAAATTGGAGACAACGAAAAGAATGAAAAAGGTTGTGCAATAATGAAAATGTTTCTTCAGGACCTACTCTTAATGCAATTGATAGCATTTTCGAAGTAAATGTATCTTTGTATATTTTCCTTAACTATGATCCCGGTAAAAACAGTTTGGGTCGACCCGGCGTAGACGCACATGTGAAACATGAGGGAGGTTCAGCTGTGGTACAGTTACAATTTTTGGTCAACGAAGGAGCTTTGGTGTCTGCAACAGCAGACGACACCTTGCATCTATGGAATTTCCGGCAGAAGATTCCACAAGTCGTTCAGAGTCTCAAATTTCAGAGAGAACGGTCAGTATTATGCATCTTGTATTGGGTTGGCAAATAAGTTCGTTCGGTTTTTTAGAGAGGAATAGAACACAATTTTTTGATACACAAGATAAATTTTAATCAATTATACAGGGTGTCCCCAAATTCCTTCAACAGCCGGAAATGGGAGGTTCCTGAGATCATTTGAAGCAACATTTTCCTTTGCAAAAATGTTATCCGCGGCTCTGTTTAGGAGTTATTAACGAAAAATACGGACCAATCAGAGCGCGACCTAGATGCGAGTTGGAAAAGTCGCGCCAACTGTCTATTGGCCGACTGTGCCAACTCGCGTCTAGGTCGCGCTCTAATTGGTCCGTGTTTTTCGTTAATAACTCCTAAACAAAGCCGCGGGTAACATTTTTGTAAAGGAAAATGTTGCTTCAAATAATCTCAGGAACCTCCCATTTCCGGCTGCTGAAGGAATTTTGGGACACCCTGTATATTGGCCATCTTTATCGATGACCTCTTGCCATCTTTCCACCAACTTCATTATATCGCGTTCGTAAAACGTCTGGGACTTATTAGCGAAAAACCAATCCAGGTGGTTTTTAACGGCCTCTTCATCCCTGAAGGTTTTCCCGTTCATGGAGTTCTGTAGCGACCGGAACAAATGATAATCAGAAGGGGTTAGATCCGGTGAATACGCAAGATGAGGCAAAACATCCCAGCCAAGCCTAATCAATTTATTCCGAGTGGTCAATGACGTATGAGGTTCGGCGTTGTCGTGGTGGAAGACGACACCCTTGCGATTTGCCAATTCTGGACGTTTTGTGCGGATTGCTTGTTCCAATTTCGTTAATTGCGAACGGTATACAGTCGAATCAATCGTTTTGCCTGCCGGTAACAGTTCGTAATAGATGACACCCTTGAAATCCCACCATACGGAGAGCATTATTTTCTTTGGATGTAATCCCGCCTTCGAAGTTGTTTGTGGTAGCTCGCTGCTGTACCTCCGTGGTCTTTTACGTGTTACATTATCGTAGACGACCCATTTTTCGTCACCCGTCACCATTCGTTCAAAATATGGGTCGTTTTCTTGGCGTTTCCGTAGCGAATCGCAAATGGATATGCGCGTGGTCAAGTTAGCCTCGGTTAATTGATGCGGCACCCAAACATTAAGCCGAGAAACGTAACCAAGCTCGCGCAAATGGTTTTCTACGCTTGTGTGGGATATATTTAATGTCATAGCAATCTCTCGTACCGATTGGAATGAATTTACGTCGATTACAGCCTTAACATCACTTGAATTAATCTCGGTCGGGCGACCGAAGCGGGGCTCATCATTGACGTCGAAATCTCCAGAACGAAATTTGGCATATCACTTTTGGCATACGCGTTCTGTTAAGGCATCGTCTCCATACACTCGGCATATCTTTTTATGAGCATCCGCAGCCCGCTTGCCTTTTTAAAAATAATAGAGCAAAATGTGACGATAATGCACGATATTTATTTCCATGTTCACAGCTAGGCAGCACACACAATACTGAGGTTAACCTAACCAAACACAGCACAACATAAACAGTGAAACATAACCTTTCAAATGTGTATTCGATTTGCCCGATAGCGCTGACAAAAGAAAAGCAAGTCCGAATGAAACTTACACTGGAACAAAAACCGAACGAACTTATTTGCCAACCCAATATTTATTTCTATTAATTAGCAGACAACAAAATGTACAAAGTATTCGTATACCTTTTAAAAACGCATAACTTTTCCAACGAAAGCTCGAGTTTTCTTGAGACGTTAGAAGGATTAGTTTACTAGCTAATGCGTTAATATCTTTTTGAAATTGTTATTACTCGCAATTGCGAAGGAAAAAGTAAAAGGTCACGATTTTAAAATTTTTTATCTGTGCCTGTAAATGTGATATGTAAAATGTGATGGATTCATTAAATTTTCTTTCTAACAACGAAGATTAATTCTGTGTAGTTTGTACGAATAAAGATTATCTTGTTTTCGTCGATAAAAAAAGTTTATCTATTCTTATAAAAACTTGAAAATTTCAAATAGGATGATATTACTGTTCGGTTTTGTACAGAATAACCTGCATTCACCTACCACTCCAAAGTAAATGGCTGTATGTTGGTACGGAGCGCGGAAACATCCACGTGCTCCATATCGAGACGTTTGTTCTGTCTGGATATGTAATTAATTGGAACAAAGCTATTGAAGTGTAAGTATGCAAATATTTTCATTCACCAAATAACTCATGAATACGAACTATATGTATAGCAAAGAGTAGAGAAATAGGTGAATACAATATTGCTTCAGAACTCTCGAAAATTTTCTTCAGTCGAGAATTTCAAAACCCGAAGTATTTTAATGTAGGGAAGGTGAACTTGTCGATAAGAGTCCTCCCCTCAGATTTCGATGACCTTGAAATATGTTGTCAAGGACACCATTCTGAATAACATTTCCCTTGATGTTTTTGGCTTTAGTTTACGAGATAATTGCAAAAACATTTTTGTGTCCTACTATAAACACTGCAGGAGAATTAGTAGACACGCCATATATGGCTGTCTAACTATGCTCATAACACAGACGAAGCTCGGAAAGTCCAACTCGAGAGTTATGAACAAATTTTATTCATATTTTATGGAGATTCTTAAAGTTCTACGAGAAGAATGCTGGATGTGAGAAAGTGCTATTTTATGAACCTTGCTGAACCCTGTAAAGAGATCGTAAATTTTCCAGCATGGAATATAAGGCCAGGAAACATCGTTTTACGGCATCACTATATATTAGCACAACTATTTTACGTCCCTTTTTATCTTACGGTTAACAAATAGTCTCGAAAACAACGAAATTGGCTTTCATGATATACAACACTTTGAATTTGCCGAGATATTAAATTTCATAATGTAAAAATTTCCTCGCTGTTAAAATTGATTGGGCTATAAAATTCAATTTTCATGAAGTTACATAAATTTAACGGTTCTTCAAGTTACGTACATATAATGCTACAATAACTTATAATAACACAAACAAAAAGCGGGTTTACGAGTAAGGCACAAAGGTATACCTATAATCTATAAGTATACATATAAATAACACAAACAAAAGATTTTCTAAATATGTATAACCGTAAGTTAGTTTTTTTACGGGAATATAATGATTAAATCGAGTAATACAATAAAATTACAGTATTCGCAAGAATATCGATCTATCAATTTCTTGAACATTGCACATAACACCTAAGACCTCTTAACAATTTAATAGATTAAATTACTCTTTCACTATTAACTTATTTTGATGTTGAATAAATATCGAATTCGTCAACGCACGCATAAAATTTTCTATCGAGACGTATTCTACTTTGTAAAATCTATTTTTAAATTAGTTAAAAATTTGCTTCGCAAAATATGTATAATTGTTAAATTGCTAATAGTAATACAAAGTTTTGTTACACTTGACCTTGTAAAATGTATTTTTGAGTTCATATAAAATTGAATTTTACCTATCTCCGAAAAATATAATTGTTAAATTGCGAATAGTAATGCAGATTTTAATCTAATCGGAGTGGTAAGATTCTCTAGATTGTGACTTGCCGTGGAACGCGATTACTGCGACTTATTCCACGTCAAATTAATCTCGAACAATTGCTTGTTTGGTAGAACAACTGGTTACGTAATATCCTATGAAAGGTTAGTGAATTTAAATTGATACAGGTAATCCCGCATAATTCCCGATTATCGATTCGAATGGCGCGGCGGGGCGGGGCGGCGGCAGTGATCGTTTCAAAGTGTTTACGGTCGAGGATTTTCGAATGAGAAAGCAGCTGATTGAAAAAAAATGCAAGAACGACCTTCGGAGACTAAACCTACGAGATCCTCGTATCTGGTTTCCTTATTTGATGTGGAGGAATATAAATCAGGAAGCCACGGTAAATTGATATACGTAGAAGCAAGTTGATACGAGGACATCTTTTTGATACGTAGTCAAATCAGGACTCGATATAAGAAGGCTTTTAACTTAAGTTCAGAGTTTCTTTATGGTAGGATGAACACACATATGCAACATGTTAACTTGGCTTCACTGTTCATTAGAGTACCTCTTACTCATTCTTGATGAACATTTCTTTGCAACTCCTCCCAGAATACTTCCAATCAGAGTTGGGCAGTATTTAAATACAAAACTATTTAAATACGGATTCGAATATAAGATACAATATTTGAATTCTTTATTCGAAGGTTCGAATACGAAAGTATCTTATATTCGAAAAATATTTAAATACTTTTGTATTCGCCGAGAATGTATTCGAAGCTTCGAATAATTTTTGTATTTAATTTTTGTATTTGATTTTCGAAAATCAAATACATCCTGGCCCGAGGGTCGAGCACAAAGGCCTGAGACCAGAACACAATAGTAGTGCAATAAACACCACCGGGCAAACCCTCGGCCTCCCAGGTATCTCGGCATGAAACCGCTAACAAGTGAATGCTAAACTTGTTTATTTCTTACAATTTCCTCACGGAAGTGACACGAGCCATTTCGTGGCGTTCTTCCGATTAAGAAAAGTCTAAACCCCATAGAAATCGGACTGTTTGTAGTGGATTTATTCGTGAGAATTTGTTCGGAAAAATTATTTAAATACATTTCATGCCGAGATACCTGGGTGGCCGGGGGTTTGCCCGTTCGTGTTTATTGCACCACTTGGACAAGGCTCCCGAGGCCCTCATCGCTCTAGCACAGAGTAGGGCCGAAAATGTATTTAAATAATTTTTCCGAAGAAATTCTCACGAATAAATCCACTACAAACAGTCCGATTTCTATGGGGTTTAGACTTTTCTTAATCGGAAGAACGCCACGAAATGGCTCGTGTCACTTCCGTGAGAAAATTGTAAGAAATAAACAAGTTTAGCATTCACTTGTTAGCGGTTTCATGCCGAGATACCTGGGAGGCCGAGGGTTTGCCCGGTGGTGTTTATTGCACTACTATTGTGTTCTGGTCTCAGGCCTTTGTGCTCGACCCTCGGGCCAGGATGTATTTAATTTTCGAAAATCAAATACAAAAATTAAATACAAAAATTATTCGAAGCTTCGAATACATTCTCGGCGAATACAAAAGTATTTAAATATTTTTCGAATATAAGATACTTTCGTATTCGAACCTTCGAATAAAGAATACAAATATTGTATCTTATATTCATTTGTATTTAAATACAAAATTTGCCCATCTCTGCTTCCAATTAATAAAAATATTGGAGACACATGCCCAGCTGGACCCTTGAACATTAAAATAAATGCTTATCCATTTCTTTTCTTCTTTCTATTATTGATTATATTAAAAACGTGTAAAACAGGATTTATGGATCTACACAGGATGCATCTCTCATAGCACGAACTGTTTTCGAAAAAATATACAATGTACAATGACAATTAAAAAATTCTCACAACTTATTTGTTTTAAATTTCACACCATACTTTTCTAAATAAACTGTTTTAATTTCTAGAGAATAGCTCTTCAGAGTCAAAAAATAATTTCAATTAAAAAAATTTGTTTTTCGAATACCGTTCGTCATACAAAAAAAGTAACTAAACAAAAAAGATGTGTTCGATGTAGATCTACAAGTTCCGTTCAACACGTTTTTTAATCCAAACAATAACTTGGAAGATAAACGGAGGAAATGATGTTATACGAGGTTTTCATTAATTATTTGAACGTTTAAGAGCCTGCAGGGCATGACTTCCGTTTATCGGAAGAAGGTCAAAGTTTGCGAGAGTATTTTTTCATTAACTGGTTTTATTCTGGAGGATGCTGCTTAAAAATTGAAACGTTAAAAGCAAGAGCCACTGTTCTGATATAACCGGAACGGGACTAGTACCTAAAATCGCCACCAGGTGGATGATTTTCTCGCAAGTAAAACTGTGTGCGCAAGGATATATGAGGACAGCTGCGGACTTCAATCGTTACTCTGGTTTCCCTTCAAATCACGCTTAAATCTTTCGCCTTTTACTAAAGATTTCCGTGGAGGGGAACAATTGATGAGTCTTATACAATAATTTTTTGCAGTACCCGACGAAAGTTGGGTCATAATATTATGAAAAACAAAATATTTTCTAATTACAGCACATGTTGAATTTTCTTCTTTTACTTTTATCGCGGAAGGTATGATACCTCCACGTACACGTATCTGTCCCCGAGCAGAAATGTCTGCTGTAACCAAAGAGTAGAAGCATCATCTCTCTTATAGAGACGAACATTTTTTCGGAACCTTTGATGTCGGAGTACAAAATAGAGACCTTGAGGTGTGTTTACTACTACTACTTCATATAGACGCGGTCCCTGAGTTCTCTTTACAGGCGTTTACCTTCATCACTGTCCGCCAGAGTTGGGCAGTATTTAAATACAAAACTATTTAAATACGGATTGGAATATAAGATACAATATTTGAATTCTTTATTCGAAGGTTCGAATACGAAAGTATCTTATATTCGAAAAATATTTAAATACTTTTGTATTCGCCGAGAATGTATTCGAAGCTTCGAATAATTTTTGTATTCGATTTTTGTAGTTGATTTTTGTATTTCATTTCGAATATCGAATACATTTTGGCCCGAGGGTCGAGCACAAAGGCCTGAGAGCAGAACACAATGGTAGTGCAATAAACACGACCGGGCAAACCCTCGGCCATCCAGGTATCTCGGCATGAAACCGCTGACAAGTGAATGCTAAACTTGTTTATTTCTTACAATTTCCTCGCGGAAGTGACACGGGCCATTTCGTGGCGTTCTTCCGATTAAGAAAAGTCTAAACCCCATAGAAATCGGACTGTTTGTAGTGGATTTATTCGTGAGAATTTCTACGGGAAAATTATTGAAATACATTTTCGGCCCTACTCTGTGCTAGAGGGACGAAGCGACGAGGGCCTCGGGAGCCTCGTCCAAGTGGTGCAATAAACCCTCGGCCTCCCAGGTATATCGGCATGAAACCGCTAACAAGTGAATGCTAAACTTGTTTATTTCTTACAATTTCCTCGCGGAAGTGACGCGAGCCGTTTCGTGGCGTTCTTCCGATTAAGAAAAGTCTAAACCCCATAGAAATCGGACTGTTTGTAGTGGATTTATTCGTGAGAATTTTTGTATTTCATTTTCGAATATCGAATACATTTTGGCCCGAGGGTCGAGCACAAAGGCCTGAGAGCAGAACACAATGGTAGTGCAATAAACACGACCGGGCAAACCCTCGGCCATCCAGGTATCTCGGCATGAAACCGCTGACAAGTGAATGCTAAACTTGTTTATTTCTTACAATTTCCTCGCGGAAGTGACACGGGCCATTTCGTGGCGTTCTTCCGATTAAGAAAAGTCTAAACCCCATAGAAATCGGACTGTTTGTAGTGGATTTATTCGTGAGAATTTCTTCGGGAAAATTATTGAAATACATTTTCGGCCCTACTCTGTGCTAGAGGGACGAAGCGACGAGGGCCTCGGGAGCCTCGTCCCTCTAGCACAGAGTAGGGCCGAAAATGTATTCGATTTTCGAAAATGAAATACAAAAATTCTCACGAATAAATCCACTACAAACAGTCCGATTTCTATGGGGTTTAGACTTTTCTTAATCGGAAGAACGCCACGAAACGGCTCGCGTCACTTCCGCGAGGAAATTGTAAGAAATAAACAAGTTTAGCATTCACTTGTTAGCGGTTTCATGCCGAGATGCCTGGATGGCCGAGGGTTTGCCCGGTGGTGTTTATTGCACTACTCTTGTGTTCTGGGCTCAGGCCTTTGTGCTCGAACCTCGGGCCAAAATGTATTCGATTTTCGAAAATGAAATACAAAAATTCTCACGAATAAATCCACTGCAAACAGTCCGATTTCTATGGGGTTTAGACTTTTCTTAATCGGAAGAACGCCACGAAACGGCTCGCGTCACTTCCGCGAGGAAATTGTAAGAAATAAACAAGTTTAGCATTCACTTGTCAGCGGTTTCATGCCGAGATACCTGGATGGCCGAGGGTTTGCCCGGTCGTGTTTATTGCACTACCATTGTGTTCTGCTCTCAGGCCTTTGTGCTCGACCCTCGGGCCAAAATGTATTCGATATTCGAAATGAAATACAAAAATCAACTACAAAAATCGAATACAAAAATTATTCGAAGCTTCGAATACATTCTCGGCGAATACAAAAGTATTTAAATATTTTTCGAATATAAGATACTTTCGTATTCGAACCTTCGAATAAAGAATACAGATACTGTATCTTATATTCATTTGTATTCGAATACAAAAATTGCCCATCTCTGCTGTCCGCCATTAGATAAAAGAGAAAGAAGAAGAGACTGTATACGACGTACCCAAAACGTTGAAAGGGTTGAAAACGCGCAGCAGTGTTATCCGATATCCACAACGCATAGAATTATGAAACTTATTGATTTTTTTTATAAATAGTTGTAATCAATTATTTGGAAATTAGGAAATTTTTATTCAACACTAGAAGCACCGAGAGTGAGCAAATTTGATTTTATTAGATAACTGTAGAAATGCATTTATTGAAATTACAATTTAATCGTAGTTTGTAGTATACATACGTAAATTGTGAATTAACGTACTGAATAAGCTTCCCCAAGGAAGCATTAGCTATTTTTGTTGATTATTTACAAACAATTAATTGTACTTAAAAATAATCTCCGCGTTTTGTGCATTTACTCTACTTCATAAATAATTCGTCTACAACAGAGTTAGGAAAAATGTTTATCTCAGTAAAAAATTTCGAACAACGAATAGAAGATAAAAAATTTTCTATTCGTTATTCGAGGGTTCGAATAATAAATGTATCTTTATTCAACAACGAGTATCGAATAAATAATTTTATTCGACGAGATTTTTTCAATTAATTTCGCAACTACTACATATATTGTATGAGGATTCCCTGTATTACAATTTATAATTCCAAAGGCCTTCGAGATAAATTACAATGCTCGTTTGTAAAACTTTTTTAGTAACATCAGTAATACTGAAACTGCATTCTATCTCTATCTAATACATTTTTGACAACACAATCATTTTGACGTCATAAAAGATAACAAGATATTTAAAGTATTAAGTAACAGATTCTAAAATCGATACTTCATTATTTATTGCACTACTTATAAGTATTATTTTTTAATTAATGCGTGCTGTTCATTCAATACTTATTTCACGGTGAATCGATATAACTGTTGTATATTTAACCTAACAGACGGGGGTCCTACATTTTCACTTTAATTTCACAAGAAATTAGGTTAATTAAAATTGATGATACAGAATGCATAATTGGAGAGAAGACATTTCTATAAAAAGTAAAAATAATTAAAGTTCATATTTCCAAGAATGAAGTTGAAACAAAAATAATAATGATTAGTGTGTATTTTATTTGTATCAAATACATTTTTGACAACATAATATGCCTCACTTCCAATGTACATTATTTTTCATTAAATCCGAAACTCTGAAATATTTGATAAACCGTTGAATATATGACCAAGTTGGTATGAAAGTCCCGCACACATGAAGGGACATTGTTTTATGCGAAAACACTGGCATGTGAAATTAAAGGAGTGTTCAATTTTCACCGGAAAATTGTTGATGTTTAAACTGTTATAATTTCGTGACAAAAATGCATACAATGAGTGATGTCTTTGGTTAGATTTTTCAAAAAAGTTTCTGCCATATGTGCGATGGCGAAAAAACAAAAAATTACAATAAAAATTTTCGATGAAAAATCGCTCCATTAATTTTGCACGTCAGTGTCGTTTAGTAGGGCACGTTTCAAAATCAATATAATTTGTTAAAATAAATTCTATATACGCGCGTAGACATTTCACACTGTCATAAATTTGAATACGTGCTAAATTTTTAAATATTTGTGCAATATAATATTAAAATATAATTTCAGCAAGGGATGAAAATTTACTAGAAATTTATACCAAGAATAGTTTAATTGATCTCGATATTTCCCTTACAATATTATGCGCAAAAATCTATTTGTACCATGCAATATTCTTTTATGCAACAGATAACTGTTGAAGTGTTGCCAAATTTAGCATATCTTCAGCGTTTACGAGGCATGTCAGGATTTTCAGTCGACTGGAGCACACTGTGCAAAAACATTGAAACAGATCAAGTCAAGTGGTCCTACTTCAAGATGGCGGAAAGAGTGGTGGTTGAAACCTTCGATTTTACAAGTTGTCGATGTGCACACGGTTTTGTTTCCAAGGGCTCTTGTGAATACAGCTTCATTGATTTTGTCGTATCAAATTGAAAACGGAAATTAAGCAAAAACAACTTAAGTGCAACATTTCAGAAAGTATTACAAATGTTTCTTTTGCAGTTCTCGCCGCTTTATTTTAGAGTAGAAACTATACAGGGTGTCCAAAACCATCCGTTCAGGGGTGTTTTTAACTTCTCAGATAAGCATATCCGGTAAAAATGTTTATAATAAAAGTTGCAGGGATTAATGGAGGACATATGTCCTTGACCTTGTATTTGACCTTGGGATCCATGTTCTAGGTTATTTGGAGGTCAGTACGTATTTTTTATGGCCTCTAGCAGTCATTTTTATCTAGGACATAAGTACATATCTGAACGTGAAATTTCGAGCTCTTTCAGAATCCGTAGCCAAAAGTAGGGGTTCCCATTTTAAAAATACGTACTTACCCCCAGATAACCTTGAAAATTGTTCCGATGGTCAAATACAAGGTCATGGACATATGTTCTCCATTAATCCCTGCAACTTTTATTTAAAACATTTTTACCGAATATGCTTATCTGAGAAGTTAACACCCCTGGACGGGTGGTTTTGGACACCCTGTATATGTAACTACTGGTAAGGTATACAGAGTGACTCCAAAAAATATTTGATTATTAAATTTCCGATATTCGAACACTTGTCAACGTTTAAACTCTCATAATTTCGTAAGAAAGAGTTGTATTAACCGCAACCTGATTTATAGTTTTAACCCTTTGCGGAGTAAGATTCTTTAAAATGTTGAAAATATTTTTTTAACTAAATCGTATATCTTAATACTAGAGCAATGGGGGACCCGTCGAGATGACCCATTTCACGATTGCTGAGACTATAAAAATATTTGTGGACATTTATTAGACGTATTTTATGAAAATAATCCTGCAATATCCCCGATAAATCGAGTATTATTATTTTTAAAAAGCAATATAAATTAGTCACTTTTAGTGCTCGGTTGTTTTAGTGTTAAATACCAAGGGGGGTACGAAGAATATGTACTAATCGCTTATTTAAAATTAATTAAAGATATTAATACTCGTATGCAGAAACTCGAATTTTAAACTCTTTTGTCCGCCACCGTCAATATTAACCCTTATATCGATGATCTCTACGGTAATTTGTCGAATAGAATTATTTAAATAACAAGTCGAATAAAGATATTTTTTTATTCGAACCTTCGAGTAACGAATAAAGGTTTGTTATCTTTTATTCGTTATTCGTAATTTTTATTTGAATAAAATTTTGGCCCAACTCTGTCTACGGTGTTCAATACGTTTTGAACGTTCATATCAGTGTTGAGCAATAAATAAATTTATTTAAATAAATGATTATTTAAATAAAAATTTAAATAACAAGTTATTTATTATTTGGGCAGGTCTAAATGAATTGTTTAAAATAATAAAGTTAATTGTTATTTACAAATACAATTTCAACTATTATTTGTGTTGACAAAAAACGCGCACGTGTTCATTGTATATACAAAGTATAAGAAATAGGAGAAGACCAAAAACTGTTTATTTGATTTCCACCTCTATCCAAACAATAAATAATCTTTTATTTGCAAATAAGAAATAATAATTTATTTAAATAAAAAGTTTAGGTATTATATATTTGCAATTAAAATCACAGGTTTATTTCTTATTTAAAATAAAATTTGCCCAACACTGGTTCATATCCAAAATATTCGGTGTCTAACTTTAAGTAACAGATCACGAGTTCTGGGTCATTTAAGTAAAACGGAAATCTAAATGTAAACTGTTGATTTTGGAGTACGTGATTGTTGACATAAGGGTTAACGAGACTCGATAAAATGGAGACTGTGTAAAAAGCAGAAAAAGTTCGCGAGAGCAAACTGCATAACGAAAGGTATGCAAACGTTTAAATGAAGAACTGTGTCACGATGTGGATGGATGTTATTTAAACTAATATTGTAAACATATCTACATGGATATATGAACATGAACATGACTATGAATATGAATATGAACATGAATATGAATATGAATACATGTACACGATACACATATCCACTCATCAACACCGAGGCTACAAACACACACACCCAGATATTTTATATGTATATATATTTTTCAGATTTAGAAAGACCCATCCTGGTGCTGTAGTACACTTGAGTGATAATCCTTTAGATTTGAGCAAGGTACGCGTGTTTTTGAGTACATTTTATTTTGCATTATTACTCCATCCTTACCATGACGTCATACTTAACATTCTCAAAAGTGAAACCGACTCGATTCTAACGAAATCATTAATTATCTCGGATAATTTTAATTAACGTTCATTCTTAATGTGTTCTTCTACATCTTTCGGAACGTGTTTTGTATATTATTATACATGTATATTGTATTATTGTGTCGAGAATCAGAAGCGTGTGCTTGCATGTTGTGTGTGTGCATGCGTGCATGCTATTTATTGTCGTATCAAATAACTTAATAGAGTTACTTCTTCTTAATAGAATCGTATTACATATTCAATTATACTTACCAACGCATCTCGTACATAAAATCGATCAATTGAAATTTTACATCACACGCTCTAGAAAAGTGATTCAATATTTTCTGGATCGTTTCAAGTAATCCGATCATGGATTTGGAAATCAAAATTATTGATGAATTTACAGTTCAAATTTTATTATAAAAGACATTTGGTAAATGTATGACAATTGGCCAACAATCAATGTTTTTTCCCCGTCTTTTTATTATTTCAACTCTATGGTTGGCATTATTTTTTTCCGTCGTTGTCTAGTAGTCGACATTGAATTCATTCTTGTGATATTATAAATAACGTTGCTTAGATAGCGTTTTCATTTGTATCGGGCGTCTGTATGTTTAATAACGTTCTCCTCCTTTTCCTATACGCTTCCCTTACGTTTATATCAGTTTAGTACACATAGTAATTGATAATCACAGAAGCTAGTTTGAGTTACACGAAAATTGATCTCGTAACCATAATTACTCCATCCCCTTCTATGTTCTACAAATATATGTAATTCTATTAACATCGATTACCAAACTGCAGATCTTTGTGCAAGTTACCATTCTCATAGATTATTCAGTAACATCAAATTACTTATTTTAAACAGAAGGCAAAAGTTTATCCTCAAGCCTTCTTAACCCCTAACTGGTATACTAGGGTCTCTCATGACTCCAACGAAATTTCTGCACAGCAACTTTTTGTACAGCAAATATCAACATTTTTTAACTTCTTTATAACATTTGAATTATTTAGTGTCAAATAATATACATAAAAGTATCTCATTAAAATTTGTACAATATTTTAGAAAGGCCCTAGGATGATACTTTATAATATGACGAAACACTATGTATACCACTTAAGGGCTAATCTTAAAGTTCTCTTTTAATTTAGGAATTTCCAAATGCTGTAGAAGCGTGAAGATCTGCCATCCGCAAATTAATCATAATAATTTACGTTTAACCTCGACCTTGAAAAGTTCCGAGAAAAATATATTCTTTGACATATTCGCTCTTCGACACCATTCAAGTTGCATATGAAACATTTCTGTGTCATCGCAAATGAGAAGATATTGGGTGACTTATTTTCGCTATGACGCACAGTAGGCCAGAGATCGTATAAGTAGGAGGAAAAAAGTCGGAAATTGAAGGTAAGAAAATGTCAGTATTGGTGAATATTTTATGTACTATACATCATTCCCCCGAGTCGTAAAGTGACTTCTGGTATTAATTAATATTATCAACAATAAAACAAATGACGAAGGCAAATGCCTTGTTGCGTTGTTTAACGTTTCTGCAACGTTGGCTGCGAAATATTGAGTATCAGACCGTATGTAGTGAATTATATCAAAGACTTTTATATTCATAATAACATGAATTCAACAGTTAAAAGTAAGTACAGAACTACAGATTTATTTCAATTTGGTGGTTCGGATTATTGTATATATTTCGGGAATTCTTGACAGTCATAATGTTCGTTTCTTGTAAGCGATTTCACATTTTGTAAAGTGCCAAGCCTAAGATACCAAATGGTACTGATTGAAACTATTTTTAGTCGATAGTAACATTCTTATACTTGATGGACATTCAAAAGTTTTTTGCAGATAGTTGTCGTTTTATGAGAAATAATTTTTTTGGTAGATCGTGAACCTGTTATAACTCGACGCGACATGGTATTTACTTCATCTGCAAGAATTAGAGCTAATGCAATCCACTACAATAAAAAATAGGCAAATTCTTGTAATTGTACAAAATAAATTACAGAATCAAAATTTTTCGAAAGCTGGTCTTGAAAAATATGTCTTAAATTATTATTATTATTCTATCGATTTAATTTTTGTCACAATCGATTTAAAATAACAAAATACATAAACAGTAGCATTGCCATTGATATAAATATAATTTCAGACTTTTTTCCTCCTACTTATACGATCTGGTCCACTGTGTGACGTTCTGTAAAGTTGCACAAGGAAAATACAGTTCTGAAACGAAATACAGTGTGAATAGAGGTGTTATTCATTTTTGGATAATGAAGGAATTCCAGAACCTTTCTTAATTTACTGACCCTGAAACGACTGAAAAGGGTGCTAGTTGTTTACACCGTAATATTTATTATTTACTGTTGCTTGGGTCTCTAAAATTGGTGATGAAGAAATTTAATAAAACTACAAAAAAACTGATTATTAATCATTTAGATTAGTCTTTTAAGGGTTGAGTATTATAAAGTTGTTTCGAAACAATGGAGGTTGGTTGAAAGTGGTCATTTCTGATACCGTTTGCTAATTATAAATTGACGCCGGATAATTAAAAGCGCCTTTAAAAGAGTAGGAAGTGTTATAAGCGTTTCTTTGAAATGTGACGAGAGAGTTATAAAAAAATATGAAAAATTCATTCCCCAGGTAAACAAATCGATGATTGGAATGAAGCACAACTGGAATATTATAAAACAATACATAATGACAATGAATTGAACGACCAGTGAAATAAAATTGTTCAGAGAAAATTACGTTGGACAATGATATTATCAGCTTGAATACATGCACGCATAGTAACGTTTTTATTGGAACATGATTTAATTTGTCAGAGGTGTTAATGTTAAAAAATAGAAGAGGTTTCATTGAATTCTTCTCAATGCTACGTAATGACTGCGGATCTTTATGCAAAATAGAAATTGTTTGAAGCAGAGGGTAGATCAAAATTTATCTTCTTCTTTGATCATCTTAATAAATTGAGAAAAATATATCGATGTTCTTAGACGGTTTTAATTTCTTTACTCTGTTCAAAATTGCGTCCATTCGTTTTTGCCGCAAATGCATAAAAGCCGCTGTCTAGTAATGGCGAATATATTGAATCGAGTTAGCACCTCGATATTCCACAGTCCATGTTAATGAAAGTAGGAATATGAATTTCCAATTGCTGTGTAGCCTCATATTCTACTAATTGTCAAAGATATCAGAACAAAATGACAGTCTCATTTAAATTATTTAATTTATTTGGTGTATGTGTGATTGCCAAAGATATCAGAACACTGTTATATTCACATTCAAATTGTTTAATGTATTTGGTGTATGTACTAACAATTGCAAAGTATGCTTGCATATAAAGGTGCAATCGAATTAGAATATATTTGCATTACGGTATTCCAATTTTGCTCGATTCTATTTGTTGATTCATTTAGCTGTAAATTTTCTTATTACTTTGGCAATATTTCTGAAGGAGACAAAAATGAAAATATTGATTTTTAGGTAAGTTCTGTCGCTATCGCTGTTCTATGTATTTTTACATTCATTCAACTTTTTATTAATATTTCGGACGAATGCTCATTGTATAAAAGGTGCTTTTAAATTCCCGATCTTCTCATTTCCACAAACGGTGAGAAATTACCATTTTGACTATCTTCCTTTATGATAGCTCGTTACACCGTAAACTGACCACATTCATAAATCACTTAATCTGACATTCAAGTAGCAAAAACCAAAAGAAGAATGGACTGGAATTTCCAATTAACTGTGAATGTTGAATCTCCACGTGTCAGTGTCATGTGTATCGACAGGAAAATGTGCACGTTTCTATTATATCGTCTAGATGTCTTCAGTTTATTGGAAACTCATCATCAGCCGCTCATGTTGCAATTGTTGGCGCAGTACGTACAGAGTGTCCCAAAAATGTTGTATTTCCATGAAAGGAGGCGATTCCTCAGCTTGTTTGAACTATCTTCTTTTTGCGAAAATGTTCTCCGCGACTTTGTTAAGGAGTTATTAACGAAAATAAGCGAACGGATTAAGCGACGTTGTCATTGGCCGAGCCGGAGTCCGTCTGCTGTAGCCGCGCTCTGATTGGTCCGCGTTTCTCGTTAGTAACTCCTTGACAAAGCTGTGGAGAACATCTTCGCAAAGGGAAAAGTTCCTTGAAATGATCCAAGGAATCAACAGTTTCAAGGAAGTATAACATTTTTGGGACACCCTGTATATAATTATCGATCGTTACACTTAAAATAATCTCGTTTAAAGTTCTAAGGATCATTCTGCACTACATTCTCTCATCACCGTTCTCATTCTGTATACGTAACTTATATTATAATTTTTACGATAAACGATGCGATTACTGTACTACGACCATTACTTTTTATTGCAGACCTTCGTGTTCAACATTTTTTCTTTAAATCTAGTCGTGTAGGAGAGAAACGTTTTATCGATCGGAGATACGTGTCGCGCGTTCACGCTTTGCAATTCTGCTTACAGATGCTGATAGGATACGAATCGGGACAAATAGTTTTGTGGGATTTGAAAACGAAGAACGCAGAATACAGATGCTTATGCGAAGTACCGTTGAGATCGATAACGTGGCATCACGAGGGTAAACAGTTCATGTGTAGTCACACCGACGGTTCTCTGTCAACATGGACGATGCGCCAAGTGAAACCAACCAATGTCACGCACCCTCACGGTAAAACACCATTTGTTTTTCAAATGTGCGAGCAACCCCCGCGTATACCACCGTAGTTTCTTTTTCAAATTTAATCTTTAGGTGCAGGGCTTCAACGGAACTGTTAAAATTTTCAATTGGTTCTGATTAGTGATCGGACCGATACCGATACTATTGATGATATTCAATCAATTCGATACCAAAGTACTCAATGGGAAGTATCGATACGTCTTGAAGTGTAAGGTACCGTTGAGTGCTGACAAGAAGCTCCCCGGGGGGCACAGAGGCAAGGGGGGTCTATCGTTCTGCATAGCAGTAGTAGTGTGTGCGTGACCGCTTCGGCCAATAGAAGGCGCGCCCCTTCCAAGCCAACCAATCGGGCGCGCATTCTTGCCTACGTCACCGCATTCCTGCCAGGGAGCTTCTTGTCAGCACTCAACAGTATTTGGTATTACTTTTCGATACTGATACTTCATGAGTTGATACTCGTTTGATACTTCTACAAAAGTATCGATACCCATTTGATACCTCTACGTAAGTATCGATACCCGTTTGATACTTTTACGAAAGTATTGATACCGGTTTGATACTTTACGAATGTTTCGATACCTGTTTGATACTTTAATCCTCGCGTACGTATACGTGGTCTAGCGGTGTATGAGTGTACCCTAGCGGTGAGTAAGTGTGGAACTGTCGAGCGTCGTTTGTTGGAAAAGACCCCCGGTAATCGATACTTTCGTAAAGTATCAAATATGTATATTGAAGTATCAAACAGGTATCGAAACATTCGTAAAGTATCAAACAGGTATCGATACTTTCGTAGAAGTATCAAATGGGTATCAATGTTTTTGATACTTTACTTTTGATAGCTATTTGATACGGTATCAAAACTTGAGGATTGGTATCGATAGTATCAATTTGGTATCGGTCCGATCACTAGTTCTGATATAGCAGTAATTTTTTGACTTGTAACTTTTCTGTTCTAAACAGACAGTTATAAATCCACTGAAACTTGAAAGTTGTTTTTTACATCGACACCTTCCACTCATCGAGAAAAGAAAAACGTCGAAAAAAGTTTGAAACAGCAAAATTTGATTGTGTGGAGTTACGCGTATAGACAAAAGCGTACTGCATACTACATTCCACCTGACCGTGTCGATGAGACAGAACATAATCGTGTGCGTGCCTCGAGCCTAACGAAATTTAAAGGGACATTCGTCGCTGGGCCGCACAGTGGTCTGGTAGCTCGCTTTTTGTGGCCAAAACTATTGTAGCGTTATTTCAAGGTTTCATGTTATATTATTATAGGTCGTTGGATTCGTCTTGATACCAGTTAGAATATTATGAAGTAAAAAATATATGTTAATATTTAAAAAATTGAGATGACCTTCATTTTTTATAAAAAAATAGATTTTTCTGTAACTTTTTGTATTGAAGTTTGTAGAAAAGTGAACACTGACTAACTTTCGTTGGAAACATTTTTTTGTCAGATCATCGGAAATATTTGAAAAATCGTGTTAACAATTCAGACAATGCCTATTGTCTAGAAATCGCGGAAAAGTAGCCAAGATTGAATTCTTCATAGGAATTATCTAGTAATAAGAGGTTTTCGGGGTCTCTGAAAACATATATGTACATACATTGTAATTCCAAGCTGCTATACAAGATTTAAGTGGAACTGCGTATCCAGGCGTCGAATAACCAAAGGCCCGTATTTGTTAAAATCCGTTTATAGTTCAAGATTGCGGGAGTTCGCAGTTAAAATTTACATGCTCTTCTTAGTAAATGTTCAAGCTTTCGTATAAAACAAGCTCGATGTTTAGCGCTCTTAAGCGTTTTTGTATAATTCTTTCCAAAGTTTGAAATGCTATTAATTTACGCTATTCGTGTAGGGACTAAGCAATGCTTGAAACTGGATTAAATATTTGAAATGCGCTTACTAACATATATAAAACCATCATTAAAATCTGTTTTCTGATGTTCGATGATTGAAATCTAAAACGGTTTATTTTACTTTGAATTTTCTGACTTTGTCTTTAGAACGCTGTATTTCATCACAGAATTATCTAAAATGAATAACATTTTGAATTTGGGAGCTTTGAAGGGTTGTTACTTCATAGGAAAAAAATTTTTTCAATATATTAAAGTTGAAAAATTGAATTTTGGCCACGAAAACGGGGTCTCCAAACCACTGTAGGCCGGTACGACTTCTTCGTCTCCGAAATTGCAAAATATGAAAGAATACCTTATATCCATTGTTATAAGAATATTAATCCTGTATTATAAAATGTTACCGTACCTCACTGTTCCTCCAGCGGATTAGGCGATGTACCTGCAAAGTGTAAAGGACGTTATAGCAAGCAAAAACCGCATGCGAATTGATGCGAATCGACAACACGTGCGACGAACCCATCGAAGCGACGGCGACGCGACGAGCGGCCTACCCTCATAAATGACGTTATTTATGACCGTAGACGATGCCAAAAGAAATTTCTTTGACAGTTTCCCCACTTCTCAACCTCAGGTCCTTCCGACACACCACCCCGTCCAATTAACAAACGCAACATTTCCCCACCCTTAACCATTGACGAAAAACTGAGGTGACAAACGCAGTACTATTTTGACCGTGGTCGGAGTAAATTGTTCCCGTTCTTTGTCACGATTTCGGAAAGTGTCCAGTGTGTAGTGTTCAGTGATTGTGTAGAAGTGTGGTGTTTTGCGCTTTGTCGTTAATAAGACGTATTCGCGAAAATGCCAGTGTCCACTTGATTCAACGGAGGAATGAAAAATCCTGCAAAATTTGTAAGTACCTATACTTGACATTAGTATTTTATAGTCCAGGATTAATATTCTTATGTGTAACAATGGATATAAGGTATTCTTTCACATTTTGCAACTTCAAATTTATGAACTGAATGGACTGTTTGTCTCGAGACACGCACACGATTATGTTCTGTCTCATCGACACGGTCGGGTGGACCCCGTAGTACATAGTAGGATTTGTCTATACGTATAATTCTACATAATCAAATTTTGTAAAAAGTGGCTTCTTTCAAACTTTTTCTTTTCTGGATGAGTGGAAGGTGTTGATGTAAAAACAAACTGTGACAACAATTTTCTTTGTTGTAAATAATTTTGCGGCAAGTTTCTTTTACAAATGTTCACCGATCTAGGGGTGTGGATTCACCCCTACGACGGATGACCATTACTTTTTATATAAATAATAATAAAATAATTACATGAAAATGACGACTTGCTTCCTCATAATAACTCGTAGTACTCAGTATAACACAATATTATATACATACCTTTTTATTATAAATTTTCGTCATATACAGTAACTCCCACTAATATTCAGACACTCTTAAAAACATCATAACTTTTTAAATATTGGACAACGCGATTTGAACTTTTTGGGAAGCTAGAGCAATTAGTTTACTACAGGATGTGGAAAGAAATTTTTTCAAAAATTGCATTTGGTCGGAATTGTAGAGAAAATACTAAAAGTTGCATTTTACAACTTTTTTATGCGGGCCTATTTTGAAATTTGAAGAAACACGTTTTGTAAATCTGTGTCAATTATAGTACTGTGAAAGTTTCATAGAAATCGGTTGATGCGGGAAAAAATGACAGGTATTGAAAGATGTACGAATCCTTAGAATTACTGCAGTGGGAGGCCGAAATCGTGAAAAACTGCAATTTTTACCATCTTCAAACGTTTGTAGCTCATTACAACGACGACCGATTTTGATGATATTTTCAGGATATGTTTAATTGATACATATTCACGAAACGTGTGTTCTAAATTTTCCATATAAGCTGAAAGTTGAAAAATACAACTTTTAGTATTTTCTCTGACAACTTGCAGTTTTTTTCAGAAATCTTTGTCACGTTATGTAGCAAACTAATTGTTCTAATGTTTCCAAAAATATCAACTCGTATATTCCAATATTTAAAAAGTTATGGTGTTTTTAAGAGTGTCCGAATATTCGTGGGCGTCACTGCATACATTACTTTTAACTTTAACCATGGACGTTTCCAGACCGGCATAATATTTCCGCGTATGTTGGGATGCTAAGAAAACTAAATTTGTATTAATATTAATATGCAACCTTCGCAACGTGCATACTAATATTTCGTAAAAACACCCGCAATTGTTCAGTCGTAATACACGTTAATGACAAACAACAGAGGCTAATCTTCTTCTTCTTCATTACTTCCGAGCCCCGGGTTAAAAGAGATCGTTTTTTCTTTGTTTCGAAATGTTCGTCTTGAGCTTCTCTCAGCAACACTTTTGTTTCCGTGTTTTTCGCTTCATTCACGAGCTATTTTCGCTTGTCTACGTTCTCTTGCGAGATCTTTAGAAATTCCCCAATTTTGCGAAGTTGTCCCTTGAACTTCGTTTCGCTTTCAGCGAAAATGTCATGTTACACGGAAGGTCTTTCGATTCTACAAGCGTGTTGTAAGATTGTCGTGTTATGGGGAGGTTGCTCGTATATTTACGATAATGTTCGATGATGTCGAATCTTTTATTCAGTCTGGCGCTTATCGTTGTCATTGTACACGCAATGATATTTGTTGTGTACTTTGTGTTAGATCTCTATTAATATATTTGAAGTTAGTCATCACTAGACTGCGGATCATAAAGCTTATTGACAATGTTAAAAAAATGATAAAATATAAAACCTGTTAGAATGTAGTGCAATTTCTATTTATTCTGGATCTACAAAGGCCACTAAAAGTAGGATTTTATTTGATTCCACTTCCTTAAAATTTGTCTATAAAAATTGAAAATTGTATGAACAACTGCAGATCTAGTTATTACTAGTACTTTTGCACAATTGAACTCGGCTTGTAAAACATTTATATATTGAAATATATATAAACCGTGCAATATTGCATTATCCTATTTAAATTTCAATATTTAAATGCAAACACTATATTTTGTAATTGTAATGATGAGCATGATCGTATACATATGTTTTTTAGCGAAAACTACTAAGGATGGCGAACCAGAACCGTGCAAGTCAATTCAAAAAGTCGAGTGGAAGGTTTCCAGATCGGGGTAAGTCTTCTTAGTTATTTGTGGTTTCCAGCAACATCGGAAATATCGATTTAAAAAATTGCAATGGTTTATTAGCCGCGAGAACATGAGTATTTGAATAAAAAATGAACAGAAACAGAGAATAAAATGACAGATGGTTAATGTTTTAGAAATTACAATGATTAGGTCTACACCAAAATGACAAGGTGTAATTTAAAACACTGGAAACTTTAGAAGAATTTAAAAATACTGTTATATTAGGTGAAGTAAAAAGTTTTGAGCGTTTTACTTCATCTAATATTATTTTCAACGTATTAACGAAGAAAATTAATTTCTACCTCGCACCAGTTTGTTGCAATTCAGGTATAAAATTTTTATTTTGCATGAAGATCTGCTGTCTGGTTACAAAATTAAAACCTGCGTTTGATCTGACTTACAAAAAAATAATAAATATTTCTTTCTACATTTTTATTTGGACTTGTAACGAAAATTTGAAAAATTTGTTTCGTAGTTTCATGTGTTATATATGTGTATTCATGCTGAAAATTTCATCGACATGGATCAATTGGTTTATGGGTTATAAACTATTAAAAATTGTGACAGTCGACGAATAATAGAATAGAAGGGCAATCAAATTTTCACCATTTTTAATCGTTTTTTGTATATAACCAATTTGACCAAAATCGATGAAATCAATATGTATACAAGTTATACTTGTCAAAAGAAACTTTCAATATGTTTTCGCAAGTTTAAGTATGATTAAGATAGTGTTCAGATTTAAAGTTTGTTGTACCATCAATTATGAGTCAGACTCTGTATACGCAGGAAGTAGAATTGGTTGGTCATGGTTAGACGCGCCAGACGATTCCTCTCTACTCTCTACTAGCACGCGTATTCGCTCGGTGCATATTCAAACTAGTTTGTATGAGCGCGAAAAATTCTAAAATAATAATTGATTGCTTTTTCTTTTAGTACAGTGTGGAAATAGATAAGTCATAGTTGTTTTAATTCAAATTCAAAACTTTGTCGGTATATCCCTATACATATGTATAGTTTCAAAATGTATATAGATATGAAATTGTATGTCTCTCGTTAGTCATATTTATTGTTATCAGCACAAACTACACTGTTTACTAGAATAATTTGGATTAGTAGATACAAACTCTGAAATCGTATTGTGCAAATATTATCGATCTGTTTTCACAGTATTAACAAGAACCAATCGGCTGTTATTCGATGTTTTGAATATTACTTTAAAGTAAAGCATTCGTGAGCTTATGTTCTTCTTGACCGTTAAATACTATGACATGTTTATTAATTAATTGCGGTAGAATTAATTAAACAACCCTTTAAGTACTATAGCCGTAAAACTGTCCCTAATTTTCATTACTCTATTCTAGTTTTGATAACAGAAACTTATGACAACAATGAGTAAGTGAAAATTAGAACAATAGAAAGATTAAAGACTTGAATAATATCGATATATTAAAACTATTAATGGAAGAAAGAAATTTTTATTTGACTCCTGCATTTTATATTATTTCCAATTATTTCCAAAATTTTTATTTTTCATAAAGATCCGCTATGTAATTATCACGAAACGTGGATTTCTAAGCATTATTGCCAGCATTCAGTTACGGTGGAAACGTTTCATTATTAATGTATAGAGCACAATTGAATGTAATCTTTATTCGATACTGGCGTGTACGTAATGATGCAATAAGTATTAGTGGACTGTGTGAGACCTTCTACACGCAGTAGTTGTGTAAGTTTCGATGTCTATAGCACTTGGGGGTTGTCTGTACTCGTGGAACATACTGACATCGTTTGGTAGGTTGAATCTGGGACAATCTGTACATTACTGAAGTTATCATTGTGCAAAACATGCATCGATTTTGAAAAATGTTGCTTGTATTTACGAGGATATAAAATTTTGTTTAATGTCGTAATCTTTTTCTTTTCAGGGAAGCATACGTTATATTCTCCGGTGGTTTGGCATACGATACAACTGGGCGAACCCCGAGCATAACTGTTATACATGGGAAAACTACTACTGTATTAGAAATGGAGCATAATGTGATAGACTTCATAACACTGTGCGAAAATCCATGGACCAGTGGTACATAAATTTATTTCCAAGTTCATCCATTCACACTCCTTATAATTTACTCGCATACATTGATATTTACTGATATATATGTACATACGTAATAGAAGACACTATTAATAGTCAATTATAAAGAGCCAATTTTTTAAACTGAACATCCATGGTAATTCCAAACATGGTTAAACAAATCAGAGGCAGTCGTTAAAGTAAGCAGCAGCTGTTTTATTCTTGAAATGTCAATCAAAAGTACTTACGAAATTATTTGACAATATAATTAATCATACAAAAAGTTACCATCGCATTAAAAACCGTCAACACACCATCGCACGAATCGTAATAATTATTTCTGTTATCTTTCCACAGATTATCAGGAACCATATGCTGTGGTGGTTCTACTACATAATGATTTGGTTGTGATAGATTTATTAACTCCCGGATTTCCGTGTTTCGAAAATCCATACCCAATGGACATACACGAGTCACCGGTGACGTGTTGTGCATACTTCGCAGACTGTCTATCGGATTTAGTACCTGCCTTTTATTCAGTTGGATCCAAGTCACAGAAAAAGACAGGGTTTAGTGAAAAGGATTGGCCGATATCTGGCGGAGAATGGAGTTCAAGCTCAAGTAGTTATAACGAAATTATTGTCACGGGGTAAGTAATAATAGTATTAGTCAGGCATAGATATAAAGAAATTTTTTAAAAATAATATACAATTGTAGTTATGGCATTTTCAAACACCGTCGGCTCATATGTCCAAATTTAAAAAAAAAGAACGGAATAGTTGTCGCTGGAAACAAAGGTTTCGATCATGCTTTGACTCCGATCTTGCATGCGAGCGTGTCTATAGGTCATTTCGTTTTCAAAGAGACTTGCTTCACTGTTCTCATAAATTTGTACGCACAATATCACGAAATTATTCGACCTTGGTGATACCATCAAAGAATCTTAATGGATGTTTGACCTCTTCAATTTTTAAACGATTAATTTCTCAAATGAAATACGGTTTCATCGGAAGGGTGTTATAGTCTAATTGTTGTAAAGAAAGAATAGAAGGGTTAAACAAGGCATAACAACGCGAACGTTTTAATTGCAGACACGCTGATGGCAGTATAAAATTTTGGGACGCATCTGCGGGCAGTTTACAAGTTCTTTACAAACTAAAGACGGCCAAACTTTTTGAGAAAGGTAGAACGCGTAGTATAGACTCGGAAGAAGACCCGTTGGCGATACAGCTCATCTTCCTCTGCCCTGAGAGTCGGAAATTAGCGATCGCAGGAAGCGGGAAACACGTTGTTTTGTTTAAATTCAAAAAAGTAGAGAGTATGTCTGAAGTAGTGGTAAGTAATTTGCTTTTTTCCCTCTATGTATTCTGAACAATATCGTCGTAATTGTTAATAATATTCTCATTCCGAAAGTATATGATGCGATGATACTTTAAACGATTAACGTATAAATATTGTTGAACAAATAATTCTATTGTAGATGCAGTAAGCTTCGTGCAGATTAGGATCCTCAGGCAGTAACTTAAAAAAAACCATTGGAGTTAGCGTTTTAGTTTCTGATGTTTGTGCTACGATTAACTTTCGTTTTCACGAATCTAGAATTAATCCATTTTCGTGGTGTTTCTTATAAACACCTCAATTTTTTCGCATTGGGGATAATAAGTGGTCATAATGGTATGACGCTTTCTTAATTTAACTCTCGTTAATTTAATCTATGCCGGAACGCATATCTTACATACTCTACATTGTGTGCAATGATAGTTGTTTAGGGTTAACACTGAAATAGTTTCATTTTTATACTACTTTGATTTGGTGCGATTCTATTTACCGAAATTTTCGTGACATCTCTTGGACTGTAAAAAATACTTGTTTGTCTCCATTATAGACCTTGGAGATCTCACTGACACCCAACACAGATCAACCGAAAGAGGTGGAAAGCTCTTCCGACCACGACTCGCCGGCTGGTAATACTTCAGGGAGTAGCGAAACTAAGAACTCTGAATCGAATCAACCGCTAAAAGTTAAGAGTGGTTTACAGAAGCGAGCTGCAGGCTTTCAGGCGACGTTGGTCTGCTTAACGGTTGCTCCCAGCGGTGAACAACCTGAAAATATAACAGCACTTAGTTTGAACACTTCCTACGGCTTGTGAGTATTAGAATTATGCTTAACACTTATGACCAGACGGCGCACAATGACGAAAGACGCCGAAATCCTGAATAAAAATCAAAACAAGTTACGAATTTATTTATTGTATTGTATTAGGTTGTTGCATACGAATTGTCCGATTTTAAACAGTAACGTTGAACAAACATAACGTTTTCCTAAATAAATCGCGATCATCGAAGTTTAGCGCCATTGTAGTCAATATACAGGGTGTGTCCGTTAAGTTATATCACCATTTTTTAGGGATTTCCGGTAGTGTAATTAAAAAATGTTTTAGACAAAAGTTTCTCAGTATTTGGTGAAAAAATGCTTTTTACGTAAAAAAGTAAAGGTCACCTTGACTTTTTTAAATGGCACCATATGTTTTGGACGTGATATGGTTGTTGCTAACGTCGAGACGAATTCAACAGTGTATTACACCATGACCTTGAAGTGACCTCAAACTCAAAAATTTGGTGCAAACGTAACTTTAATGAAAAATTATTTCTTACAAAGCAAAGCAAGTTACATTAGATGTTCGAACTGTGATCCGCATCTTCTACGATACAGAGCTCCACTCTTTGTATTAGACTTTTCGTTGTCGCCATAATTAGGGCGTCTCGGTTTATGTTATTACATGCAGTTGTTATGCGATTCAGAAGTTCTTGAACATTATTGATTGTTGCGTCGTGTACAACAGATTGCAGATATCCCCACAGATAAAAATCCAACGGAGACAGATCCGGAGAACGTGGTGGCCAACGAATTGGACCATACGTTCCTATCCAACGATTTCTAAACTTGTTATTAAGATCTCCCCTAATTATAATAGCATTGTGGGCAGATCACCCGTCTTGTTGAAGGGACATATTGTTCCTAATGTTCAGTGAAATGTCTTGCAATAAGTGTGGAAGTTTTTCTTCCAAAAAGTTAAGATATCGAGCAGCTGTCAAATTTTCTCCGAAGAAATATGGTCCGATTAAGTGACCATTTAAAATACCACACCAAACAAAATTTTTGAGTTTGAGATCATCCCAAGGTCATATCATAATACACTGTTGAATTCGTCTCGCCATCAGCAATAATCCTATGACGTCCAAAACATATGGTGCCATTTAAAAAAGTCAAGGTGACGTTTAGTTTTTTACGTAAAAAGCATTTTTTCAGATTTAAGAATATGCGAACATGTAGCTCACCAAGTACTGAGAAACTTTTGTCGAAAACATTTTTTAATTACACCACCGGAAATGCCTAAAAAATGGTGACATAATTTAACGGACACACCCTGTATTCTGGCAATGAATTACAAGTTTTTTGCTGATAGTGCGTTCATTTAGCACCGCATTTTTGGATCAAATATTGCATAATGCATAAAGCTTCGAAGGAGTTGGAAAATCTTAACATTTTGTCAGATTTACGTGGACGAAAGGTAATTGGTAACGATAATTATAACATTGCAGAATGGCTTACGGAAACGAGACCGGCTTGGTAGTAATAGACATCGTGCAGAAAATTTCTTTGGTTGTGTTGAGCACGGCGGATATTGGTGGTAACTCAGACCCATGTCAGCGCGTGTTACGCAGCCCTAAGCGTCAAGATGAATTGAAGCGGGAGAACGAAGACAAAGCGAGGAGTCCTAGCACAGATCAGGTAAAATGTATTTCTTTCTTAATAATGATCGTTTTAAATGTTCAAATTGTTACCCTCTCCAAAACTTTTCGACTACAACCGAGAAGATGTTTTTCCAAACTTTTATCAATATTATATATATATATATATAATTTTTTATGCTTTTCCTAGTCACTAAAAGTAATTATCTTCATTATTGCATGATTGTAAAAAGACTAAAGAACTTGAATGTTCAGTTTGTTATACCGAAATTCGTAACTTACTATAAGGCTTCTTATCCTTTGTAAATACTATAAAATCTTCCAGTTTCGATAATGTTACCATAATATTATAACAGCTTTCATTGCCAATGCCAAGACTTCATTAAATAATCGTAGACCATATGACCGTATTATCTTCGATATAATAGTATCCCGACAGTGTTATGTAGGTGTTTACCGTTTCCTTTTGTCACTCTCAATAGGTCCTTCAATAATAATAGATAAGTAAAAAAAGAGAAGATTTCAGATGAATAAACAATTTAATTTTTCAGATAAAAAGTAACTGGCGCATTACGTTATTTAATAAAATATCATCACTTTGACCTACAGTTTTTACATTTACCGTATTAAGGTAGAAATAACAAATATTAAACGATCCCTAGAGCGAGGACAATAACCAACTTTACATTAAATATATACAATATACAAAACCGACTAACTGTTTAATCGAATAAAACCTACATCGGTAACATTACAAGAACATCTCCTCTTTTATATTAACACTTTAACATTTAAAAAAAGAAAGTGTAACTAACATTAACCATCGAATACGATACACGCCATTAAAGCCTGATCTTTATCATTGAGTCTGTTTTCTCGAATTCACGATTGTGTCTCATGGTGTTCTAATCCATCAGCTGCTTTCGACTAACTCATCTTTTTAGATAAAAGAAACTTTAATACTTAAGTTAATATAAATCAGTAGTATTTTCATGTATTCCAAGCAGAAAATTTGCTAACATGCAGGAATTGTGTCTTTGTTATTATTACCATCGTCGCAAGCAATGAGGAAACGTTACTATTGGTTTACATAAAGTCAAACATTTCTCAATATGCTCAAATTTTAAACGGTATTTAATTTAATTATGCGCTGTTTTTTAGCAATTTTATTTTTATTGTGTATTTACAGAGCTTTTTAATTGAATTACCGACATTACTTATTACTAGACTGCGGATGTTTATGTAGTTTTCAATTTTTGTAGACGAATTTTAAGAAAGTGGAATAAAATAGAATCTTATTTCCCTTGATAGTAGTCTTTTTAGATCTGAAATAAATTAAAATCCTACTAAATTGTGTCATATTTTATAGCCTAGCATTTTTTGAACATTTTCAAAAGCCATAATTGCATAAAGATCCGCAGTCTACTTATTACATTATGTTAATCAGCGTTCCGTACTGATTTCATCTGCAATAGTTTCTCAAGACAGTGGTTTTCTCGAGAAATCGTATAGCAAAGCTGATAAATGTTTCAAAAATAATGGAAAAGATTGTCGATGATTTTATTTCAGTGGTATTTTATTCAAAACTTTACACTGGTACTGTTATCCTTTTTTCATGATCATCCTCTTGATGAAGTATGAAATACATTTCGTATTGAATACAAAAACATACATACACACATGTATACAGAACATATGTTTATTTTCTGCTTGGAACATTAGAAGATAGATATTAGGAGAGAACTAATTAGAGTGTCAGAGTAAATTAAGAGTTTTATAAACAACAAACGAGAATGTTATCGGCAACTAGTGGTCAAACTTGTCATTTTCCATGAGCCGAAAGTAGAAATTTAGCTGTAACAGATTTATGTAAGTTACTGCATTAACAATTATTTAAATCCACATTGGAGCCTTCAAAATGACAGATACATATTACATAAATATTACTTATACACGTCGTTAAATATTCCCATACTATTTCCAACACCGAAACTGTCGTTCTTAATCTTAAAACAATAAAAATAAACCAACCGATGTACTCAATCCAAATAGATACTCATGTTTCTTGTGCATTTAATGTTTAGCCAACTATGTGTCTGCCTTCGTTGAAACAAGTAAGAACAATATATTTTTCGTTAACGAAACAGTTAGAATGTTTATTTTCACGTTCTATGACATGCGATATTACGTTGTTAATAAATACACAGAACCCGATGGAAGTAGGTAGTAAATTAGTAGATGAGTTTTCTGTTTTATCGTTGGCTTTGGTTCATATTTAGACGTTCAGTGGGTATTCAACACGTAGAAACGAACCAATATGCAGCTAAAGGTGCCCAACAAAGGAGGATGTTGAAGAGCAGCCAAATGTTGGACAGCTCACACATCTAAAATATTGATAGAAAGTTATTCTTTAGGTTCTGAGACATTGTAAACCTACCATTATTTTTAGACAAAATTATAGAAATATTGTAAAAAAATTAGATGAAGCAAAAAACGTGTAGTGCAAAATATTCCATAAAGAATGCATGTAATCTCCAAAATCTACTTTACAGCCAAAAATCGATATTTATGACTGATTGACATTGTTGCAAAGGATGAAGATAACTTGCACGGGTGAGTCGGAACAGGTGGGAGATACAGTGGGGACTGATTGACGACACTAAAATAAGACAAAAAGTTCATATAAACATATGCCCGATACAACTCTTTTATAAAATTATGTATTTAATGTCACATCAGCGTTTATTAGCGACCACTGATGTGTTACATCGCGTCACATACATATGAATATGTGGGATGACGAATTTTACCAACAGTTAGTAGTGCTTACCTCTAAAGCAGGGACGAGCAACCTTTTTTTATAACGGGCCAGCTACAAATTTAAAAATGTTGTGCGGCCCGCATGTAAAAAAACGTATGATAATACAAACACTGAATGATGAAATTAAATTATTTCTTAAATTATCTCTAGTATAAAAAATTACAGAAATAAAACACTCATGAATAGAAATGCTATTAAAAAAACGGTGAAAGATATACAGTGGCTCACGAAATTTTTAGCATGTGTATAACTAACATAGATCTACAAAACATATATTTTAAATTTTCTTTAAGGGCCCTAATATACAATTTAAAAAAATGTCTTTTTTATTTTTGCATGTAACCTTGTAAATTATAATTTTTTGGAAAATCTTTTTTGCATATAATTTCATAAACCAATGCTTCTAATTGATTATAAAAAATCAGGTCGTTTGGTACAATTATAGAAAAGTCGTTCTGTTTCAAAGGGCGTTCGAATACTTTCGTGAGCCACTGTATGTGTCTTTTGTAGAACAGCGGAACACTGTAGGAATTTTTAAGAGTCAAAATATAAAATCTTTGAAGGGCCGCACGAGAAAGTGTGGCGGGCCGCGGGTTGCTCATCCCTGCTCTAAAGGTTGAACAATGTAATATAGAACTGGTTACTTATTAACTAAGAACATTGTTTAGAACTTATTTTCCAACACAAAATAAGCTGTAACACGAAAACAAGATTGTACCGCCAATGGATCAGATAAGTTCTAAACAATGTTCTTAAAGCTAACTCCAGCTATGAACTATAGAACATTTTCGTGATTCAATGCAGTATTAGAAATATGGCTCCCAAACTATGTGGACAACAATTATACTACCATATCTGTTTAATTCTGCCATATCTACGCAAAAGATTGCTGCAACATAAAGTAAAAAAACTTTTTTTCTTATTGTCGTGTCCTTGGTTGACCTGGATATGTTCCGACTCATCCTATATGCAAGTTGCAACACAAATTATCTTTATGCTGTGCACGAACGTTAATTATATCTTTATCAGTTTGTAAATATTGACTTTTGGTTGTAAAATAGAGTGAATTTTTACCAACCGATAACTACTTGAGATTAACGATTTCCAATTTTCCATTCTATGCTTTCCTGCATCATCTACCTTTTTATCAACTTCCACAAATAATGGTGGGCTTACACTTTCTAAGAATAAAAGAATATTCTTTGTAAAGAACATCCCTTTATCTCAAAGTTATGTGTCTGTTAGCTACCCTGAATTTGGATACTCTTTAACCAACCTCCTTACTACCACAAAAATTGACGACGTTACAATTGCGAAATTGTCGAACACGAATCACGAATAGTGTAAATACTGACGAACGCAGTGAGATATACGAGTGCGCCAATTTTCACATAAACGTTTGATGGCATCTCGTACCAAAAATCCAACGAACAAAGTACAGTTAGCGCAAGACACACGGAACAATCAACGTGAACGTGAATTATCGCAATAAAATTATCGCAATCGCATTGTTTGCGGATAAAATCGAAATGTGCGTGGAGAGCTTAATAATAGTTCTTGTACCATGAACAGAAATGACAACGAATAAATAATTTCTTTTTTGTGCACATGACTATGGGCAAAGTGAAAAGCTGCGCAATAGTAATGAAACCTAAAACGATGCATCAGTTCTATATGAAACTTTAGAATTTTGAACATAATACACCAAGTATTTTGTTCATATTAATCGCTCGAGAGAAGAAAATTGACCAATAACGAGATAGTAAATTCGCATAGGATATGCAGTGTATAAAGTTAAAGCAATTTCATTTCTTAAGGTATTCATGTGCTTTTTATTATCAATTATTTCAAGTGATTATCTCCTGCGAACTTGTAACCTTATTTACTGATTCTTATTCTGTGACTTTCAAAAATATTCTGTGACGCAAAACATCTAGTAAATACCCCCTGTGTAATTTTTCTCAGTATTCTGCCGTGTTGCATGAAGTCCATAAAGATACGAATCTGACGCATTTTGTTTGTTTTGTCAGCTTGTCGTCAGGCATGTTTTGTTTACAAATTAGTAAGAACTGCATTGTGCGGTCGTACATGCTCTGTGGTATAATTTGAGACTCTGGATAATCGAAGTTATGATCATGGAAGTTCCTACTATATTTTTAGAATTACATAACAATGGTTCTTTTCACATTTACTATAAAATGTTGACAAATGGAGACCCAGTACCAGTGATCTTGACCTTGAAATATGTTGTCAAGATTAACATTCTGAACAACTTTTCCGATACAATTGTTTTTTACAAGTATTTTTTGAAATAACGAGCAGAATATGTCCAATAAACAATTGATTCAACACTCAAGTTTTATACGATTATCACAGAAACTAAGACCGATGGATACATGTATCGTAGAGAAAAGTTATTCAGAATATTGGCCTTGATAACAAACAATTAAGATCATGGTCGTTTGATACGGGTCCCCTTTGGTCAACATTTACCAAAATGTTTAACTTTATACATAGATGAAGATGTATATCGCGGTTCCTTATAAAATTCGAGATTGTTTGTAATCGTCCTCATTACTACCACGAAAAAGAAGCACCAGATTTTAGAACATTTTAGACATTAAAAGTGAATTATATTGAGTAACTTCTAACAAAAGTAATGAATATCTTAAGAAAAATTGCTGCCCCAATGTATACTCGGAAGTCGGTAGCATACTTCGTATATCCTTATTGGACAACAATAAGTGACTTATTTTTTTATTACTGACTATCGCGTCGGCTGCAATTAAGTGCATTTGCATATTGCATGGTAATAAAAAAGCAAGATGGAAGAAATTCACGATGGATAGTTTAAAAAAAGAATTCTTTGCACTACTCTGAATACAAAGTCAAAAAGATAATTGAAAATGGTATAGAACTTTTTTAATAAATATACATATTGTGTTTTATTCTGCAGTTACATTCACATATACTAATAATTACGTTTAATTATTATTGTAGTTTTAAATAACTTGGTTGACGAATTGAAATTACACATTAAACAAAATTTTTTGAATTAGACTTCAAATAAAAATTTCCACTATGTAACTGTAGTTTAGTTGCTTTTCTTGAAAATTTTCTAAATAATCTAAAACGAAAGTGTATAGAAACAAATATTATATTGGGACACTTTGTTTATGTGATTATTTTGTTATAACCCCTTATATTGGAGACACAATTCTGCAAGTAATTTTTCAGTACTAACGTATAATATCTCAAAATATGATTGTGTTTTGTGCATAGTAGAGGTTTGTCTTTTTTAATATTATATTCACTTCTGAAATGTATATGTGAATGTAAGTATAATTGAAGTTTCTAAGTTGTAAAGAAATCGTATTACATATATGTATAGTCTGGTGATTGGATAATATAACGTAAAAGAATTATATTGTTTAATCATAGTAATTGTAATATACTCGTATGTGTATATAAGCACGTAGTTTTTAAATATATCAATAGACGATTTATCTTGTATGATAAAAACACGTCACATAAATGTTATAAATGTATGTGTACATATTTATACACTGATTTTTACGTACTCTCACACTGATTTTTGGTATCACTTTTCTAACGAAAAATTTTAAGAAACTGATAGATACCTTACAAGATAGGTGTATTATTAAAAGTAAAAATAGTAAGAATTTGCGTAATTTTATAATGCTAGAGTAACAGAAGTATTTCACAGATTAGTAATGTTCCGAACAGATGATATCTTGATTTGTAACAACGATTTCTGAAATGTTTCAGCTACGTATGATTATCACAGCTATAAGTGAACAAGTCATGACGGTCGTATCAGGTGATTTCAAATATTTCTAAACGTAATCACCAAAGTAATTCAGCTAGTTTACTGAGAATATTAGAATGTCCCAATACATTTGCTTGCAACTATGCAAATTGCGACAGTAATGATACTTTTTCGATACGCTAGATACATTTTGTGATCCAAGTATGTAGTCTATATACTCCTGACGACGATACATGCTGAGATGATGGCTTTGACAGTCTGACAAACGAACGTGCCACATTACTGAAAGCTATAGTGATCAAAACATTTTTCAAAGAGTCTTCCGCAAGAGAAAATTCATTTTCACATTCGTTCGTAATGTACATACGAACATGTGTTATGTACGAATATGTTTTTTGCTTATCAACGTTATCTCCAATTCTTCAATGTTCAAAGAACAATGTAATCCACACAGATTGGAAATGAACAGTTTTTTTTCAATGTTTAAACATGCATGCTATTTAGTTGATCATTGACAAAATGTATTCGTTTACATTGATGTTTCTAGCTACGGATGCTAAGTATTTTTAAGCACATTCTCGCACGGATGATTACACTGTCCAACACTAAATTTATTTTCAATATACTGTTGGGTCCTTCTTATAGAGTTTTTTGCGCTGATTCCGAATCTCTCCTTAATTTTTCTTTTATACGCACAGTTTTTGAGAAACATGGCTTTGAAGAAATAACATATTTTTCAACTTTAAACAAATATTGTGATGTTATTATAAAAGGTATTGAATTGTTCTTTACAGCAAAAGATTCTGTAGACTTTCCCGAATACAGTGATATCCAATATTAATACATTATGATTGTTTAAACATGTTTAATATTGGATATCACTGTATTCGGGAAAGCCTACAGAATCTTTTGCTGTAAAGAACAATTCAATATCTTTTATAATAACATCACAATATTTGTTTAAAGTTGAAAAATGTTTTTGCGCAAAAAACTCTATAAGAAGGACCCAACAGTATATTGAAAACATAAAAAAAGTTGAAATTTGTTGGACAGTGTTATTGTTCGTATTGCGATTACGCGAGAACAGTTATCTAGTCTGAAGTGACACCGATAGTAATGCGAACAGAAGAAACTGAAAGTCAATGTCGCCAGATGAGAAGAGGGAGCAAGATCGAGGGGAAAAAGTTACCCTCTCTATGCCAGTATCGGATAGAGACGAAACGCGTCACGTGACCGGGCGGAAGCGTGGGGATAGCGTCATACAAGGGGAAGGTAGAGAGGGGACACAAGTCTTAATCTGGCGACACTGCTGAAAGTACATACAATCTATTGTTTGCCAACGTGGACGTTACAGGTGGGCTCTGAGAGGATTTAGGTGGCGTTCAAATTGAAATTTCATTTTCGATGTAACTATTTGAGATTAAAAAGTTCCACGCACAATTATACTTGGGAATTCTGATAATGGAGAAGTTATCCGTAGGGAACGCTGAAAAAAACAACTTTAGATTTAGAAGGGAGTCAGAAAACGATCTCACAGATATCAACATGGAATAGAAACAGAAAAACGTTCAAGGATAACTTATTCGAGATTATTGTTTTCTAAAACATTCGTTGTGTTTATGTTTCCTGCGATAATTGCAGATATCTCATCACAGTTTCAACGTTCTGTTGTGTTTATAATATTTAAAATCTGCCTTACAAACGTTCCAACATTCCCGAAGATTAACCCCTTAGCTGGCGAATAGTCTGTCGTTATTCATTGAAATTGGCAGTTCATTTTTAAACAAACTATTATTTAATGTAAAATAATGCAAATCTTTTTCTACGTGCACATCGGTGACTTTGTTAAGGGGTTGATACAAATTTTATTGTAAGATAAACAGACTATCAAGACAAATTAATCTGTTAATATCAGAATGTCTGTTATCGTTGTGTACAAGCACACTGTACACTGTACACAATATACTATACGACAGAATTAGGCACAAAATGCTTGTTCAGAAATTAGGCTGACTTAGATTCTGGTCAATCACGTCCAAATTTCTTCGTTAAGAGTTTGTCAATAAATAAATACAATTTAAAGAAATTGAAAACGAGTCAACATGGTTGTTGATTACAAATGAAATGTTCTATGAATTTCTGAATAAGCAATAATCTTCAAAACATGTATTTACGTTTTCCAAAGTTTCCGTCCGTACGGACAGGAAATAAATAATAAATGTGTTAACAAATTGTTTCTATGAGCATCTTAGGTACGTCATGCATTAATGTGAACTAGCGTAAATTGATTTGCATTTTGTAAGATGTACGAACGCCTTCCCTTGTCCGCACTCTTCATCGTAATCATTTTCAAAGAACGCCTATTTGGGAAGTGACAAGTGACCATACGTTTGCGATATCTATCCGTTTGAAGACTGACAGCACTATCTTTATAAATACACTTTTCTCTACTTGTAATTAAACATCTAGTTATTAACATATTTATATTTAATATAGCATAATATACTAATTAAACCGATAAGCTTATGTGTTATACTCGATTTTATAACCATCAGAGTATATACAGGGTGTCCAAAACCACCCGTCCAGGGGTGTTAATTTCTCAGATAAGCATATTCGCGGTAAAAATGTTTGGAATAAAAGTTGCAGGGATTAATGGAGGACATATGTCCATGGCCTTGTATTAGAACGTCGGAACCATTTTCAAGGTTATTTGGAGGTCAGTACGTATTTTTTAAATGGGAACCCCTACTTTTGACTACGGATTCTGAAAGAGCTCGAAATTTCACGTTCAGATATGTACTTCCACTAACGAGCATAACTGATTCAACACACTTTAAATCAGAATAACTTTTTTATGAATGGACCAAACGACTTCAATTTCTCTGTGAGGCTAGAAGAATTAGTTTAGTAGATGACGTCTGAAAAATATTTTTTAGAAAATGCATTTGGTCGGAATTGCGAAAAGAAATAGTAAAAATTGATTCTTACTACTTTTTTAGCTGGGCCAATAATGATAATTTAAAAGATGTGTTTGGTCAACTAGTATAAATGATATACGCTCTGAAAATTTCATTGAAATTGGTTAATTGGTTTACGAGCTATAAACGATCAAAAGTGGTAAAAAGGCTGAAAATCTTGAAAAATTGCAATTTTTACCACTTTTGATCGTTTATAGCTCGTAAACCAATTAACCAATTTCAATGAAATTTTCAGAGCGTATTTATACAAGTTGACCAAACACATCTTTTAAATTTTCATTATTGGCCCAGCTAAAAAAGTAGTAAAAATCAATTTTTACTATTTCTTTTCGCAATTCCGACCAAATGCATTCTCTAAAAATATTTTTTAGACGTCATTTACTAAACTAATTCTTCTAGCCTTACAGGGAAATTGAAGTCGTTTGGTCCATTCACAAAAAAGTTATTCTGATTTAAAGTGTGTCGAATCAGTTATGCTCGTTAGTGTATGTCCTAAATTAAAATGACTGCTAGAAGCCATAAAAAATACGTATTGACCTCCAAATAACCATGAAAATGGATCCGAAGGTCAAATACAGGGTCATGGACATATGTCCTCCATTAATCCCTGCAACTTTTATTCCAAACATTTTTACCGAATATGCTTATCTGAGAAGTTAAAAACACCCCTGGACGGTTGGTTTTGGACACCCTGTATATATATACGCAGAATATACATATTACATAATATAATAACAATTAAGAAGAGATACATATATATGCGTTGCTAACAACATATTACAACACATGCAATAATGCTGTATATTGTACGCATATAACATGTGAACAAATGATTTGCTTCTAGAATTTAGTATTAAATCTATTGCTTTTTCGTGTGCCTTGATTCATTCTGCAAAAATCCAACATGTTAAATTCATCAGACTCACCGAGACTCTACTGTGCCGTCTGAAGCCTTATTAGCAATGGTAGCCGACAATGCTCAACAACAATCGCAACAGTGCCCACTTCGCGGTGAACAACAGCAAATCGGCTGCAATAACGAGAAACGAACCACGGAGGAATCCGTAAACGAAATCAGTAAACCCGGCCAACCGGCGAACGAAGAAGAATGCGCGAAAAACCACGGCTGGAAAGGATTCAGCCTGAAGAGGCAGCTCAGCAAGGTTGATCTGAAAATAAAAAGTACTTTCACGCCGGCTTTGGTGACGTCTCAAAATGGGGTACTTGTATGCTTTCTCTCTTATACTCATCAAATATACCTTCTCTTGTAGATCACCGTATGCAACGGGAATTACCTAACCACTTTCGTCTGAATAGTACAGTGACTATGTACCACTAATATTCGAACACTCTATTAAAAACACCATAACTTTTTTAATATTGGAATGTACAATTTGAAATTTTTTGAGAAGTTATATTATAATAGAACAATTGGTTTGCTACACAATGTGACAAAAATTTCAGAAAATACTAAAAGTTGTATTTTTCAACTTTTTTATGTGGAATTATGTATATGGAAAATTTAGAAAACGCGTTTCGTAGATCTGTATCAATTAAACATATTCTGAAAATTTCATCAAAATCGGTCGACGTTGTAATGAGCTACAAACGTTTAACCCTTTGGTTACCCTGGACGAGATATCTCGCGCTCCGATACTTCCCGATAAACGCTTTTCACGAGATATCTCGCCTCCTAGCACCAGTGGTTTGACATTATAGACGAAATATTTTCTGTTCTATTCGGTCGTTTTACCCGAGATAAAGATTTCATTAATTTCTCCCTTTTACAAATCAGAATATAGTTGCGTATCAAATATAGTTGTCTGTAGTGTCAAAATATTGGTGCTAGGTGGCGAGATATCTCGTCAGAAGCGTTTATCGGGAAGTATCGCGGCGCGAGATATCTCGTGAAAGGCGTTTATCGGAAAGTATCGGGGCGCGAGATATCTCGTCCAGGATAACCAAAGGGTTAAAGATGGTAAAAATTACAATTTTTCACGATTTTCGGCCTCCAACTGCAGTCATTCTACGGATTCTTACATATTTTAATGCTTATCGTTTTTTCCCGCATCAACCGATTTCTATGAAACTTTCACAGTGCATATAAATGACACAGATCTACAAAACGTATTTTTTTAAATTTCAATATAGACCCGCATAAAATGCAACTTTTAGTATTTTCTCTACAATTCCGACCAAATGCAATTTTTGAAAAAGTTTCTGTTCACATCCTGTAGTAAACTACTTGCTCTAGCATTCCAAAAAAGTTCAAATCGCATAGTCTAATATTAAAAAAGTTATGGTGTTTTTAAGAGTGTCCGAATATTAGTGGGAGTCGCTGTATATCTCTCGTGTATAGTCAGAAACTTAAACCAATAACTCGCAAGGAAAGTTCGTCAGATTCTACGAGTTTATATTCTACAATATTCTACATCGTCATTTGACATAGGGGTTGAAAGAGTTCTGATGCAGGGGGTGCACCATCTAAAGTGTCACAAGTTGTTTTATCTTTATGCATTAAATGGCTTCTGAAAATATTGAAAAAATGCCAGAGTATAAAATTTGACGGAATTTAATATGGGTGTGGTTATTGTAGCTGTTAGTGAAGCAAATAATGGTAGACAACGTACATTAACTTTGCGATTTAGTTTATACAGCGCTTGTCGAAGATAACGACAATTATTTGTTCTTCGAACAATAATCTGACCACACACTTTATTTTCCTAGCCGATTGCGAGGAAACCGACGGTACCGTAATCATTTTTATGAATACAAATTTGTATATGAGCTTTATAGAGCTTAATAGAGTTAATAACGGTAAGATAGAAAAGTAGGCTTTTTGGGAGCTTTCAGGCGCAATTTTGTTGATAGCTCGCCTGGTATAATGTACTATCAAAAAATGAATGTCGTATTGATACAATTTTATTTTATCTTTTTTCTTTTTCAAAGAAGCTTACTTTAGGAAACAAAGCTCTCTAAACAATTATTGTCAATGCAGATGTAACAATATAATTTAAATTATTTTCAGATCCAGAAGAATAGCTGTCATATTTTGTATTAATTTGTTTTTTAGAAGATTTTGCGAGGGATTATTAATCTACTGAAATTTGCAAATAGCACAAATATTCACGCTTATCCAAAGTAAAGACTGAAAATAAATGCTATTCTGATACAAATAACTCTATGACAAATTAACAATTCTACTCGTGTTTTTTATGTTTATCGTGCAAACCGTGGCACAAGTGTTATGTTATAAATTATAAAGCATGGAGTTAAGTTAATTTTGAATCAACAATGTTTAAAAGTTACAAAATCATGAACTACATATAAAAATGATCTACAGGATCACTGTATTAAAATCATTAACTTTTATTTATAATTAAGTATCCTTTTCTGTTATCAATTGATAAAATTATTTGTGGCTGGTTACAATAATTACATTGACGTCACCAATTTAAAAAATTCGTTGTAAAATTATCTTCGCATGTACGAAGCAAGAAAAATATAGGACATAGTTATAACATAGTACGACGAACTCATAATTAACTAACTTGCAGCCACAATCGTTGTCCAAAAAGTGTACAATTAATTTTTAAATTTATTACACGCAATATAACTGTTAGAATTTTCTCCGCGATTTCGACCAATTGCAAATTTTTATAAATCTCTTTCGCGTGATCTAGTAAACTAATTCTTCCAGTTTCTCAAAAGAAGCAAGTCGTTTGGTCTATTAAAAAAAAACTATTCTGTTTTAACCCTTTGGTTATCCTGGACGTGATATCTCGCGCCCAGATACTTCCCGAGAAATGCTTTTGACGAGATATCTCGCCACCTAGCACCAATGGTTTCACATTTATAGACGAAATATTTTCTGTTTTATTCGGACATTTTACCCGAGATAGAAATTTCATTAATTTCTTCCTTTTACAAATCAGAATGTAGTTACGTATCAAATACAGTTGTCTATAGTGTCAAAATATTGGTGCTAGGTGGCGAGATATCTCGTCAAAAGCGTTTATCGGGAAGTATCGGGGCGCGAGATATCTCGTCCAGGGTAACCAAAGGGTTAAATAATGTACGAATATTGAATATAATTTAATAACACACAGAAATGTTGTAACTTTTAATCAAAATCTGATGTTTCAAAATTAACTTAACTGGCGAACTTCCCTTGTCAGTTCACTTTTTTTATCTCTTTATTTCATTATTACAATAACAAAATGATGATGTAGATTGATTAAAGTATTTGTGTGCTCTTTGAGAACGATCTAAAACACATTTTAATATGTTTTCATCGTGTGCCATTAAACTAACGTAACGTGCAGCTTCGTGTGAATAATTTTGTGTGGAATATATTGATAAAAGTAGTAGCAACTAATAGAAGTGATATGTTCTTCCTTGCATCGTAGTCATTACATTAGAGCCATTGTTTTACATTTTTCATTTCTTTGCTTTTGTTTGTACAACGTTAACTTGTTTGTTCAGTACAAAAACAAAACAACCTTGTATGTTATTTCAAACACGACAGAACCTTATTTATCATTCACACAATTTTTACGCAATATCAATGACAATATTAAACGGAAGCCTTGTAATATTAAAAAATATACATTTTATATATGAAATTTTAATATTTGCATTGTGTTACACACAATCAGCGCGAATCATTTTTTCGAGCCACACTTCTCTAAACTAATACAGTCACACATGCAATACTTTTCCAACTTCATTCTCTCATTTACCCGTGAAAAAACAAAAAGGAGAAGCTACTAAACAACTTGAATTAACATTTTGCGAATATCAGCAACCGGTGTGTGACAAGCAATATGTCGATTAGATTATAACAAATTTATAAATTATAAAAGGTCTGTGAAGCAAAAGTGATTCTTGCTTTATTAAGTTGATAGTAGAATAAATAATTACGTTGGCGATTAAATTATATGAAAAATTTTCATTTTAATATGATCGCTACTTTCGCATGTATTAGACGTAATTATGTAAAATCTACAGTTGTGGTAAAAAGGCAAATCCGAAGTATTCGATTAGTTTGAAATAACATTAAGTAAACAGAGAGATGGTAATTATACAGAATGAAGTCCATCTCAATGATTTCAATGAAATAATAACTAGCACTCAATTAATTTTAAAAAATATACGTGCAAATATTTTTAACACAACGTTTTACAGTATTTGCAAGTTTCCTGCTGTAAATTCAGTTCAACCGAATTTTATATTCTTCACACATTTAGCGTCCATGAAGGACAAGTAGACTGTTTTTTCTCAAATATATTAATTAATTACTTTTTAAATCTCCCTTCGTATAATATAGATAATTCTACGGTATAGTAATTCAAATCAATACAATGCAAAATTACTAATAAACCAATTGACATTTTTCACTGACATCATAATTACAAGCAAGGTTATTAACACATTACCGACCGGTGATTATTGCATAATTTCGAAAAATCTATGGTACTTGGCTAAACACTTTTTAATGGAACCTTCATTAGCAACAGCAATTTTCATATGGTGAACTAACAAGTTACCCTCAATAGCGTCATCTAATAGTTTCATTTAAGATTGCAATGTAAAAGAAAATTTCCATGTTTTCTTTTGGTACAGCACAATTATTGAAAATCCTATTAATAGGCTTCCGGTAGGTAAAGTGTTAAGATCAGTATCAAGACTTTTTGGGTGAAATATCCGACTGTGCTCTGTATAATTACCAAAGAGAAGGCTGTTGCTTTGAACACCCGCTTCGCGCATCCTTTCGCTTCGTCTAATTGGTGGAGAGGACAGGGAAACTGCTTCCTTAGGAGTTCCATGTACACGTGGCTCTAACGACAGCTTTGAACCTTGACCGTTGGCGCTTTCTGCATCGCAAAAGTGACCATATATACAAAATAACACGAATCCGTTTTCGAAGTTTGAAAAAGGTATGTACAAGTACCCCATTGTTAACAGGTAGGCACCGATAGTAGCGGTCAGAAATCTTCCGTTTTTTACTGTAACGTCAACGAATCCGCGAGTTCGTTGTCGCCGGTCGAAAGTGTCGACTCCGAATCGCCGGTGTCATCGGAAGGTTCGATACCGGGCCGCGAGAGCCCATTGAACGATGACAAGAAAAGAACGATCCAGGAGGCGAAGAGCCCGGTCGTCGAAGGAGAGAACAATAACAAAGGACCGTTGCGATCGCACAACGAGAACGTAGCGACGTCGACGACGGCGACGACGACGACGACGACGACGACGACACCGTCGGCTATCAGGCCAGAGAACTTAACGTTGCCGGAGCCGGAGCCGAAGCCACCGCGACTCAAGAAGATCGTCAAGATGAAACAGGCGAAACGGGAAGGTCGTTTATTGTCCGTACCGAATTTAAAGCTACCGAAAATCGATCCGACGATATGCGACCTCAGGTGCGAAGAGAACACGGCCCCCGAATCCTTCACCGGCAATCTAATGAGAAGATTCAGTAAGTGTTTAAAATTAGAGTAGAGGAGAGTCTGTGTTGTCCGTGTGCATTTAGAAACGTGATACGTGTTAGAGATTTAATCGTAACATATGCGAATGCGAGTATACATGATGCGTGTGAGCGTGAGCGTGAGCATTCCGTGTCTAACAACCAGAAACAAAGCAATAAAAGAGAGTACAAACGAACGAAAAAAAATATATAAAATATACTGAAATAAGAGTGAATAGAACCTAGAATAGAAAACGAAAAAAGAAAAAGCAATGATGATTTTCTTCTGATCGCACACGCGATCGCGTTGGCGATTCTCGCACTTCACGCCGTGAGGGGAAAGGACAACGCTTCTTCCTCTGTACTCGTTGAGAGGGCGTGCACACCTGTGTGTTCGCGAGGACTAGATTAACATTAGACAAAGAGCTCGGCCTACGTTTTTCCGACTGTGCTTCTATCTTTTTCTTTGATTTTGAACACCAAAGCCTAGGATGCTCGTAGATTCATGTAACTTAACCATACTAGAGGTAAACGTCAGATTAACCAGTGTCTACACGTGAACGAAGCTTACGCTATGAAATGTCATCAGAATCAAAGGTTTATGTGAAACGTGATTGACTTTGTTCCGCAAGGTACAAAAACAACTGCAACGAGCCGCGAGGCTCGAACACAAAATGATTTCTCCGCGTCTCGAATCTCTTCCGCGAAACAAATAGAGACGCGTCTCTCGCGCGCGTTGCAATACGATTGCATTATTCACGGAACTTTTCGCTAAATGAAAACTGATAAAACTCGATATATACGATACGACTCGGTACGTCTCGCAGATGCGCGTGGCAGAGACGACTACACGAATAGATAAAGATTATAATATGCGCTGAGAATACGCGAAAGACTCGTTTATTAACGACGACCAGCTCACATAAATCTGAGAACAGACACGAAATACAGGAGCTTGCGAAAGTAAAGCCAGTTGCAGTGCCAAACCCTAAAGCTTTCTGTTTGAATTCGTTAGACTAACTCTAGTGACTATGCATGACCGATGTTCGGACTTTACCCACGTAGGAATACCATGATTATTTATTTTGTGCTACAGCACACCCTATGGATAACCGTAGAGCCCTTCCACACCAGCCCCCTGCCCCCCATTTCCGCGGAGCATGTACCATTTACAGTAGTGCCCGCTTAATAGACGTGTTTATTGCGGTTAATCTTGGGCCTGTTCAAACTTTTCACTCTATTTCAATCGTACCCGCAAGGTAAGGATTCCAATTGTCCGATTTCAATTTCAGCAGGTTTTTGCGAAGCGATATTACGCAGCAGGCAAGTGCCACACGCGCTCCTTGCTGCGGGAGCGTTCTCAAGTGCCCTCAAGGGCAACGTTCGCGATCGAAGAACGTCGCGTCGTGGGAAGAATCTTGCACTGTATAAAGTGCTGTGGCTTCGTCCTGGTTCAATCTCGGCAGAGCCATCGCCGTGCTTCTCAGGGCAATCTGTGCTCATGCCTGTTGCAAAGATCCCAATAATACAGCAATGGACAAAAACATTCGCACACCTTTTAAAAAGGAACTTTTGTAAAATTGAGCTTTTTACATATGTTCTTACACAAGTTATTCTTTGTCAAAGGTTGTGCGAGTGCTTTCGCCCACCCCTGTACTACAGGGACTCACTTAAGTATCGCCCACCGAAGATCTTGTTTAATTGTGAACAAAAGCACCTTCCACCAACGATGACGTGTCTTAAAAATCGATTGCTTGCGACAAATTTTCAAATAAAACACTTTACATCCGTGATAAAGATGCACGAGATATCTCGACAATTGTAGTGAACGGGTTAACAATTGAAAATTGATGAACCGCAATCAGCTGAGCAATAGGCTACACGTAAAAATTTGTTCAGGTTGAAATCGGACAATTAAGGAAATCCTTTTGTCAGTGTGTCTTCCTCGTCTCCGATACTATAAATAACTAGTGAATCGAAGAAAAGTAACAGGTGACAATACCCAGGGTATCTTCCTTCCTCCCTTGATATTAATCGTGTATACGGTCCTGAATCTGCGTCTATTAAACGGATACTGTTGCATCTTTTTCTTTTCAAGCGACCGATAAAGTATGAGTACCAAATCCAATGAAATCACATTTCGGTCTAACAATTTTACCATTCGAAAATTGTTCTATTGTCATCGTCCTCTTCTCATTCTTATCTGTTCATTGGACAATAACAACGCAGCTTTCAACACTTCTGTGTACAACATTCATGATTTAAAACGTGGCATTAGCAATGCAGTGGACAGTGAAAGTACCCTAACGCTTATCAAATTTTTATTTGATACTTAGGAGCTTAAAGATTGCGTTATATAAATTTTGAAGTATTCTTACTGTTAGTGGCAAAGGTATTTAAATGCCATATAAATGTTGCATTGTGATGAGACTTAATGTTACTTGTTACGGGAGCCACAGAACCGCGAATAAACAAATAAATCACGCGAATATAATTATTTACGTACTGCACGGAGAAACTATTTTTTTACTGGAAAAGGCAAATAGAATGATTTGTGTTTGAAAACATACTTTATAATCTTACTTAATTATTTCATTATAACGTCCAAGTACCAATGGATCAGTTCGTCATTTTTTTATAAAAATATTTACCATGTCTCTAATATTTTCTGAGAACACATAATATCTTGTTCTCTGTCTTTAAATTCCTCTATGTTCACGATTTCAGTCTTCGATCATTTGGCAGACATAGTATGTACAACAATTTGAATATTATTATAATATAATTTAAATTGCAAATACATACCTTATCATCCCTTCAATGATAATAGTTCAAGATGTTGAAAACATATAATGACAATTTGTTAAAATAGTATACGTACTCTTCTTATGAATTCAAAGAAAGAATCTTCCAAAAACCAATGAATTATTCCTGCCACTTAATATCTACAAAATAGACAAACCATTGATTCTTTGTGAATTTCTAAATTCATTGAATTGCAATGTAACAAAATTTTGTTTATAGAACATCTAAAAACATTGTATCTTTATTATAAAAATTTTTCGAAATTGTCGTTGATATATGAACCACATGATAAATATTTTATATACTTAGAATGATTAATTATTTATGTTTATCTGGTTTCTTTCCGCTCTAAGAATCGAATATAACTTTTGAAAGCGTTTCGTTACTTTCACGATCCACCGCACTTAAAATAATTCCATTTTAATACAATACTATATAGGTATATCGATTTAAACCAAATCTTTTAGAAAACCTAAAATCAGGCAAAGTGACGCATTAAATCTTTAAATTATGTAAATCCCTGAAATCATCTAATGACTCTAAATATCCGCGAAAAATGATTAAAAACATTCATATTTTTTCATGTCATTGATCTAAATTAAGACAAATACGTGCAGCTAAAAAAAAATCAACGACTGGTGAATTGCAAGAAAATAGTAATAAGCTTTCTCAATAATTACACTATAAAATTAAAATTTTCCTTTTTTTTGTTCGTCCGCATCTAGATATTTTTGTTCGCACAATATAATGTTTAATTCAGTTCAAAATTTTCAGAAATCCGCACTAACATAACCGAAAACCGAGAAGAAAAATAATAAATAATTCGTAATGACACAGCGATCTTAAGTTATGTGGAATAACTAACTACATTTTCTTCGCTGATGGTAAATGTAGAGTCTAATATAAGAGTCAGTCAATCGGTTCTGTTTCTCTTTTCCAGGGAATTATGTTTTAAGGAGTTGCTAAACTATTTGCGAAACTGCTAAACATCTTTCTGAAGAACGCGAACACGCATTGTCCGCTCATAATCGTTTTAAACAAATAGGTTTCCATGTTGTACTCAGAGGATGCATAGACTTTCGACGACGTTCGAATCGAACGTCTCCCGATTAAATTTCTCTTGAATCCAAATCTATTTAACTCGAAAGGTGTTAATATAAAGTACCGAGCCGAAACATGAACATATGTGCACATGTTTATGCTCGACATGGTTTAGTGATAACTAGACTGCGGATTTTATGCATTTATGTCAAAAATATCGAATTTAAAACGGTAAAACATTAGAAGAATTATATTATCTTCGATTTACTAAACATATTAAGAAACAAAATTAATTTCTAAGTAAAATTTTTGCATAGAGTCCCGCAGTCTGGTGATATTGCATTCTGTCTTGATGACTCAACTACGGATTAATGGGACACGCGATGTGACATATACCTTATACATAAAACTCAAAAACGAGTGATATAAAACGTATTGAATATAACAGTTCCGGTGGTTCTGTCGAGTTAAACATAATAATTGTTCTTAATATTTTTATTTGTTATCTATCCATGGTGTAACATTACATTTTCACATTGATTACTTCGAAGGTACTGTGGCAAACCATTTTTACCAATAATGCACTGCCATTTTTAACTTAGAATTTGGAATTGCATTTGGTGACATTCAACAGTATTTTCAACATTATTTAGACTAGAATTTCGATTTAAAAGGAAAGGAAAAATTAAACGATTCAGTATGTTTAAAGCTGTCTGAGACAATGGTTTCAGCGATAAACTATGGGCTAATGAAATATATACCAGCAAAAACAAGTGAAACTATTTTACATTTATTTAAAAAGTAAATGTTTTGGTGCAATGGATTAAATACTATAAAAGTGGTAGTACAGTATTATAAAATTAAGTAGAAAATTTATGTGCAAGACGTAGTCAGTCTCGTAAGAGCATTTATTAAACTTTCTATATTTTCCATCACCTATTAATTTATTTATCTAATTGTACAACAAATGATTCTAAAACTGTCAAAATAGACACCATTTCTACAAAATAGGAAACAAAATTTCTAGTTTAATCAGGCGAGAGATGCTACATGTAATGAACAGTTAAAAATGGAGAAAAAACTTATTTATCAAGAAACATTAAATTTCAATATTTGTTGAACACAAATAGCTGATGCATTTGGACATTATTTATATGTATACTCGCTATTTTCCTTATGTTATTCTTTTCAATTATCTATTCTCGAGTTTTTACTTAAAATCAACAAATATTTGTGCATATATTTACTTCTCATCGATCTTACCATCTTGTACTATCAAATTACATTGTAATTTACAAGATCCAATTTATTACATCCCAAAATTCTAATTAGCAATGAATAAACATCAACGAGGTAGTCCTAGATTGAGACTGACTCGCTTCGGTCTCTACTCTCGTTGTTTTACGACTTGCGAAAACGTTCACAATGGACGATTTCACTGGAGAAGAAAATACAAAAGAATTTTATTCCGCACCTGTAGAGTCGCGTCCAGTTTGATTCTGCTATCTTGATTGAACAGATAACGAATAAAAATGTTCGAAGCAATTGTTATGTTCTATTGTGAAATGCCGAGGGAGGTATAGCCTTCACCTAACATCTCTTGTACTACATCTTGTAACAATATATATCCTTTGTATTGCGATATTTCATCGATGCATATACAGCTTGTACCCCACATGCCTTGTTCGTTTCTAGAGAACTACTTGTATTGGCAACAGCATATGTATATTTAAACTAGGCACACCTACGACTATCTGGAATGCGTAGTGTACGTACAGTAACACTCTACATATTATCCGCATCTGTTTCTTGACGCCCATAAGTGTGGATTTCATTTCGACATATTTCTTCTTCTTTTTTTTCACATAGACCCCTGCCACTCTCTTTGTAACTTGCTACCCTCGTTAATGCGATGCCGGAATACTCCTTCGAATGTACACCTCAAGAGATACTTGCAAACTCGATAAGTTTCTTCGCGTTTGAACCAATCCAAGAAAAAAAAAAGTAACAAAAAAGTGAAACAAAATACCAAACCAATAAGTTACCCCCTTCAGCATATTGTCAATCTGTTAATTGAATTGTGAAGAGATTCTACTTTAACGCTTTTTCAGGTTCAAATCAGTTTTGCGGTCTTCCCCGACAGCAAGGTTGATTCAGGTAAAGACAAGGTTTTTCATATTTTGACAGTTGTTTTAATCACCGAGAGAAAAGTATATTTGTACACATGAGACTTTTACACGGTTTAACTAGGTAACGTTTCAAGCATCTGAATTTGTTCTTTTCTTTGAGTATGTTTTTTCCTAGCAGCTCATTCAATCACGATTAGTTTCCAGTGCAGATTATATATACATATATATTGTTAACAATCTCAACATATCCATGACCGTCCCATTCCCGTGTATTTATCACGTATATACATATATACTGTATATTGTTGCTTTAATTCTGGGTATGTGTTTTTTCAAAGTACAAGTACTGTATCATAGGATTCGTTATCTTGACACCTTTCTCTCGGTACAACATCGCTTTCAAAGCTTGTGGACATTTTTTTACTGATTTGCACGCAATAGCAATAGCAATAATAATAACACGGATGGTCACGGCATCATCAATGACAACAGGACGTGAAGTTACGAATATACGGTAGGCCCACAAAAAAACACATCCGAATGCTTTCAAAAGCTGTGTCTAATGTTGGTAAAAGATCAAGTTACATTCTGAACATCAAGGTACTTTTATTACAACAGTATTGTATAATAATATTGATATTGTAGATGTTAGGTTCGAAGGACACTCTACGATGTACAGGGTGTTTCAAAATGTTACTATCTTGAAAGGTCTGATTTCTGAGAAGGTCGTTTCACGTAATTTTCTCCTTCGCGAAAATGTTCTCCGAGGCTTCGTCAATCAGAGCACGTCTTCTGTCCGTGTTTTTCCTTGACAATTCATTAACGAAGCTCCAGAGTACATTTTCGCAAAGGAAAAATTGCTTCAAATGAACTGAGGAACAACTGAGGAACCACTCCTTTCAAGGAAGTACAACATTCTGGGCCACTCTGTATACAGATGTTCCATTTGGATAATACATATTTTTCAGAATCATCGATCATGTGAAGATTGCAACAATATTATCGGGCGACTTGCTAGCCAGAACATATTTCTAATATGTATACTTTATTCATATTTTTTTATCAGCTTATTTTCTCGATGGAAATATTCCAGTTACTTTATTTTTTTTCTTGTGGTGTATCAAATAACGTTCTGTTTACATGTCTAAATACAGGGTTATTATAAATGAAATAGATTGTTGCTACTCTGTGTAAGAAAAATGCTCTTTGATACATTGAGACGTGTCTCGAACTGAATTGTGGCAATACTCTGGATCAGACATGGGCAACGAACACTCTTTCTGCCCTCGGCTGCTCTGAATTGGTCCCGGAAATGAAAATTTTTTGAATACTCTTTCTCTGGGCTTGTTCCTATCAAATATAATTTGTAAAGTTATTGTATTAATGCTACTCTTGAAACCATACAACTTTCGGTTGAACCATTTTGTCATACACCAAATAGTTTACAAGTACAGTAATCGCTCCTTCGTTGTCCTGAATCGTGGGCACGATCGTTGTCCAGTGCCTACCCACTCCACTGCCTGTCAACGAGAGGATTAGGCCAGCGCGGATCTGGTTGCCAGATGTGTCCCAGGACTGTCTAGACTGTCTAGACCCGCGCAGAACGGAGAACAATAGGAAAGGCATATGGCCAGTGCCGGATTAAGGGGGTAGGATACTCAGAATTGTTACTAGAAACTTACTAGAATATTACTAGAATAAGGGTGGAAATAAGGGTTTGCGGGAATCGATTTGTTGTTCTTATTTGAGCAAATTTTGGGCTGGGTGAGGGCTCAATCTAAAGAGGAAGGTTCAGTACAGGGTGCTCTGGTCATGAGGCTAACGAGATTATGCTTATATATAACAATATGAGTGTCCAAAGTAGAGGAAAAGTCGAGAAAAAATACCCGCAAATTCCAATGTATTTTTCTGCCACCAAAGACTTTTTTGACTGCTGTAATAACCAGAGCACCCTGCGCTGAACCTTCCTCTTTAGATTGAGCCCTCACCCAGCCCAAAATATGCTCAAATAAGGAAAACAAATCGATTCCCGTGATTGCATTCACATTAGCAGAGATTTCCCCATATTACATTCATCCAGAACGAGCTAGAGCCAATTTTAGTTCGGCCGGTTTAGACGAGATGGCGCCTAGTCAGGAGGGTACAATAGAACGTCTAGGGCTATCTGACCCAGCTGAATAGAATTTCGAAATAGCAAGCAACGCCATCTGGTGTTCATCAGGCAAGGCAGTGTTACCAAACTCTTTTTTTGCGCAGAGGTTGGTCATACTGATTTTCTAGTTACAATTTTCAGTATCCTACCCCCTTAAGCCAGCGCGGGGCCCGTAGCAAATGTTATCACGAGGCCCTATGCTTTGTACCAGGGCAGCTTGTATGAAAGACCTTTCGTTTTTTTAGCAGAAATATTGTTAATGTTTCGGCGCCCCTTCGATGAAGCGCCCGTGTGCGGGGTCCCTTTTTGTATGGAGCGGGGCCCCCCAAAGCGCGGGGCCCGTAGCATTTGCTACTTCTGCTACGGGGCTTAATCCGGCCCTGAATATGGCAAGGAAATAAGGAGTTTTTTAAAGCCAGACAGTTGACTGCTTTTGACTGCGAATGCTTTTCTTTGTCATTTAACTAGCCGTTTCAGTAAAGACGCAGTCATAAACCAAAAATAGTGTCCGGGCACGGTCGTTGTCCGCTCAAACCCCCGACCTTTGGACAACGAAGGAGCTTTTACTGTAATTTAGGAGGGACAGTTTGCCGAAGCAGCCTGTATTCTCTAGCAAGGGGAAACGAAATTTCAAGAGTAACTCTCAAGGTCAGCTTCAACGCACGCCTCAATGTCTTCAGCAGATTTCTTGCTAAGGAATAATATTTTCTAAAGAAAATAGCATCTACTTTTACGGAGTTTCTGACGTCAGTGGTTTCTCAGTGCTTGAGTTTCAGAATGATGGATCAATCATATCGAAAATTTTAGTCATCTCTTCGGCAATTATTTACAGTAGGGGATTCCTCGCCGATTTCAATAATCGTGAAACATGTTCTCAAGGTCCTCATTCTGAACAACTTTGTCCTATCCGTCTTTGGACGACCTTGATTTGCGAGATAAGTTGTTCGGAATGATGACCTCGATAACATATTTCAGGATCATTGAAATTGGCGAGGAATCCCCTATCGTAAATAATTTCCGCTTTTCCAAATATACTTGTGTGGTGTCTCCACAGTTTACACCCTCTCGAGAAGTAGCTCGTATATACGTACACACACAATTCCAACACTCGTACACTACTATGTAATAAAAGCATTTTGAAACACGAAGCGTAACTTCATTTTGTGGAAACATTAAACGTTTCTTGTTCGAAAGCGTTCGAGTACTATTCATAAACCATTCTATGTCCTTTACTTTCTTCAATGTGACAACCGTCTGAGATATTTCATACAATACATACATTCTAAAAAAAAACAGTTGTAATTAAACGATTACATGTAGTTTTAATGGCTGACAGAGCGCTTTATCAGTTAAGTTTTTCGAATTTCTTTCTCGATATTGACTGACTGCTATAAAAGACTCTGCATAACACGTGTTGATATTCCACATAGCAAAATTTCTTAGATAGGTACTTCATCAGAAGAACAAACAAGACAAAAATAGTTTTCACCACTGACGAGTTAATCTTCTTTTCTTCAGCACGAAGCATTCCTTACGTAAATGTAGATGCAGACAAGAACCGCTGTACATTCGACCCTTCACATTAGCCAGGAGTTCACTGCTGGTGTAATTTTTATCGAGGGTGACAGTGTCAAAGTTCTGGTCGCTAATTTTTGCCAAACATACACAAATGTCAGACCAAATTTAATATTATTTATTTGTGTTCAATTCAAGGGATGCAGCATTTCTTCGCAGTTTAAACGCCTTTGCTTTACAAACGAAGATTTCTAGTTTCGTAAACGTTAAATATCTCGGCGACTAATGGTAAAGAAAACCATCCAACTATAAATTTAAAATGAAATGCTAAAGCAAGAGAGTGAAGGGTGAGTAAGAGGAGCTGGCAACGTTAGTGGGGATCGAAGCGGACGTTTTGTTAAAGCACCATTATTATATGTGTACAAACAAAGTGATTCTTTCATTTAGAAATATCTTGTTTATACAGGGACTCTAATGAATATAGCTCACGAAAAAGCAATTTAGATCATAAACTGATTCAAATTTTCAACGTGATAATGGAAACAGGCGAACAACGGTGACGCGGTTGTGCGTTTCATTCTGAAACTTATTTTCAGGATGAATGGCCCAATCGTGTTTCAGTGTTACAGTGTATCCTCGTTTAAGCATGGACAGAACTGTCTCTTGATATAGTGAACGTACGAAACATTACTTCTATGAAAATTGGATAGCACGAGGGAACAAACTTTCTGTCGCTGGCGAATCCAATTTATACTAACAATTTAAGAGGTATTATGGTCAATGTTGATTTCTTAAATAGGTCTATATATTTTCTGTTAGAGAATCTGTCAGCGTATTTGAATAGAAATCTTTGATCTCAAGTGTGGTTTTTTCGTTAGTACATTTCTACACGCAAAAATAATTTAATATGCAATAACATGCAATAATTAGCTAATAAATTTCAGGACAGACTATCGAAAAGAAAAGAAAATTATCATGCAACGTAACAGCACATTGAGAGATATTTTATGGGCTAAACTTCACTTTCGAGGATCAAAAATATTGGGCTCTGTTTGATATAGTTCCGTAGATTTTGACGAGACGATTCCAAAAATGTCTGTTTCAAAGTTAGTTTACTGGTTCAAAAGTTATACGTGTGTAAAGTTGAACGTTTTTACTGATTAGGTAAGTTCGCCGCCAAGCAAGTTTGTAAATATGCAAACGGAACAAAATAAAGAAAAGAGTGCTATAAAAGGATACGATACATGCAGTAATTAAAAAATATATTCTTCAGTAAAAGAGTACTAGTTTGGACGTCCTATATTCATATAATATAGTCCTATAGTATTTAACCCTTTGCACTCGGAGCAATTTTAACTGGAAAATTAACCATTTTTTCCGACCTAGAATAATTCTATTCTACAGGGTGTCCCAGCTATCTTGACCACCTTGAATATCTTTGTTGTTTTTAAAGATACGTCAAATGTCTGAAGGACAAAGTTGAATGGCAAAATGGGGCTCATACGATAGCAAAACAATTTTTGTTTTTATATAACTTTTTTTAGAGATATAAGGTCACCTTCATTTTTTTTAAATAGAATGAGGTATTTTTTAATACATCAATCGATGCAGCTGGACATTCGTTATAAAAAAGTACTAACCTATGTATGTCGAAAAGTTAGTAGTTCAGGAGATATTTCAATTTAAATAACTCTAAAATACCATTGCGGTCGTACTAAGACGTTAGCGTTTACTTACTTATGTAACGACTTAGTTAGTACGACCGCAATGGTATTTTAGAGTTATTTAAATTGAAATATCTCCTGAACTACTAACTTTTCGACAAAGATAGGTTAGTACTTTTTTATAACGAATGTCCAGCTGCATCGATTGATGTATTAAAAAATACCTCATTCCATTTAAAAATATGAAGATGACCTTCATATCTCCAAAAGAAATTAAATAAAAACAAAAATTTTATTGGTATCATATGAGCCCCATTTTACCATTCAACTATGTCCTTCATACATTTGACGTATCTTTAAAAACAACAAAGATATTCAAGGTGGTCAAGTTAGTTGGGACACCCTGTATATGATTTTTTCCATTTTATGGATATGAACTTGATATAATACGTCATACAACACTTAAATGTTTAGTGATTGGTTTAGATCCCAATATATTTAATAATGTAAACAATATTTTGAATAATGGTACAGCAATTATTAATCTCAGAGTCACCAGTCGAGTGCTAAGGTTTAATGTTTGGAGGTTCTACAGGGTGTCCCAAAATTCCTTCAACAGCCGGAAATGGGAGGTTGCTGACGTCATTTGAAGCGACATTTTCCTTAGCAAAAATGTTATCCGCAGCTTTGTTTAGGAGTTATTAACGAAAAACACGGACCAATCAGAGCGCGATCTAGACGCGAGTTGGCACAGTCCAGTCCAGTCTAGTCGGCGCGCCAACTGTCTATTGGCTGACTGTGCCAACTCGCGTCTAGGTCGCACTCCGATTGGTCCCTGTTTTTCATTAATAACTCCTAAACAAAGCCAAGGATAACATTTTTGCAAAGGAAACTGTTGCTTCAAATGATCTGAGGAACCTTCCATTTCCGGCTGTTGAAGGAATTTTGGGACACCCGGTATAGTCTTGTAGTATTTTGTAGATTGCTAGATCTGTATTCAAAGCAGTAGCAACAGATCTACGAGGAAAATATGTATACAATTTCTATTTAAAATAGGAACTCGGGCATCCTGTATCTTGAAAATGGCTTCTAGAAAAATGTTTGCCAGCTCGTGCGGTTTAATTTTCATATCAGGATTTTTCGTGGTGATGGAAGAGGCAAGGATCCATGCTTGAGCAAGCGGCACACTGTACGAGCAGTTGGAACCGAAAAGATTGACTTCACAATTTGATCTGTCGCTCATTTGTAGATGAACGGGATGTGCATGTTGCCGGTAGCGCGACGAGGTACGGTGGTCGTTGGTGGTAGTGGTTGCGGTGAAAGAGGTGACAACGCCGATAATAATAGCAGTAGCCCCTGTGGTTCGACTGGCGATGCTGGTTACAATAATGAAAGCGGTAGCGATGTCTCCGCCCCTCGTACGGGTACTCGAAACACTCTAAATAGCGGGGATGACGATATCAGTGGGTCGAATGCGAATCCTCGGAAATCCCTAACGGTAGAGCCACGTCCGTCTCGTGCTCAGGGTATAAGAAAGCTCCAGAAGTGTCTGAGTACTACTACCAACCATTACGAGGTGGATCCCTCGTCGTTGAACAACCTTCCAACGTCTTCGCTATTCTCTGGTCACCGTAGCACCGAGATGAAAAGCTATCCGCCGATCGGTCCACAAGGTTCTTTGAACTACCAGAATATCCTCTCCAACACCAGACAGTATAACAGTTTCGGTAGTATCACTGAACGCAATTATCACTTTTTATATGCAATTCTATTACCTATCATACTAAAATTCTGTAGACCGTCAGATTTTGTTTCTATGTTACTGAATGAGACAAGTCTATTCCTCTTCTAAGTGCTTTGTTTTCTTCGTTTCGTTGTTGGTTTGATTTTACACTGTCAATAGAGCGATTCTTCTACGATAGGCTCCGCGCGATCGATGGAGACCAGAATATCTTGAACGGCGTTCTATTATCCAATCGGTACTGGGTGTCCGGGAAATTGTGGTACAGCGAGAACGGCAGACTAGACAAATGTTTTCATATAGAAATATAGATATTATATTTTTCTTTTTTTTCTGTGATGCGACGCCATAGATTAGAGAAATTCACGTTTCCATTGCGGCACAGAGAAAACGGCAGACTAGACAAATGTTTTATAGGGTAACTGCACCAGTGAATGAAAATTTAAGAAATTGTTCAGGAAGATATTTAATTTAAAAAAATATATGTGAATTAAAGGAATCTCATATATGCCAAATGGCTCCCTATACTTCATTTGTCAAAAATAAATGAACACAAATAAAATGAAATTATTATTATTTTTCTTTATTAAACGTTAAATAAAAAATATAAAAAAATACCAGTTAATGAACACTACATTCTTATTGTTAGTCTTAGGCTTAAAATTTGTTGAAATATACAATAGCGTTCATTTACTGGTGCCCGTTTATTCACTGGTGCAGTTACACTAAATATATTTTCCTTTTTTTCTGTGATGCGACGTCAGAGCTTTTGATACATGAACATTTCCAGCTTTTTCTCAAATACGCTCGCATTTCCTTCAACTTTTCTGTCGACACATAGATCATCCGGGACGATTCAAATATATCTGTGAAGCAAATGTTTCATGCATTTGTTGACACGGTTCTTGTATGTTTCATCAAACTTCTAACGAACGGTAACACTCGTTTAACGAAACAGATACAGTGAGAATTGTGACTTGATCACTTTGAATATTAAAGTTGTTCTTGACGATAGGAAAAGACGTTAATGTCTGCAAAAATTCGTTACAATTTACTATTTCGTTTACAAATATTCTTCGTCAAGGCATCATTGAAGGGTCATTCCATGCCGAATCGATCACCTTTTGCAGGCACCATCGTCGATTTTGTTCTAAATGAAATATGTTGTAGTCCATGTGAAATTGTGGGGGGTTTAAGTCATCATTTAGCCGGTTTCGAATTTTTTTAGAAATGGCAGGCCGTCGAAGTTTTCAGTTTTTGCCCATTTTGGCGAAAATGGGCCTCACTTACGAATTTTTATCTCAGGAACTGTTTGTCCGATTGAGCTACATTTTTTTTGTTTTATTCGGAAAGGATTGGGCTATTACAAAATAATTTTTTCAACCTCGAAGATCAACTCTGCTGGTATCTTCTCAAGAGCGCAGCGGTATAGACAACGAACCTTGATATGGGTGCGCTCGACTCCCCTCTACCTGAATGGGGGGTACACGGCGTCCTTTACCAGTTCATTGTGACGCCAATTTTGATGGCTCCATCATTTTAAAGGGGAAACTTCAAGGAATATAACCATATTTTTTCAAAATTTAAATCACTCTGGCCCCTCATCGAAAAAAAACGTAAAAAAAGAATTTGTTTATATTTTTCGACATTACAAAGTTGATTTTCAAGGTTGAAAAAATTATTTTGTAATAGCCCAACCCTTTCCGAATAAAACAAAAAAAATGTAGCTCAATCGGACAAACAGTTCCTGAGATAAAAATTCGTAAGTGAGGCCCGTTTTCGCCAAAATGGGCGAAAACTGAAAACTTTGACGGCCTGCCATTTCTAAAAAAATTCGAAACCGGCTAAATGATGACTTAAACCTCCTCTAATTTCACATGGACTACAACATATATATCATTTAAAACAAAATCGACGATGGTGCCTGCAAAAAGTGATCGATTTGGCATGGAATAACCCTGAAACAATTTCATTCCAAATAAGAACGTTTCCGAAAAAGTGGGCGCATTTGAAAAAAGACGACAACATGATTCACACTTGACAATTTCTGTTAATAATGGGACGCGGGGTATGGTATGAAAAATACGAACTGAACCGCAGATGTTTCAGAATATCGAGAACGCAGGTTCAAAAGTGACGGACAATAGAGGCTCGCTTAACTTAACGAGATATGAAATTTTTATTTTTCAGCAACCGTTTGGTGTCGATGGTGACATCGCACATGATGAACTTAATTTTTTGTAAGTGGAGTCGTTCGTTCCGTTTCACGGACACCTTCTCTCTCTCTCTTTTTTTTTTTTAACCGACAACGTATGGTCCGAATACGTGCAATCGTAGCCCACCATTCGACGAGTGAAATGATCACACATAGTCAAAGTTCTGACAAGAAAACATGCATGAATGAATTGTGCCATGTTGCAGCAGCTTTCAAGCTTTTTTAAGAAGGAGAACAGTTTTTCGTTTCCACCGAGTGATCTTTTGTTTGCGATCATAATATGATCACGTAGCATTATGGAACAGACAGGAACGTCGCATACAAGAAGTAGACTGCACAGTCTCCTCCACATGCACAGTACGTTTCCGTTTAAAATCATTGTTTCTTTCGAAAATTATGTCATCGTTGACAATCTTTTGCATATTTTTTACGTGTTTTTATGAGGTGTCATCCTCCCACAATTTGCCGGATACCTTTTCTATGTATGTCGCAATATGTCTGTGCGAAATGGAACAACCAAATCTCTTTTTTTAATCTCGAAATAATCGAAAACGTGTCGCGTGTATTTCGAATAGAAACGACGGATAACTGCGGATTTTAATGTAAATACAATTATTGTAATTATTGAAAAATGAAATACATTGTTATCCGACTTCCATTTCTTAGAATCGCGTTGGAAAAATTTTATTCTGCATAAAAATCCGCGAGTTATTATTTATACTGGCAGTTGAAGTTAATCGCCAACTGAAGAAGAGACGGCCGCGTTTGAGATCAAAGTTTGCATCCTCGCAATTATTTGTTGAATATTCGAAAGTCCAGAAAATGCTTGTTACGACAGAGACTTACTCGTAATACTTCGTATTCCCTTTGAGTCTTCTATTTCGGAGTCAGTTATAGATTTTTGAGATCGAAGAGCACATTCGTTGCGCAACGAACGAAAATAAAAAGAGAAATTTGTAAGCTCGTGGAACGCTGTTGCGAAGATTGGTCTTCCGTTATCTCGTATCCTTTTCCCGCTGTGTCTGATTGATAAATACTGTCTGGTCTTTGCTGAGTGTCGATCCGTACCTTCGGCAGAATTTACTTCTCTGCATCGCATCTTTGTTTCTTAATGATCTGCTCACTCGCTCTTGATCAAACCACTTTTCTCCAAGACTACACGGAAATGGCACATCATCTAACTTGCGTGATTTCTAGTTCTCACTCTGCACATTCGATAAAGATTACTCTACCGCGTTCTTTCCGACTTTTCCTCTTCTATCTGCCTTATTATTTCAGTTGACTCTTTCTCTCTAATAGATGTGGCCTAACGATACATTTGAACTAACTTATTGGCTGGGTGTACGATGTATGGAATATCGGATATGCAGGATGTTAATGAAGATCGGTCACATTCCTTCAAGATCGATTCCGCCACAGTGAAATCCATATGCGCGCGATATACAGTGTCCCGGAGTCGCCAGATCAGGCAATTTACCCGAATCGAGGGGAAAAAGTTACCATCTCTGCCAGTAGCGGATGAGTCGCGTGACATTATGACACGTGCACGACAGAAACGAAACGCGTCACGTGGCGGAAACGTGGGGAAACAGTGTCGTAGAAGGGGAAGGTAGAGTGTGGACACAAGTCTCGATCTGACGACTCTGCAGTGTTCCTTCTTTATGATGTAGCGCTTATGTTGCTCACCCGTATTTGTAATAAGTAATACTTATTTTAATGTCTTGTAGAAACATTATACTCTTCCTCAATTACAGATTTATACTTTTATTTGGCATGGATAATGGAGCCAATAAGTATAAAATAGCAGTATGTAATTCAGCTGGGAAATTTTACATTGAAAATATGTTTCAAGTTGCCGAAAACGATTAAAGAAAATGATTTAGAAATATAAAATTTAGACTGTCACTGAGGTTTTTAAAGACAACCTTTTATTTAAAAGTAACAAGGAATTGTAAAAATAAGATAACAGTACCATGAAACAAGGTAAAATTTGTTGTCCTTGTTTCGCATATTTTGCTTCTACTCGTTCACATTGTAGTGATATTGTTATACATATTTTGTATAGTGGTGGTAACGATGCGGTTATGTTGATCCGTGTCGCTAGAGCGCTCTTATAAAGATGGAATATTATAGTTATAACTGTGAACACCATTCTTTATGGCTCAGTTTATAAATATTATACGTTTATAACATAATCAACATACAGGATTTCTAAAGAATATTCATATCGCCCCTACCGTGCTTTGCCTCCTCATACACTCTACAGGAGTTGGGTGGGGAGGACCCAGGAGTGGGGAGTCATCTGCGACTCGCGAGCCGCAAGTTGCCCATACCAGTACTATACATAGTAACGATTAATACCACAGTAACTCCCACAAATATTCGGACACTCTTAAGAAGTCGATAACTTTTTTACAATTGGACTATACGATTCGAACTTTTTTGGGAAGCTAGAGCAATTATAGTAGTTTACTACAGGATGTGAAAAGAAATTTTTTTGAAAATTGCAATTGGTCGGAATTGTATACTAAGCACTAAAAGTTGCGTTTCACAACTTTTTAATGTGGGCCTATATTCAAAATTTTTAAAATACGTTTTGTAGATCTGTGTCAATTATATGTACTGTGAAAGTTTCATCGAAATCGGTTGATGCGGAAAAAAGCGACAGGCATTGAAAGATGTGAAAATCTGCAATTTTGACCATCTTTAAACTTCGTAGCTCATTGCAACGTCGACCGATCTTTACGAAATTTTCAGAATATGTTTAATTCGCAAAGATCTACAAAAAGTATTTTTTAAATTTTCAATATATGCTCGCATAAAAAAGTTTGCAACTTTTAGTATTTTTTCTACAATTCCGGTCAATTGAAATTTCTTTCCACATCCTGTAGTAAACTAATTGCTCTAGCTTCTCAAAAAAGTTCAAATCGTATAGTACAACATTAAAAAAGTTATCGCCTTTTTATGAGTGTCCGAATATTTGTGGGGGTCACTGTATTTGTGATATTGTTTCAGTCGAGCGAAGTGCATTTCAGTCGTGTTTATAATTAAATGTCGAGGTCCAACATGACATTGAAAGATTTATTTAGTTAGTTCATTTTTCACGAATATCTAAGCAGCATGTATGTACATTGAAGCGCAGAAGGAAAACGTAAAAACTGGTGGTGCTCCGCGCGTTTCTGTTGAGAATCGATCTTAAGCGAATATACTTGGATCTTCATCAAGATCTTGTGTAGACGCGCGCGCACGTGCGTGTATGTATACCAGACGAATACGAAAACATTTAGACAGTTCAAGGATGTTAAAGAATGCCTTTTAGTGAAATATGCATACATATACATACATATATATTACTGCTACTGAAATTTCGTTTCTTTCTATAGAGTGTGAATTGTCTGTGCTCATTTTGACTCTATATATATATTTTTCAGTTTTGGAATCAGGTCATCCTTTATGTTCGAGCTTTGAAGTGTCTCTGAGAGTGTGGGATGTGTCGAACTTGCAATAACTTGAGTAATGATTGATAATTGCAGCTAATCTTTTCGCCGAAATAAATACATGATTATCTACAACGTTATATCACGTGTCTGGTATTCGAACACTGTAATATTGTGTGCAAGATTTTTAGAACTGTTACGTGTTAGAGACCGAATTACGCAAAGAGATGGGGCTTGTTCCGCTCAAGATCTATTAGAAAATATGACGTGCAAATTTTCAGTAGTTCTGTTAGATACGTCCAATTCTACACACTCGGACAAAAAAAAGACAACACATGTGTGACGGTGTATTATTGGATTCTGAATAACTTATTCAAAAGAAAAATGAAGGCGAAGTTTCCGATTACGTCCATGCTCAGAATTCGATGAAATTTTGGAAATAGGTTCTTTTTTTACTAAAATGATGATTGTCAGAAGGATTTTTGGCGACTCGAAAAAAAAATGTTTACCATTTTAATGTCACTCTCTACCTCACCGACATTACTCCAGGATTTTCGTTCGCGTGGACGGCCCCCCACCACATAACCCAAACTCATGCTGATCGCATAATCTTCTCATTGCAGATATTCAATTAATTGGTTTAACAATTGGAATTTTGGAAACTCTCCAGAATATACATATTTGATATCTTCAACTAATTGCAACAATGGATCATTACCAGCTTTGTTGACCTAAGAGCGCACCATATCTCATCACAGATTACAATCGCACCTACGACTTTGTCAGTAAGGTAGAGAGTGACATTAAAATATTAAAAAAATGTTGTCGGTAAGATAGGGACTGACATTGAAATGGTAAAAAATTTTTTTTCGAGTCGCCAAAAATTCTTCTGACAATCATCATTTTAGTCAAAAAGGAACCCATTTCCAAAATTTCATGCAATTCTGTGCATGGACGTAATCGGAAATACAGCCAAAATGAATAAAGCGTAATCACTGGCATCTTGCAATGTTTCGTTACAAACGTTTAGCTGTTTTGAAAATGCACAGTATTCCTTCCTTAGAATCACGCTTCACTAACTTTTTTACAGCAGCGTCACCATCCCCACCATCCATTGCGCTAGTTAACAGTAAATGTAGTTTTAGAGTGATAAATCCACGCATGGAGCAATCATATAATTACTTTCTTGCTTAAAACATGTCTTAGCTAAACAGAGTATTTGAATCCAACAGCGGGACTTGTCAATTGCACTGATTATCTGCAGGCTGGTTTGTTGTATCAATTTTTAGTCCAATTAACTTTAGGTACGGTGGACCAAATCTTATGAAAATTTTAGGCCACGAATATCTGATTAACAAAAATGTGAAAGCGACATTTTTAATGCAAAATCAAATATAAACAGGGAAGACGAATACAAGAATGTGTCTAGAGTCTTAGACAACCTCAGTGCAACCTTGAATTAGCTATGCCTTGATTCTCTTCTACGGTCTGCAAAAAGGGGGAATAAGTTTAACGTCACTCATTAAACCATATTTTCTGTTGTCACATTCTTAGCCCCAAAGAACACTCGATTACGGGAAAGGAATACTGTAGCACATTTAAATTAATGTACACTGTATTTACAAGTAAAGTTTCTGCGAATATCTCGGAATCTAAAACCGACCGCCAAAAACTTTAAACGGAAACGTTGTTCAGATTGATGATCTTGGCGACATTTACCATCGTAGAGGAGGTTTCCTCTTATATTTCGTATTTTTGTTATGATTTTAAAATTTTTCAAACGACAAGCGACTACTAGACTGCGGATCTTTATGCATTTATGGCTTATGAAAATTTTCAAAAAATCCTGGAACGTACAGTCCGACAGAATCCAGTACGTTTTTTATCTATTTTAGATTTACAAGTGCTACTACCGCAGAAGATAAAATTCTATTCGATTCCACTTCCTTCAAATTTCTCTGCAAAAATTGAAAATCTCATAAACATCCGTAGTCCGGTGATTTCATGACATTCTTTTATTTAAATTGGGTATATCGTTCAAAGGATCCAAGACCTTTGACAGCACACGTGCGCTTCCATTTGTCCGAGTGTGTATTTCCAAGGGAGTAACGTCAGTTCAAATTAGGATCTAGTGTCTCAGGACTTGATATATATTTTACGAAACGCATTGAAATGTAATTAAGCCGAAGTATTGTCTCTGCGTGCCTTTTAATTTCAGACGTGGAAAGTTGAGAATGACATTTAGCGACAATGTGTTGTACTTCTGTGTAACCAGTTTAGGGCACAGCGCCGTGTGCTGCTTAACGTTAACTATTAATCTTAACTACATCTCCGCCGAATTGAATTACTTAAAACACCGTATCCTTTGCTATATCCAGCGCGGCGGCGCGTGTTTTCTGTGAAGTTAAAATCAGTTCATCCGATCGACTTGATGAATGCTGAATTGAATGAAAGATTTTATTCTGTGAACTATCCTCTCAAGAGAGATACTAGTCGTCATAGTCGTTGTTGTTGCTGTCGCTGTTATTATTATTATTGTTGTTGTTGTTATTGTTGCTGTCGTTGTTATTGTTGTCGGTGTGATTATTGTTGTTTCTTGACATTGTCGCTATCAACACGACACACTTTGTTGATCGTTTTCTTTCACACTCTGACCGACTCTCTCAACGCAATCCTCTCTCTCTCTCTCTCTATCTCTCTCTCTCTCGTTAATTCATTGATAAGAACGCTACGTGTCAGAGATGTGTATTGTAATAGATGTTGCATGCCCGTTAAACGCATTATCGGCGACCCTTCCCTGTTCAATATATAATTTTCCATTTATTGTTGGGATTGCTGGTCGGGTAGACAAATATGACAGTTCGTTTCAACGATCAAGGAGCTCGAGCATGTCGTCGCTTGAGAACATCACTACGGAAACCATCAGCTGCCTTACGTTCGCAGATTCCTACACGAAGAAAACTGGTATGTCGCACATGTTCTTCAGTTTTTAACATATTAATCTCAACCCCGAAACTTCCTACAAAATCAACGTAATTTGATTAAGGGGGTAGTCTCGTTTCTCCAGGATTGCAAGGGTGTGGGATACGCCTTCTTGTTTCGCGATAACGTAAAGATGGGGTTTTACAGTAGTCGAAAGCGCTAAATGAAAGGTCAATCTAGGCCGCTATTGCCCTCAAAAGTCCTACCTTTGTCTACGAGGCGTAATTTGGATTATTCGGAAGCATAATGCTGCGACAGCTACATGAAACCGAATAATGCAAATTACGCCTCGTAAACGTAAAAATAGGATGTTTCAGGGCGATTGCGGGCTAGATTCATCTTTAAAGGTGGGATCTCTTAAACGCATCTGGGCGCACAAGTTTGCGTTCGTGACAAATGGAGTATTAAGGTGCGTTTATACTGAGGTCCGTATGGCAAAAGTCTGTGGACTCAAGTCCACGGCGGACCTCAGTATAAACGCACCTTAAGAATCCTTAGGATCACAAAACGCTGCGTCCACACGAGCTTAGGAGATGCCACATTTATCTAGCGCAAGGATGAGCAACCCGCGGCCCTCCACAATTCCCCGTGCGGCTCTTCAAAGATTTTACATTTTGACTTTTAAAAATTCCTACAGTGTCCTGCTGTTCCACAAAAGATACATATATCTTTCGCCGTTTTTTAAATTGTATTTCTATTAATCAGTGTTTTATTTCTGTAATTTTTTATACTAGGTTTATTGTGTTAATAAAGAGATAATTTGATTTCATCATTCAGTGTTTGTGTTATCATCAGTTTCTTACATGCGGCCCGCACAACATTTTTAAATTTGTAGCTGGCCCGTTGTAAAAAAAGGTTGCTCATCCCTGATCTAGCACTTTTGACTATTGAAAAACCCCATCACCTAACCTTGGTTTCAGAGTAAATATCGGGAGAAATTATTGAAAATGCATACAATGATTAAAGTGTCTACAAGAAGTTTCGAGGAATTGATAAATAAAGTAGTGAATGGTCCTAAACATCATCGATTATAACATCATCCATTATATAGTTATACTGATAATTATGATTTCTATCGCAAAGACTGTTACACAAAAATGATACTGCTATTGACACTTCTCTCAATTGTTTAGATACCTGTCCGGTACCGACACTCTGGATCGGAACATCGTTAGGATCTATACAAACGGTGATATTTAACACGCCCGCTCGTGCAGACCGACACGCTCACCCAGTTGTTGTTTCTACTTGCAGTAAGTGACATACTATTCCTAAATAACTATTAAAGCGTAAACTTGTTCCACTATATTTCACGTTACGAAAAAGTATGTACACATATTCTCCAGCTTTATTACATGTCATCGTTTCGCAATTTTTTTGTTTAAAATATACAAGATTTCTCTTGGAAAAATCGGTATATCTCCAGAGGTGATAAATTATAGTTAGAAGCATAGGCTGATCCAATAATTACCTGCATTGTAGCTACACAATTTGTTATGATAAAAATATGATATACTATAACGATATAATAGTTAAAACAAGATCGTTTTAGGGAGGAAATCTAATATCTGTTTTATCTTTTGCAGATGGATCTACTTTTAAGTTAAAGGGTTGTATTTTATCGATAGCCTTCCTAGACTGTAACGGTGCCCTGATTCCGTACTCGTTCGAGTCCTGGAAAGACGACAGCGCGGAGGGCAAAGATCGTAACAGTACGTTCCGTTAATGATTTAAAATATTCAGTAATTACGATACTTCATAGTAAGGTGTTTTTAATAATATTTTGTGATTTATATTATTATAGAGAACCAAGGTAAATGTACAAATACTCGGATGTCACCGTCGATGACTACACAAGCAGCTGCAGGAGATGGCTTCGAAGATCGTCAATTCGTTGTACTAGTGTCGGAGAAGCAAGCGAGGGTTTTGGCGTTACCATCGCAGAATTGTCTGTATAGACAACAATTGGCAGACTCTCATATTGTAATTAAGGCAGACATTACTACTATAAAGGGTAAGTCACCTTTTTAGGTTTTATTGAAGCATGTACTACTTCAGGCCTGGCCAACACGCGGCCCGCCGGGAGATTTTATATTTCTATTGAAACTTTTGTTTCTCGTTGTATGTATGCAAAAAATATTAAATAAATTTCATTATTATAATGCACAAGTGCGACTAAGAACTCCAGTTCTATATTTGATATCTTTAATATAATTGAGTTACAGTGCAACAATGAAATAAAACAATTCTTTGCGTACACATCAAAAATTAATTTTTACAATACATCCGAGAGATATTCCAACTTAAGATATTTTGCACAACGAGTTGTAAGTGCTTTTGGATCCACATATGTTTGCGAAACATTTTCCTCGAAGATGAAATTTACAAAGAGTTCATTACGTGCTTCATTAACTGATGCCAATTTAGAAAATCAGCTAACAAAAGGTGTGTAACGTCGAACATAAATATAGATTTACAAAAATTAAGTGAAAGAAAGGATAAAAAAATATCTCATTAATAAAACCCCGAGAGTTAATTATATTGAATCATAGTATAACAATAAAGTTTCATTCATTTTGTATTTGTATTACATTTTTTAAAAGCATGTTTCCCTAAAGTGCGGCCCGTGAAACCATTTGGGTTGGCCAGGCCTGTACTACTTGTTAACCTCCCTTCTCGATACACATTTGTTTACACGTAAAATTGTATTGCACATTTTATTACTCTAACCTTCTGGTTACGCAAGGAAAAGTTTGATCGATATTTTTATCGCAATATAATCCGAGAATGGAGATAACAAATAAAATGGTATTATTTTTTTGTCCGCAGATAATGTTTGTCTGGTATGCTACGTTTCAAATGGGCACATAGCTACGTATAGTCTACCTAGTCTGAGGCCGCTGATAGAAGTCGATTTCCTGCCTCTAATAGATTTAAGGTAAGACGAATTATAATTTCATTAAGTTAGCTTTTATAGCATTTAACAAGGCAGATAATAATTATATTTGCACACGGTATATAATAATGCACTAAATGCTATTGCAACGATGCAACACTGCAACACTTTATTATATTATCGCTAACAGTAGTGTAAAATTCGCATTATACTAACACGAGTACGTTTTCTATCGATACTATTTGAGTCGGCTGTTTTCGAAATGCAGTGTAGAATAAATTCTGATTCTTAAATTGTACATTCTTAACCTGTTAATCGGCTGGTAATTTTCCAACTTACAGAAACGCATTTAATTATCAACAAAAGTAACTTGATGTGATTTTTATAATAGATGTGCAGCTGATCTAATTTGTGTCACCGATAGATACATAGAAAATTTCTTGGTTAACAGGTTAAAACTTTTGTGGATACTTAATCAATTCATTTGAAAAAGTTTGATCATGTAAATAAGATCATTTTGCATTAAGAACTTACATTTTTGCGTTTACATATTACAAAATATGTTATGGTTCTGATAGACCTGGCAGAAAATATTTGATCAAGAGAACTAAACGTCTTTTCGAATTTAACTCGTGTACTATTCAAAAAATAAATATTTTTGGTCATTTGAAACACACAAGAAAAATGCCAAGAGACAATGGTATCGATTCGATTATTTATATCATTCTTATAAGATATATTGCAATACTAATTACATAGAAATTATATAATATAATAAAAATAATTCTGACGATGACCATATTAAATTGTTTGATTGAATACTTTTTACCAGGACCAATAGAAATTGAAATCTAACATGCAGTACTGCTGCGTGGAAACTTTTCTCAAGTCATATTAACAGCTAATTATTTCAAATTGATTATCATAATATAAGTATAAAATGTAAAATACGTTATTTATACACGATATACATATGTATTTTTTAATCTTTCCATCCGGTTATGTTCGACTACTAGAAACAATAATTTCGCAGTACATAATATGTACATATGATTATGTGTGAAGTATTACCTTAGAAAAATAATAAAATTGACTCCAACTTCCGTTTAAACAATTGTCAAATTCGAAGATAATTCTGTGGAAAGGTTGGAACAGCACATTTTGCATCTAGTAACGATTTTTTCTCTAAAAATAATATTTACTCACCAGTATTTATGCCTAACACATCGAGCAAAATAATTTATCTCTTAGAGACTGTATATCATTGTGTTCGTACTTTCTCATGTCTTATCTTATACTATTCGCATTGGACGCACAGTTTCTATTCTAACACGTTAACTAAGCTCGTTTCTGATATGCATACCAGCACGTGTTATGATACATTAATATATTAAAGAACGTTTTACTTTTTCAATGCAATCAACTAACATCTCGACATTTTTCGTTTCAATTTATAAATAAGTTCACAAGGCATAACCAATATGTTATTGTAGCGTATATAATATAATCATGGTACAATATATCAGTGAGTAATTACACCGGTAAACAACTATTTGTTTTGTGTTTCAATAACCAGTAGGCAAAAGTCTTATAGATTTCGATGTGCTGATCGCGAAACCGAAAGTCAATTTTCTCTATTTCCTTCAGGGTTAGAGATTATTTCATTTTGAAGAAAAAATCAAAAACTCAATTTTAAGAATCTGTTTTGCTTCAATTGTCAAAGTTATACCAATGACTTTTTCGTAGCACGATTCGGTGGACACTCTGAAATACAACTATTTATTTTTTATAACACTTTTCGAAACATCATTCGTATAACTTCCACGATGAATACAATAAAATTTTTGAAGTCGAAAATTTGCTTTTCTCATATTGACGACGTTCAACTGAGACTCCTACATTATTTTCTAAGAAAACGGTTGAGTTGTGTGAACCATGGTTCCTTCAAAATACAGTGGCGGACAAAATAATGTTTAAATAGTTATGCATACGAGATAACTACCACAATCTTTACAAATCAAAGTTTTAAAGTAACAATACATTTTTTTATAAATATCTGCATCTTATAAATGGACAGCAGATTTGATGCACTTATGGCAAAAATGATTAGGTGCAATTTAAAACAGTGATAACATTAAGAGAATTTAAAAATACTGTTATATTATTTTCAACCTATTACATATATTAAGAAAGAAAATAAATATTTATTTCGTTCAAGTTTATTGCAATTCGGTTAGAAAATTTCTTTCATGCCTATAGATCCGCTCTCTCTCTTTCTCTTTCTCTCTCTCTCTCCCTCTCTCTCTCTAACATAATGGAAGCGAAATAACTGCAAAAGGGGACAGAAAATGTATAGTTTATTTGGCGGACAACAGTAGGTTTAATTCTACATTTTTGTGATTACAATTTGAATATTTAAACATTTTATGTGTAAAGCAATACTTCGTTTCCGTGAATTATTTCAGCTAAAATTGCGCTAATTGAAACACGAATACCTTAATACGTGTGTATATTTATATTTTAATAAACATTATTAATACACGTTAGTGTATTATAGCATGCTTCATGTAGACCTTTATACTAGCACTTCTACTGCACCATGTAAAATCTCTTTTATAGTTGGCTGCATCAATGAAAAATCTCCTACATTGAATGGTCACTTCTATATTGTTGATAATGTTCGATGTATATCTTCAAGTTTTATTCGCCGACATTTCGCGTGTCCAAAGTGTCATAGACATCAATTAATGAGAATATTTATGTCCCCATTAGGAGACACATTAGCAGTATCACCGAACTTTATTTATTCCTCGTATATTTCGTACACATTTTATTCAACGCACATACTAATAGACAAAAGAATATTATCTCATCACTTTTCACTGCTAAGCGTTAACACGTAAATTAATATTGTTAGAACGGAATATTTTAATTTCTCCAGTTTTCTGGAACCTACCTTTCAATGTGCAGGGTGGTTCGAAATCGAGGGTGTAATATCTGGTGAACCACCCTGTAGAAACACCATTATCTTAGCACACAGCTGGAAATATTCTGTCATTTTTTCAATTTTGGATAACTATTTCGTGACATAACTGAGAACATACTATACGTTCTTCGAAATAATAAAATTAATATTTGCCACATCTGATATTGATTCACATTCTTAAATGCCTCGTTCTTATCATCGGTGTCACTATTATTGGCATGCGATAACTGGCAGGCGGTATTGATCAGCTTCAAATTTCTATGTAACTGTTTTTACTCTTCCTATATTTTATATAATATTCTAGTTTGTATTCATATTTCTGTGTACCGACAGCATTATATCGTGCAAATTTATACTTACCATATTAGCATCACGTTAATAAATGTAAAATTTTTAAAAATTCCAACGTATGCGCTTCTATACTGCTCTAATTTTTTTTGGGTTGTGTGTTTACAAGGTTACAGAATTTCGTACTTTAAATTATTTATCTCAAGTATAACATATTAGTAGATTAGTCGATTATACATTTCGATATTAAAAGTAGCTAATGTTCTTATTCCTTAATGCACGAATCATTTTACCTCGATTTTTATACATGAATATCTTCTAACATAAGTAGTAATTATACATTCAAAAATAGATGAACTTACTATATTGAAACCACTTGTATGATTCGAATAATTACACAATTAGATAAAAGTAATTTCACAGTTTTCTGGTGAAAAAGTACTCGTCCGTTTTGTAGGAAGCGTCATCAATAATTTCATCAAAATTGGACACTTCGACACAGTTATTTGTCAGAGTTGAATTTGTTATATGTAGAACGCGTACATTTTATATTTATAGCATAATCAAGTACGCAGAGTGCAAGGTAGACAAATTGCTGATGACATTTAATAACATTTCAACATTATTTTTATCCCAAGCAAATCTTTATCACACATTAACTACCATGGAAATCATAATCATAAGGAAATATTGCAATAATTATTTGCTACTTTTCAATCGGAAACCATTACTGTTGAGGTTTTCAGCGTTTTTTACTGTTAAGGTTTCCGAGTGTAAGCTCCAATTTGACAATCTCTGAAAACCTTTACATTTTGCGTGTGACAATTTTACGTTGCAGTTATGGCAACAACAATAGCTGATTTTACATTTCAACGTTAAAATGATCACCGGTGATCACTGTTGTAACAATTTGACTCTGGAATTTTATGCAAACTTGTAACTAGACTGCGGATTCTTATGCATTTATCAAGAAATTGGTTAGATGAAATATAAAACAGTGAAAAAGTAATGAGTCTAAAAATAGTGTTATTTTGCATAAAGATCCGCAGTCTACTTATAACATTTCTTCGCGAACTTACAGAAATTAAAATCATATTAAAATTGATTCTTATCATGATATCTTTTGCCAAGTTATAAATAAAATGAAACTGTAATAAATTTTTATTAAATTATTCTGTAACTTGTTAAATATTTTTATACAATTTTTATGCAATAAGCGCATAATGTTCCGCAGTCTAATCATTACAATTAATGTATTGCAGTTAGGTGACGCACAGTGGTAAATGTTTCGATTTTAGGTGGACAGAAATCATTTTTCTCAATTAGTGAAAAACATATTCAATTGAGAAAATATATTGCGTTATTAGACATACTGAACCAAATAATTTTAACAACTATATCTCATTATTTTCATTTTTTATCCATTAACGACTAGGTGAATGTTTGAAACTGCGGTACATGTACTAATTTCACTAATTTTTGTGTGTGCATTGAAAAATGGAAAGTAAGTATGTACATATGAAACTAATTTATATTTTCTCGTTTTAGTTTCAAACTAAAAGGAGGAAGTAAATAAAATGAACCATAATCAAAAGCGTTTTTTTATGCATGAGCAAGCTGCAATTTTTTTGTATATTTTATCTATATCAATTACTTAACAATGTTGAAGAAAAATTAGCTGCTACAACCTGCTACTTACAATAGTGACAAATTATTATATTTAAATGGGGCTGTGATGGTAGCTCTGGGTATGTAATATGTAATATGTAATTAAGTTACTGCAATTACAATTTTTAAAAAAGTAATCATATTAAAGTCATTTTCTTATATTTACAGACTTTACCTTCTATAAGTCCGAAATATAGAAATATAAGAACAACATAAGTACGTTTGTTATAATTTTTATGTTCAATTCCATCATAACAAAAAAATAAATATGATAATTGTAATTATCAAGTATCAAGAGGATATAAATTATTGAAAAATAATTTTGTCCACCTAAAATCGAAATATTTACCACTGTGTGACGTCCCTCGTTAGTATAATTTAAATCATGCTCAGTCTACATCATTATACAGTGTGGTCGTTTCTAAGTATGGACAAACCATTATCTTTTAAAATAATGGAGGTACAAAAAATGCTTATATGGAGATTACATGGTACGAGGGGGTAAACTTTCGGCAGAAACAATTTCTTCTAATTATTGATCTAAGAGACGCGACGATCATTTAATAGTACACATAAATAAAAATTGAACAAACTAAAGAATACATATATTTATTTTATTTGAGTTTAAACGATTTTCAAGATGCGGGCATATGAATTGAACTAAAAATTCTGTGCGGCACTTGACTTTGAAAAAATACTGGTGCATCATGGAACGATATTTAATGTCTGCACAATATGCTCGAATAAAATAAATATCATCAAACCGTAACTGAAGTCTTATTATTAGTAACTGAATTAACAAAGAATAAACTGGTACAATGATTGAAATTTAAATCATATATTGTCGATGATTATTGTTCCACGATGGAGCACATTATATATGTATATAGAGTCTATAATAATATAGATGATAGTTCACGAAATTTATTTTTACAAAATAAACGAATAGTTCAGGAAATATAAAATCCTCTAGGAGTACTATATTTGCAATGCTATATACCTCTTGCGAGTGCAACGACACGTGGGTATTTAATAATTGCAGTAATCGCATAAATAGAAATGGAGATACATATTTTTTTTCTTATATTATCCAGAACTTTTCACGATTCTATTTACAATTAGAATTGTATATTGAAATAGAAAAATGATTGGTACACGAGATAGTCTAAATAATTAATTCCACATATTTTGTAGAACGCTTTTTACATATTCTTATACCAAGTCGATCTCTGGTGATTGTTCTATACATATAATATTTGTACATTAAACAATTAAACAATTAAAAAGTGATCTGTAGGGCAAGGAAATCTGTATAACAAAATTTTTCGCAGATATACATATATTACTAGTGCAGAAATATGGCAATTGTTAAGTGAACTTGCATCGCCGCAACCGTGAAAAATCTATAGTCTCAAAAATATATGTAGTGCAGTAAAGTCTTGATATAAGATAGTGATTTAGGATATAAGAAAATTGCCTATCCCCTCTACCAGCTGCCTCCGTTGCCGTGACAAAACTTCTTTATTTTTCGTTATTTTTTTATGGGGCTTTCGTCGATTTAATTGTGGCACTTTTCTGATTAAAATTACACTGAACACGATATAATGTCAACTGTATTTAGTGGTTAACAATTAGACAGCGAATCTTTATGCAAAACAAAAATTTTATACCTGAATTGCAACAAACTGAATTAAGGTAGACATTTATTTTCTTCGTTGATGCGTTTAATACCTTCAAAATAATATTGCAGTATTTTTACATTCTTTTAATGTTTTCACCGTTTTAAGTTACACCTTCTCAGTTTTGTCATAAATGCATAAAATCCGCTGTCTATCAATAACAAACATTTTCTACGTTCGGCACTGTCGGCGCGGTCACAAAGAAATAGCATGGATTCGAGGGTTTTTTCTTAAATCAAGACTTTACTGACTTTGAAAGTATTTCCTCTTGGTTGCGTTTTAAGAAAGAAACTGTAACGCGTAACCGTTGCGCTACTTTTGCAATCTTCCATTTATAGACGTAGTCTTAAAGATTAGTCAAAGAGAATACTGAATATACAATATTAATCGTGTTGTATTTCTACTGGCAACATTTAGCTAATATCACATACCACTGACTGGTATGCTAAAAATATGGAGAATTAGAGCAAATCTCCTCCACCGACGATTTTGTTAGCTAGTATATGAATATTTGCACATTTCACTGCACCTCACTGTTTGCGAGAGCAATTGAACAATGGTGTGTCAGTCTCATGGGCAACGTGTTCGTATTAGATCGTTTCATACTGAAGTGATCATCTTTCAGACACGATGTCAGGAAGTACGTTATACTTTCACTAATTTTAAATAATTTATTATTGCCGTTCAAGTTGCCACTTTTATTCTGTTTGAAAATTGTAAAAAGATACAAATATTATTATTCTTGACCCGATGAGCTCGGGCGACGTCAATATGTACAGGTTTATTCCGATATAAGACGACCCTGCTTATTTAAAAGAATTTAATAAGAAGTTTTATAGATTTTTTTATCAATTTAATAAGAAAATCGCTGTCCCCTCTCTATCTTTTTAATTTGTTGAAAGATATTCGAAATACGACGAAAGGCGGTCCGAAGCCATCGCCTTACAGTGACTCCCATTAATATTCGGACACTCTTAAAAAGATCATAACATAAGTTAGGGCAATTAGTTCACTGAAATTATAATTCAAATAAAAAATGAAATTATATTTCAATTTTATCAAAGTCCCTGTATCGCGTCGAAAAAATGATCGAAATGGTACGAAACGATCTTGAGATTATAATTATTCACTGGTTATGTTTACACCGTGCTACGTAAAATTGAAGTGTTTCATTTTAAGGATTATACGGGTTAACGATAGTCATGCAAACTAAAAATCTCTATTAACTCGCGTACGCATAACGCTCCACTTTTCTCCTGTCTCTGTAATCTCTAACAGTTTTCAGACCACAAAACATGGCATTGTAGACCCCATGTTGTCCATATGGGGTCATCAACTCTTTGTTAATGGCGATACCGATCAGTAAGTGAACTATAAAATAACACTTCTCCTAAATAAGTATTTTATGAAACATATGCAATGCCTTGCGTGTTCTATACATTTAATTCCTTCTCCGACACATACTATTTTCATTCCTGCGTCTCCTCTATTACATATCACGATAATTGTTTAAGCGTCATTCAAGCATTCGCTTCGATTTTTATTAACATTTTTATTATCTGGTAAAGCTTAGTCGCTGTGTACATAAGCGTACAGTTTTTTACCTTTCGATAATACGCCCTGGTACGTTCATATTTTTCATTATGCTTTTCACGTGGCTATTTGACATTATGATAATAGTCTTGTATATTTTTTACAGGATTGCAAAGACTCTTTGCTTCAGCAATAAAGGGCATGGCCTCTACCTGTCGTCGCCCACGGAGATTCAGAAGTTTTCAGTATCCAGCGAGTTTTGGTAAGCATTTTATTTGTCCAATCGCAAAAGTTGTAAATTTAGGAACAAAGATCCGAAAATTACATCTACATGATTACCGGTTGATTTTTAACAACTGAGACACAATTGACATATCTTATAGTCTGAATTAAAGGTGGGCTTAAATTAGAGAATGCTTCAAGTATGCTTATTATTCCTTTTTATTTTGTTATACAATTTTAACATACTCGTATACGCTTTAAAAATATTCAATCTGCAATTTTAATCGTACGAACACGCAAATTATGGATGTTTATGCAAGTTTATATTTTCATAAGTTTCACGGAACGTCTGAAATGAAATCAAATCTTACTTTATATGTCAACTGTTTATTAATTATAAAATAGTATACACTTTTCTATAAAATTATATATTCACTCTCATATTACAATTTTGTTTAAATATGATTTAACCTTTTAAAAGTCATAAACACAGAATTATGTTTTAGAAAATATGTTTTATAATAATCTGCTACTAACATTATAAGTATTTAACTTAATAGGAAGTAATGGAAAAGAGTAAGTCATAAAAATATAACAAAAAGAATTCAGATGGAAGTTATATACAGGGTGTCCCAGCTATCTTGACCACCTTGAATATCTTTGTTGTTTTTAAAGATACGTCAAATGTCTGAAGGACAAAGTTGAATGGTAAAATGGGGCTCATACGATAGCAAAAAATTTTCGTTTTCATATAATTTTTTTTAGAGATATGAGAGATAGAAAAATATTGTTTATAACATTTTGTCATATTATTACAAATAACGGAGATATTTAAGGTGGACATAGTTATTGCCCTACCCTGTATACAAAACTTACACGGTATAGAGGTGGGCATATTGTGACGTAAACATTTTCTGCGTGGGTGGAGGCATAGTGGGGATTTCAAGGTCATCTTGATTTTTTTAAATGGAAACACCTACTTTCTGTATCATGAATCGATAGACTGTCAAATTCTGAGTAAAAATGTATTGACCTCCATATGTCCTAAATCTAATAGTTTACGAGATATTATCGAAACAATTTGCTTTCTTCTTTGGCTAATATCTCGTTAACTATTAGGTTTAGGACATATGAAGGTCAACACTATTATACTCAGAATTTGATACTCTATCGGTCTATTGTATAAAAAATAGGACATTCTATTTAAAAAAATCAAGATGACCTTGAAATGTCCTCTATGCCTCCACCCACGCAGAAAATGTTTGTGTCACAATATGGCTCTCTCTGTACCGTGCAAATTTTGTTCATAACATTTTGCCATATTATTACAAATAACGGATATATTCAAGATGGACATAGTTAGTGCCCCACACTGTATAATGACAGTTTAAAAATCTGTATTTGCTCGTACAATTTTTCCAGCGGCGAGTTAACCGAAATGATGGGAGATTTATTCATTGGTCACGACATGCCCGAGCCACCTAAAGAAAGTTTCTTCAAAGGCCTCTTCGGTGTTGGATCGCGAAGTCTTGACAGAGAAGAACTATGTAAGTTCAAACTATCCATTCTATTGTTATACACAGAACTGGGAGCCATGAACTCTCGGGCCACACCGTACTGCTACCAATGTAATTTTCAGTTGGTGAGTCGAGTGGACGAGCATCCCGCACCGTAGCAAAACATATACCAGGACCGAACGCTGGATCGGAGGCGATTCGCGAGCGCGTGTCAACCGCCACCGGCGAGGTGAACATGGCCCATCAGATGGTTTTGGAGCGTGGCGACAAGCTCTCTCAGCTGGAAGAACGAACGGCCCGCATGATGACGGAGGCGGAGGGTTTCTCGACGTCTGCCCACGGATTGATGCTCAAGTACAAAGACAAGAAATGGTACCAGCTATGAGAATATTGTTCGAGTTCGACCGAGATTTGGAATTGCGTACAACTCTATTGTAAGGTAGTAGCGTTCACGTTTCACGTATGAGCTTCGCCGTACTAAGATACGGGAAAGGGAGACGAAATTTTTGGGGAAACAAGCAGAGCATGATGAATGAATCTGAAACAGAATCGGACATATTTGTGGACTTTGTACGCACATACAGGAAACATATTACACGGGATATAAAGAAGAGTGAGAATCGTTGTGTGCATGACTGATGTATGCGTGTAGGCGCGTGTGCGTGTCTCTATGTGTGTATCCGAGAGTGAAAGGGAAAGGGATTATCGGAAGAAAAGGAAGAGAGTCGGGAGAGAAAAAAAAAGTACATATTCATGCGATACCTTGTACAAGCAGGTAATACACACGCACATCTTTCAGCGAAGAATATAAGAAAAAAAACAAGTCGTATTGTACACGTCTGAACACAAATAAGATTTAAGTATAATATGATACGCGATCTCTCAGAATGTGTTATAATCTCTATATATAAATAAATGAATAAATATATATATATAAATAAATAAATATATATATACACAACGTGTAGCCCGAGCAAAGAAATGGGTATATACGTAACGTATAGACCAATCGAACAGATAACAAAAATGAAACGGAAGGAAAGTGGAATGGCTGCGATTAACATTAAATGAATTACTAGCGCATACATAAATTACGATAAGGTTTAAGAGCGTAAGTACTTAGGCGGGAATTAAGAGGATGATTCTACTACGTGCGAGTCAATACATACAAAATTATGTAACAATTCGCCTTTTAAACCTACGACTCTCGTTAATCCATTCGGACGTCCTGTCATGGCGAAACGTTCACGCGAAATGGCACTCGACCTCACCTGTCTTTCGTTTAAAAAAGAAAAAGAATAAAAAGGGGAGAAAAGAATATAGTGATCGATGCGCGTAGAAGAATAACATTGTCCGAATGATAATGGGGGGAAAAATAAAGAATGATCCAGGTAGCGAAGATGAAGACGCAGCGACGTTATTCCGAATGTATTGACAATAAACGTAATTAATCGAGGTAATAGCGCATTGAATAAACGTTGACCGCAGTGAAATATATGATTTATCCACGATGCTGGACCATCGGACTTTTACCACGACGATGCGATCGTAACCGTGCCGACGCACCGTCGATAAATCATGTATTAGTTGTTATTAATTGTAGTTGATCGCTAGGTATGCTATGTATATAAAATAACAAATGCAGTAGGAAATATTATACGTCAAAAAAGAGCTGTTTGTATAATAACATGTTGTAAGTTACGCTACTTCAGCGTCGCGCGATCAATTCAATCGAATTTATGCATGCGTATGTATGCGTACACTAAGATTACGAAGAAGAAACCCTACTGTAATTTAAAGGAAAAGAATTATGCGTAGCGTAGATTACCAAAAAGTCAATAACATGAGTATACATATATACGCATACGTGACAAGTTCCTTTGAATTCATCGAGACGCTGAATCGTCGTACTGCTTCCATAGCAATAACTGTATAGTTGATGTTAATGGTACTAATCACCTACATAAAATTATATTACATAATATGCCCCGCAGTGGATTAACTAGATCGCAATTTCTTCGACATTCGGATATAATTTTCCTCGGACAATACAATAGGACTTCGATTAACCGGGTCGCGATTACCCGCGATCTCAATCATTCAGGCTCTCGATTATCCGAACTCTCAGATTGTACCTCGAAATACGTACGACTGGGTTTGCTGATCTTTTTTCTTTTGCTTTACAAACAAAACGTGTTTCGAATGAGTTAAGTAAGGGCGAACTGCCAAAAAGTAAGAATATTTTTCGAGAAAAGGTGCGTCGGATTTCAATCGCGCCCATCGATATTCGCTGGTCAACAATGGCACACCAACAAAAGTCATACACGATGCACGATCGGCGAGAGAAAGTAATTTTCATTGGAAACTATACAAAATGAAAAAAAAAAATGAGAAAAGATATACGTATACAGTGATTGAAAGAAGTATGTGTTGGGTTGGAACGAAAGTTCGGGCGTTTATAAATTAAAATTGAAAGGTAAAATTCAGATATTTATTCATTAACATATTTTCCATTCTGTTCTATTACTTTTCGCCATTTTCGAGGTAACTTCTCGTGTTATTGAATAAACATATGAACAAATATCTTAATTTTACCTTCGATTCTTAATTTCGAAACGCTACGAACTTTCTTTCCAACCCAATATTATCGTTTCGTTTCAGTAAAATAATTGATCGTTAATGGCGCGTCCGCGTTAAAGTGTCCACATTTAGATTGTTGCAGTCTTGAACTAAGACGCAGTCTTGTGTAAATAATTTTCAACTGAATATTTCCGCATTGAAGGAATACACATATATTGTTGACAAAAAAAACCAGTAGCTAGCGATGGATGTTCGTGTGTTTAGGTACTTTCTCCTCTCACTGTATGCGTCTATACATTGTGTCGTAAGAGGTATTGCATTTCCTATCGAATAGAATGCTTACTGTGCAGATAAGCTACGTTTAAGTTGTCCTGTTTAGGTCTCGATTATCCGGTTGGTCTCGATGTAACCGAGCCGTTTGTAGCCGGGTTATGCCGGTTAATCGAGGCTCCGCTGTATACGCGGGTAGAGTTTCGTTTGTGAACGTTCAACCACAACCGTACTTTTCGTCAGAAGTTGCGTACTTGCTAATGACTAGACTGCGGATCTTTATGCGTTTACAGTTTTACAGCAAAATTGAGTAGATGATAATTCACATTACGCCTGGTGAACGCAAAAATAGAACTTTTGAGGGCGATCGCGGCCTAGATTGATCTTTTATCTAGCGCTTTTAACTACTCAAAAACCCCCTGTTTGCATTATCGAGAAATGAGAAGGCGTATCCCGCACCCTTGCAACCCTGGAAAAACGAGTCTAGCCCTTTAAGGAAAGAAATAATCTCTTGCAATCGATGCAAACAATTTTTATTTTACATAAAGATCCGCAGTCTACGAATAACTATTAGTGATTCTCGTACAACAGGGTGGACTAGCTCGACGCGATGTTTCGACCCCGTGGTTGCAATGTAAATGCACAAGAGAACCGAGAAGGCGATCTATTGTTCCTTTCTTCTTAATAGTACTTCTTTCTTTTTTCTTCATCGATTTGTTTGGTCGTTCGAGCGATATTCATTCCGGTAGCGGCTTTTATTCGTCCCGCTCGGTAGCGGTGACGACCTAAGAACTTTGTACGCGGGGGTGTTGCGACGAGACATAACGAGAAAAGAAAAAAATATTAAACGACGATTACGTTTAGGATACACAGAGAGAGATGCGTCGATAACCGATAAGCAAACGGAAGGGAGCCAACGCGCGACAGCGACGCGAAATGTTTTCTCGGATCTTTTGTGAGAATGAAAACGTTGTTTATTGCTCTAACAAATAGATTAGTAAATGTAAGATAGTTGCAGGTAAAGAACAGAAAATGATGATACATTACTATCTAAGTGTTTGATAATATAACATATTCTAACACTTGTTGTATAAAGACTACTGTTTAGGTGATTCTGGATTATTTATCACGTCGAACAGGCTGAAATGTGTTTGAAAATAATTTATTGTAACAAGCAAGAAAGGAAGAAGGAAATAGAGAGAGAGTTGAAACCAATATTTGAAACCATATATTTTTTCCGATGAAGGAAAAATATAGCAAACAAATGAAACGTAATTATTAATCGGAATTTCCATTGCACCTTCGTCTACGTTTGTTCCGTTCTGTGTCTCGGAGAAGACGTTCAGAATAAAAATGATCGTTTCCCAAATTATTTTCATACACAATATAGATTTCCTGTAAGGCTAGTTGTTTTGTGATTATTATAATGAATTAATTAACTTGTAAATCGTTATACGAAAATACGTAATACGAAAAGCATCGTCACTTGTTTCGACAAACCGGCAACAATTTTGCGATATTCTGCACTTGATTTTCAAAGTGAAATCCAATATATTCTATGTATTCAAAAGAGTTTTACTTTCGTGAGAACGTAAAGAGTTGTTCTGTAAAACGAATGTAATTGCTTCCTATATGTTCGAATGAACGGTAGCTACCTCTCCCACTCGCTATGCCCTTTGTATGAAATGTTCATTATTTATTGTGTCTAATCTATTTCGACGCAGTGGCCTGAATATGTAAATCTACTATTGTAAATGAAATTTTGTCCTTAGACGCAGCGAAATATCTAATACTCTCGATTTATACCATTACTAATCTAGTACAGTTCTTATTTTTCAAGAGATATAATACCATGTTATTGTAAAAGTACTGCCTCGAGGACAGACTGTATCTTGGCTCCGATTAATAAATGAGTTCGAACCAAATTCAGCGCTTATGGCATTTATGTTAACGTTGAATGGACTCTCTCTCTCTCTCTCTCTCTCTCTCTCTCTCTCTCTCTCTCTCTCTCTCTCTCTCTCTCTCTCCAGGCAATTCTCTAGTCCTCATCCGCATTATTGCAACCCCTGCGACCTTGCGCCACTTTAGCTTATAAAAGCATTGATAGGACGATTTCAAGATTTGTAAAATCGTTCATTGTACCGAATGCTGCATGACAAAATTATTTGCACTTACGAAATTCGGCAAAATTTGACAACAAATTAAATAATAGAGTTGTTGCATCTTCGAGGCCGCTGCGGTCCTGTTCTATGTATTTATTAGGTTGGTGAAAAAATAATTGCGATTTTCATCGGATTCAACTTCAGCGATTTTTCCGCGACAAAACGATAAGACACCTCTAGATTTCTAATGTTTCTCAATACCAATGATGTGTACAAAGATTTTGTATACAGGGTGTCCCAGCTAACTTGACCACCTTGAATATATTTGTTGTTTTTCAAGATACGTCAAATGTCTGAAGGACATAGTTGAATGGTAAAATGGGGCTCATATGATACCAACAAAATTTTTGTTTTTATTTAATTTCTTTTGGAGATATGAAGGTCACCTTCATTTTTTTAAATGGAATGAGGTATTTTTTAATACATCAATCGATGCAGCTGGACATTCGTTATAAAAAAGTACTAACCTATGTGTGTCGAAAAGTTAGTAGTTCAGGAGATATTTCAATTTAAAGAACTCTAAAATACCTTTGCGGTCGTACTAAGACGTTAGCGTTTACTTACTTATGTAACGTCTTAGTACGACCGCAATGGTATTTTAGAGTTATTTAAATTGAAATATCTCCTGAACTACTAACTTTTCGACACACATAGGTTAGTACTTTTTTATAACGAATGTCCAGCTGCATCGACTGATGTATTAAAAAATACCTCATTCCATTTAAAAAAATGAAGGTGACCTTCATATCTCCAAAAGAAATTAAATAAAAACAAAAATTTTGTTGGTATCATATAAGCTCCATTTTACCATTCAACTATGTCCTTCAGACATTTGACGTATCTTGAAAAACAACAGAGATATTCAAGGTGGTCAAGTTAGCTGGGACACCCTGTATAGATCTGTATAGAGTGTCCTCTGTTTAGTAACATACGAAGTAACTGCTATTATTTACGTTGTGTCTTAGGAGTTATATCAGTTTACATGAAAAACCGGTGCGTCAAAACGATAAGACATGGTGAAGAAAATAGTGATTTGATTACACTGTCCAACACCAAAGTTCCACAATTACTGTTGGGTGGTTCTTATGGAGTTCTTTGCGCTGATTCCGAATCTGCCCTTAATTTTTCTCCTAAACGCACAGTTTTTGAGAAACATAACTAAAAAAAACGTATTTTTCAACTTTAAACAAATACATATTGTGATGTTATTATGAAAGATATTGAATTGTTCTTTGCAGCAAAAGATTCTGTAGACTTTCCCGAATACAGTGATATCTAATATTAATACATTACGTATGTTTAAACATGTTTAAACAATCATTAAAGACGGACAGACACCACTTTGCACCAATTTTTGAGGATATTTTTTAATTGACCTCAAAAAATAAGGGTCCAGCGGAAAATCCAACTATATCACCCCATATAGAGCAGACTTTTATGTTAAGAAATCACCTTTTGAAGTTTCCAACTATGACGTTTTTTTCGAACCACAAAACAAAGCAGTTACATACGTCGTATGTTACTAAACAGAGGATACTCTATACAGATCTATATACAAAATCTTTGTACACATCATTGGTATTGAGAAACATTAGAAGTCTAGAGGTGTCTTATCGTTTTGTCGCGGAGTGTACCATATAATATATGTAATGGTTTAATGGTGAATGTCCGATTTTTAAGAGTGACGTTAAACAAACATGACAAATTTCTAAATTGATGTTGTTATAGGAGTTTAGATTAGAATGCGAAGCAGCAGAAACTAGCCGCGATATCACCAATGTGTTTCGCCAGGAATCTATTAACCCTTAGCACTCGAATTGTGAGTATGAGGCGCCACCAATATTGCTGTACCATTATTCAAAATATATATCAATTACTAAACATTTACGTATTGCACGAGATATTATACCAATTTCATATCCATAAAGTTTAAAAAATCTTAGGGAATGGAAATATTCTAGGACGGAATAGATGTTTAATTTTCGAGTTAAAATATCTCAAGTGCAAAGGGTTAATAAGCATACAGCGTAACACTGGTTTCAAAAATTCTATGACAGAGATAAAAGTATTGAAGATGAAGAGATAAAAATGATAACAATGAACCAAGGACTATAATCGTAGATCTTCGAGAAGTTGCACAAAGAAACTACAAGTTGACCACAGAACAATAATGTGATGTTTAGCTCACAAATTGGCGAACAAGCAAAACATATTTAGTTCTCGAATTCAAGAACAAAAACCGCAATTACTTTTGTTCCAACCTAATATATTCCGCTCAAACCACGACGCTTTACTTCGCGACGTGACTTCGCCCAAAGGTCTGCCTATCTCGTGAAGTTTTCAGTTGATCTTCGAACCTCGAGCTTCCTTCAAATTTCGAATCTTTCCGTATGAAAGTAATCCCGTATAGCACGGCAATTGTGCTCGTGAAAATTGCCGTGCTATCCGAACTGGTATCTATTATACGAAACTATAAGAACTAATACAAAAACAGGGTAAGGTTCCAAATACTAACAAAACTACACTATTTTGCTTTTATAACTATAAGAAACATGTTTAATAAAAGTATCAATAACCGTCGAAATATACTATATATATTAATGTTACATAATGCATGCGAATGTTTCTTGTCTCTATCGCTGCTGAGCTACCACTGAATGTCGTTGTTTTCCTTACAAGGGAAGTTACCCAACCGTAACACGCCGATTTTAATGAAATTTTGGTGATATAAAACTCAAAAAAATATTTAACACGTATTTTTTTATAGCGGCCGACATTCATGTTAAGGGGGTGAAAATAGCTCTCGAAGTTGGGGTGAGAAATCGATTTTCTTGAATATCTCCGAGAGTATTAGGCCTAGAGTTCTAGGCCTTCGAAGGCGCACAAATTGGATTTTGAAATTTTTGTCTAGGCCTAATACTCTCGGAGATATTCAAGAAAATCGATTTTTCACCCCATCTTTGAGAGCTATTTTCTTTCACCCCCTTAACATGAATGTCGGCCGCTATAAAAAAATGCGTGTCAAATATTTTTTTGAGTTTTATATCATACCAAAATTTCATTAAAATCGGCGTGTTACGGTTGGGTAACTTCCCTTCTTAGTGTAAAACATCCGCCTGGAGCTTTTCTCAACACCCTATTCAGTTCCACTGGACTTTCCTTGATTTTTGTAATTATGTTAGATCAATACTGAATGGTCCGAAAATTATATCAAATGCAACTCCGTATTTTAAAACAAATTGGTTTCGATATACTAAACGTTTCCTACGTACATATTGCAATATCTGCAAAGGTGTTTACCTGCAATGTACCGTCAATCCCATAAGTATTCGTACACCCTTTGGAACAGGATAACTTTTTTATAATTATACCAAACGACCTGATGTGCAAAAAAGATTTTCCAAAAATTACAATATACAAGGTTGCGTGCAAAAATAAAAAGGAATTTCTTAAAACTTTTTTATTTGTGGCAGTTGGTAATAAAGTCATTTAGAAGGTCCAAGATTTGACCCACGATTTACCTCGACGATAACGTTTTAAAGTTGAAAGAACACCTAAAAACTCTAACCGCGGTTCCTTTTTTTTAGCGTGGGGGTAATCACTCATTACAGACTACCCACCCTCCCAGGGATGAGAAACGGGGATATGCGGGGCTTTATACTCGCTATCTTCGCCACGATGACCATGTCTAGGCTAAAAGATTGGTTGAGGGCATTTCGAAACCGAGCGTCACTGGCTTCCATCCCACCTTATGACATTCCGGGGGGAGGGAGTGAAGCTCCCCCATAAAAGCTAGTCTTACAACAGATCCCGCCCCTCTCTCTGGGTATATACGGTTCCTGGGAATGGGACTGACCTGCCAGGATTTCCGCGAAGCTGACAAGCACCCTCCATTGACGACCGGCTTCGTCACCCCCACCACAGGCCCAGCGTGCTTCGAGCGCATTGGAAGGAGTGGTGATACGAGGCAGTGTCGCCAGATGAGCTCCAAACGGAGCTCACACATCAGACTGACCTGTTTGCATCCAAACGGATTCACGGTAGTCCCCTACTTACCCCTTCTACTATCCTATTCCAGCAATGCGCACACTCCAACGTCCCCCACTAAGGCCGTAGACTGGACTGGTCATCAGAGAGGGGGTACTTGTATTCCCCGCGATTTTCTCGACATGGCGACACTGATACGAGGTTGGTGAATTTTCCAAATTAGTGAAAAATTAGGAACCGCCGTACGAGGAGGTCTCACGGTTGCGGACAGTGCAAAAAATCTTACCAGGAGTGGGGACCAAAGTAAACAAGGGTAGACATGTATCGCCACGTCGCACAGTGGGAACATTGGACCAAACTCGATTCGAAATCAAAAAACTTTCGATAGAGATGAGGTAAACACATAAAATTTTTTAAAAATTAAAGCTGAAACTTTGCAGAATATGGGAAAAATAGGGAGATTATGGTACGAACGTTTTTTAACATTGAGAAAATTCGTTAAACTTGTAGAATTTCAAGAAAATGTGGTTTCTCCGTTACTACGCGCGGAAAAATGTTTTTTTTAACACGTTATATGTCATTTCCCGTAGATTTTTTCACGCTGATTTCAAATCTGGTCTCAAAATTTGTCTAAGACCTCAGGAGTTTGCAAGAAATCGCTTTTTGCGAAAAAAACTAATGTGATCATTTTTTCGTCGAAATGATTTGATAACCCACTAGTTTGAAGGTATATTGTATTCTTATATATAAAACACATTAAAAATAATCGTAATCGTAATCATAAATAATTCATTAATAATAATTGACGTATCGCTGCGATTGCCGCTGACACTCCTTGTAGGCTATGTGTGACTGTAATGCAATTTAAATTAGATATCTATTTTCGATAATTACATTTTCGTTTACACAGGAAGTAAGGTAAGGATTTAATCGTTTTAACGTACTTCTCATCAACGAATTCTTTAACTTCTGGTGATAAAAATAAGAACAAGGTATTAAAATCTACGGGAAATGATATATAGCATGTTAAAAAAAAATTTTCCGCGCGTAGTAACCACATTCTCTTGAAATTCTACAATTTTAACGAATTTTCTCAACGTTAAAAAACGTTCGTGCCATAATCTCCCTGTTTTTCCCATATTCTGCAAAGTTTCAGCTTTAATTTTTTAAAAATGTCATCCCTCTACCTCATTTCTATCGAAAGTTCTCTGATTTTGAATCGAGTTTGGTCCAATGTTCCCACTGTGCGTCGCAATCAGCTCAGATTGTTCCAGCTTGTTTTTAACGAGTAACGTAACGGTCGAGTAATTAAAGCCTCAACCCTGGAACTGCACTGTGGGTCTCAGAAACCCAGTGCGTCATTAATTATAATGTGTAATGCGTATGAGTGGCCTGTTTGCATTTTAGTGAAACATCGAGGTGGTATACTGAACCATTAAATATTCACATTTACTGCTTTTTTTCTGAAAAAGATCTTTGATTTTCTGAGACCCGAGTGCGAAGTATTTACATGTCTCAACAATATGTGTCATGTTCCAGGGTTAAACACACGCCATTCGTCCTCGATATCGCACTCGTGTGTTATAGTTGCATCTCACCGCATCTTCATCGTCTTCTTATTATGTATCTTGTTTCGTGTGGAACTGTTATCTGAAAATGTGTGGAATACAAGACAGAGAGGCATGCCCCGTGAATAAGAAGTAGAAGGGAGGATCGGTGAGTGAAGAAATTGTTGTTATAACGTGTTGTAATGACTAGACTGCGGATTTTATGCATTTATAACAAAAATTGGTGCGTACAATTTAAAGCAGTGGACATATTTTAAAAATTTATGAACATCAGCGTATTAGTTTCAGTTTAATAAAATAATTAAAACAAGAAAGAAATTTTTATGTAACCTCTGTGCCTTGGAATCGACGTAGACTTTTTTTATTTTGCATAAAGATCCGCAGTCTACTGATAAACATGTATACAGGGTGTCCCAAAATTCCTTCAACAGCCGGGAATGGGAGGTTCATGACATCATTTGAAGCAACATTTTCCTTTGTAAAAATGTTATCCGCGCCGCGGCTTTGTTTAGGAGTTATTAACGAAAAACACTGACCAATCAGAGCGCGACCTAGACGCGAGTTGGCACAGTCGGCCAATAGACAGTTGGCGCGTCGGGCCGACTGTGCCAACTCGCGTCTAGGTCGCGCTCTGATTGGTCAGTGTTTTTCGTTAATAACTCCTAAACAAAGCCGCGGATAACATTTTTACAAAGGATAATGTTGCTTCAAATGAAGTCAGGAGCCTCCCATTTCCGGCTGTTGAAGGAATTTTGGGACACCCTGTATTATCAATTTCATTTAAATCGAACTAAATTCTTTTTGAGAGCATACAATAGATATAAATTTTCTCTTCTTTAGGAAATTACGATCTACCAAACAGTTCTAGTCACCGAAACCGTAAAATAAATCGTAGGGCAAGGGGTTAAACATCCACAATTTTGCAAATGCTTTTTGGACTGACCGTAGATAGGTAGAATTTACACCAACACAGAATTGCGAGTGAAAAATAAATTACACTCGGCTTCCACTTATTTCCCAACTACTATAATTCACCAAATTAATTCTTTTCTGGATAGATGAGGGTTGCGCGAGTAAACGAGAAGACAAACGACAAAGCGAATCTCGGAACTTTAATGTATTCAGTGCCTTTTGCTCTCGCAAAGGAGACTGGAGTAAACGAAAAAGAAGCAGGAAAGTGGAGTGGGGATAGGGATGCGGTATACTGACGCTGAATTGAATTTTTTTTTTCAATTCATTCCACTTCCCACAAGCGCGAGACGTTCAAGCTCGATGAGTATCTGTGCGCGACAGCGGCGCCTATTCGCAGTAAATTCTCATTATTTTTAAATTGGAAATGAGAAGAGCACGCGGCGGGTGTGGTTAAGAGCACCTTCGACGCCGTGGTAAAAAAGTGGAAGTCCGGCAGTGTATTATTCCGGACCGATGCCTATTCTGAAGGTGGAGGAGTCGCAGAAATTAATTTAATTACGTAGCCGATGTCAATAACAGTCATCCTTCCCCGTCTGAACGGGGATCCCCGGAGATCTGTTCGGTATGCTTACATACCATTTTTAATCATATTCTCCCCTATAAACTGTTCGTACAAAATTAACCGTAAATTTTCATTTTTATAGTCTTTTTCAGTACAACTTTTTTATAAAGTCTTTTTCAGTACAACTTTTTTATAAAGTCTAAAGTATTTCCATGTATCCATTGTGTCCATGAACGTTGAATAAAATCCTCACAAATGCAAGTATTCACAAGAATGCACATTGCCACATGCGTACCGGAATCGCGCACAATTAATTCGCGATTGATTTATTTATTTATGGCTTAGGAAATTTACAGAAATCAAATTCGACTCAATTTAGTGCGACTTTTATTTATATTGGATCTACAAATGTTAATACCAATGAAAATAGGATTTTATTTGGTACCTCTTTCCTACAATTGATCTACAAACATTGAAAATTACTCATCATATTCTCCCCTATAAACTGTTCGTACAAAATTAACCGTAAATTTTCATTTTTATAAAGTCTTTTTCAGTACAACTTTTTTATAAAGTCTAAAGTATTTCCATGTATCCATTGTGTCCATGAACGTTGAATAAAATCCTCACAAATGCAAGTATTCACAAGAATGCACATTGCCACATGCGTACCGGAATCGCGCACAATTAATTCGCGATTGATTTATTTATTTATGGCTTAGGAAATTAAAAAAAATCAAATTCGACTCAATTTAGTGCGACTTTTATTTATATTGGATCTATAAATGTTAATAACAATGAAAATAGGATTTTATTTGGTACCACTTTCCTAAAATTGATGTACAAAAATTGAAAATTACTTTTTCAATTTTCGATTGATTGTACTGGGTCGCCTGTTAAGCTGGAAAAAATATTTACGAGAAAAGTAAGACTAATATTATTGCATTTTAAAGAACTTTTCCATGATCCCTCATTATCCAATGATCAACTGTTTTGCTTAGCACAATTTTTCATGAAACTGCTGAAATATTCACACCGGTGTACGCGGAAAGGAGCGTCGCCGTTATCCGTGGCTCTCGTTAACTTCCCTGGAATCGATCGACACCATTCCCAAGTGCCTGCTAAGTAGCAATATCGGTAGGTCTCGATGTCCGCGCGATGTCTCGTAGAGGAAGAAGAATCTTCGCAATCCGAAAAGAAATTGTAAAGCGCGGCAGCGCCATCGAATCGACGGCGGCGCGAGCGACGGACAGGAGGAGGGAACGGATAAAGACTGGAGAGGCGGCAATCTGTCTTAGGCGCGGCCAATAAAATGTAAATGCGTGGCAATTCGCGCCCAATATCGAGGGGCACCTTCTTGGGATAGTTTTCCGTTTGTTCGCCGGGGACCGTAACAGTGAATAAGTGGAGAGAACGCTCAGCCGTGTGTACCGAACGGGCCCGCAGGCTACGCCGTCATTTGCGTGAGTAACGGCGAAGCGGAGAAGTTAGGGTAGCGAGACGAGTAATTTATAGTCAATAATTCTTGGCGAGGCAATTTTCGCATCGAGCGCGAACGTTTCCTCCGGAACCGAGAAGGAGAAATAGGAGGAGGTGAGGGCGGTGCCGTAGAGGCGGCAGGAAATGAGGCGGAATGTTAAATAGCTACCGTAGCTTCCTCCCTAGCCTGTCATCTCAGGTAGCCTTTAAACTGCACGCAGAGAATTATTCCCGACGCGCGGGTGCCTATTTTCTCGATATAACCGATACACCCCCACCTAACAATTATCCTGATTCTTTGACCTCGCCCCACCTCGCCTCTACCCATTTATCATACGTCCTCACCTCCACGATACTCCTTCGCAATCGCGACTTCATTCAACAACGCAATCTGTCGATTCCAGAGTGTCATTGCTGGTACAGTCGGGCACAAAACGATAGGACACTGCGTCAGTGTTATGTATGCAAACCAGTGTCACCAGATGAGCTCCAAACGGAGCTCACACATTCCCCTCTTTTTCCCCTTCCACTATCCCATTCCAGTATCACGCGCACACTCCAACGTCCCCCACTAAGACCATGGACCGTGCCGTAGACTGGACTGGTCATCAGAGAGGGGGTACTTGTATTCCCCTCGATTTTCTCGACCTGGCGACACTGATTCAAACTGTTCCACCGGTTCCACAAAATGTCCTAAAGGGTTCCTCATGTCTTCAAGGCCTTAAAGTTCTATTTGATAATGTAATATTAATTAATTATTTATTTACTGATGTCATAAACCTAGTTTGGTTTATACAGGGTGTCCCAAAATTCCTTCAACAGCCGGAAATGGGAGGTTCCTTAGGTCATTTGAAGCAACATTTTCCTTTGCAAAAATGTTATCCGCGGCTTTGTTTAGGAGTTATTAACGAAAAACACGGACTAATCAGAGCGCGACCTAGAGACGAGTTGGTACAGTCGGCCAATAGACAGCCGGCGCGCTAGGTCGCGCTCTGATTGGTCCGTGTTTTTCGTTAATAACTCCTAAACAAAGCCGCGGATAACATTTTTGCAAAGGAAAATGTTGCTTCAAATGATCTCAGGAACCTTCCATTTCCGGCTGTTGAAGGAATTTTGGGACACCCTGTATAGCATACATAGAAGTAACACTTTACAAAAAATTAGAGAAGTACATAACGTAATATTTATAAAGTGGAATTATGTAATATAAACGGCAGGCGGTAAATCCTAATCTTACATTTTTTGAGAAAATAATGTAATATGAAGAGTTCTATTTCACCTTACAATACCGGAGTTATTTTCTTGCCAACCCAGTACTCACTATTGCTTCCATTGTACGTAGCGCATATCGCAAGAGTTTAACTATTAAGAGGACACAGGCGCGTGAGAGCTACTCTCGAGAATTACTCTCGGGAGTAATTCTCATTTGAACACGTGGTATCACTCTCGGCTACAGGTACTCAGTTAATATGTACAGCCAAATGTATTAATGCTTTACAAGTAAACGTTAAAGGGTTCAACACTCTCCCACAGTGTCCCTCAAGTTGACATATTCGTGTCTGATTTTTGTGCACTTGTTCATTGAGGTGCTCTTAGCGATATAATTTAGGAGTTTTATTCGTGGTGATCAAGCTGGGTACCTCACCCTGTATTATTATTGTTTATTTATCGCTTTGACAAAATCTGAATCAAAATATATTTGTTTGTTTAATGTGATATAAAACAGTTATTTTGATTCAGATTTTGTCGATTTTTATCATGTGTCTTACTTAATTTGGTTTAAAGCAATAAATAAATAATAATAATACAGGGCGAGGCACCCAGCTTGATCACCACGAATAACTTCTAAATTATGCGCTGTGCAGCAAAATTATTGCTTTATGTTATTAATAAATATTCCTAAGAACTCTCTTTTATTAATGACAAATTGTTTTTCGATAAATAGTTTCAATCAAAAACGTTTTCTCACCTATATTTAAATTAAGAATTGTATTAATTGGTCCATAAAAAAATGTACGGTTCCATTTAAAAAATCAAAATTGATCTTTAAACCTCCTAAACGCCTCCATTTATAAAGAAGTCAGGTACATCAAATCATGCCCCCATGATACCACATCTGTAGAAATAATTTTTTTGAGAATTTATAATTTCGAAGTTATTCGATGTGATCAAGCTGGGTGGCTCAGCCTTATAATTTACAATTTTCTTTTCTAACTGTAAAGAACGGCACATTCGAACAACGTTTCGTTGTTTTCTACCTAGGGATCGTTGCATACGTTTTCATGAGAAAATGTAACGAGAAATATCGCGTTTACTTGGTTTCGCTGGGTATCGTGTATCGAATAATAGGGATCGAGAAAAACTGGGAATGCAACGAGCAAGTACTCCCAAGATGCCGTGTCTCTTCCTTACTGCCGGCTTTCGTACATTTATTTACCAGTCGGCGCTCCACTTATGTGGAAAGTTTAACCCTGGTGTGGGGAAGCGAAGATTACCCGGGGCAACATAAACCGATACCAACAACATAAAGGTGTGCAGTCGATATTAGATATCAAGGCATCCACCTTACCTTTCATCCGCCATCGAGTGTCCCACAGAGAGCTATCAGACTGATAGAATATGTTTGACGCTGCCGCGCGACACTATCCCTAGCCCCTATATCGGCATACTCCCGGTATGCGATTACCATACATCCACCACCTTATTTAAAATAGCTTTTATCGCAAGCTTAACTTACATCCTGAATTTGCTCCAAGATATTCCTGCACTATGCGCATCATGCCACATATACGAAATCTTCCATTATCTTTCCGTTATTATTCGGATTAAGAAAACCAAAATAGAACATAACAAACTAGTGCTTAATAGTGACTTTATCCTTGGTTTTAATTATATTTATTTGCAAAAGAAACTTTTAATATTTCAGACTCAACATTAAAATCAAAATATCTTCGAAACCAATGATTTTAAATAATTATTTTAATGAAATTAATAATGGTACAGACATTTATTTGAAATCAAGTTAGTTTATTTCCTTAATAATTTATTAAGGAAAACAATTATAACGACGATTGATGGACTATTAACGAAATAAATTATCCATTTCGCAGAATCGATGTTGATAGCTACAGAGAATGTTAAATGAATAAAGTCGAAATAATACAAACGCGTATTAATTGTTAAATATGAATATAGATGAAGGTAATTCCATTAGTATTTCAGAAAATTTTAATGATACCTAATAACTTAATGAAAATACATAGATATGAATTATAAGTAAATTACAAAATAAAAATTGTCTGATTCGATTGCAAGAAATAGAAACCAAAATAATGTTACTTGAATTGAATTTTTAAAATTTTTCAACGATTTTCAATTTCATCTACTCAATTTCGCTATAAACGCATCAAGATCCATAGTCTAAATATAAATTTCATAAATGTATATCTGTTTTATTTAAATCTGTCCTTATCACAAGATGATTTTATTAAAATTATATGTTTTCAGAATAGAATTAACCGGTGTTTTATTAGTACCGTTACTTTTAATAATAAAGATAATACACAGATGTAAGAGATTTAATATCTTCGTAATTTACACTGAGAATTAATTCCATGTGACGCAATAATCCCTCGAAGTGAAACAAAAGATATTCATAATGATCTTCGTTTAACGCTACCTTTATCTAATTATAATGTCATTGTAGAAGAGGATTGGCACTATTGTATCGGCACAGGGGTAGCCGAGAAACAATAAAACCCCTGTCTAGGGCCAAAATTACGTTGTCGTGTATGTGCAGGGCGAACTGGACAATGAGACACCATTATTTCGCTGGAACGCCGGTTTACAATGACCGATAATGAAATTTCCATCAGCGATACAATGGTTGTGCCGAAGACCGAAAATATTCTTCATTGTGAAGTGTTTATCAATTTTAAGAGCTGTAACTATAGGGAACGTCATTGCTGGTGTAAAAAAGCACAAGATAATTAATTATCAAACCATCGAATATTTTTATGTATGCACTTTTGTATACAATTTTAATAATATTTCGTGTTAGTTCAAGTGTACAATTACTTTTTGTACAGTTCTGCTTTAGTGGAGATTAGAGATTTTGCTTACAAGGAGAACCCCCGCTCTGTCCCTCACGGATTTAGTTCAGACTTTACAGAGTTATAGATCTCGTTCCCCTGATTACGAAAATACCCCATTATAGGCGCAGACGCTCAACAGTTTTCGAGATATTTGCAATTAAAGTTTCATTTTAACAGATTTTTAAAAAACAAAAAATATTTGTTACGCTGGGAGAATTATATTAAAAACGGGGGTACAATTTATGACAAGTACAATGCCATTAATCAGTGGACATATGATAGATTCAAAGAGGTTCGTGCAAACTTTCAACAAGTAATCACACGGGATTTGCAACAGTGGGCTCTAGCAGCAGCCAGTCAATACAAAACAGACAGTAGTAATAGATCTAGTGTTTCTTCTATAAAATAATAAGTATCATTTTCAATTGGTCTTTTAGCGAATAAAAATATTTTATTTAAAATTTATTTAACATTGAAAATGCATTTTCCATGAAAAAAACAATCAAAAATAATTTACCACGAAGGGATTCGAGAAACCGGGCCTGCGGCGTAACAGTTCAGCTCGCTGCTGTTACGCCACACCACTGCTTGGTAAAAATCTGAACTAAACTGATATTTTACGGTTATGAAACTTTACTTCACCTAATATCTCGAAAACTATTGAGCGTCTGCGCCTATAATGGGGTATTTTCGTAATCAGGGGAACGAGATCTATAACTCTGTAAAGTCTGAACTAAATCCGTGAGGGACAGAGCGGGGGTTCTCCTTGTTAGTTTATGTAGATTCCTGTGTAGTACCTTTATTTTCATAAACGATATCGTCAATACGAGGTCACATGTCGCAGAGCAAACTGTAATACAACAAATGTGGAACGTGTTGCAGAAAAGAGCCAGAGAAGTTTCGAATTCAGTGAATCACCTCGCCGTCGAGAGCCATTATAGTGTTCAGAGGTTTTCTTTTCAAACAAAACATAAAGCAAGACAGACCAAACCTATAATCTTCCTGTTCATAATAACAATTATCTGCTGGTGAAGGGACGGCGAGGAGGCACGGGGAGCCAGCGAAAATAATGATTGAAAATAACAGGAATCGCATAAACGTGCAATCATGCAACGTCGAAGCATACCGTGGTTGTCGGAAATGATCACAGATTTCAGGGCAGTGTGATCATCCGGCTCGAAGACAAGCATTACGCTAATGATGTCCATTATGCTCAGATTATAGAATTATAACGCTGTTGAAATAAATTATCCGTCCATTCGCCGCCATTTTTCAAGGCATAATCTAGCTTACGTCAGTGCATAGACATTCCATCGCATGTATACGTGCAGCAGAGGTAGGTACTTGCATTGTGCAATATTGCACAAATGTTCGTGTTTTCATAAAAATCATTAACGAGTGATTTATTCGTTAAAGGACCCCGTACGAATCATATGGAAAATCTATCCCGGTTAAATCGGTTGGATTTTTTATATGTTGTAGCTTATGATCTACTGAACAAAAGATGTAATGGGCACAAAGCTCAATAATGGACAGTTATCGAGTTATAATCAGTCAAACATGACAAATTCGAGCTGCCGAATACTCGAATCTTGGGAAGTATTTATTTTTTGGAAAAATGTTTGAAACAAAAATAGTAGGGTTTCACAAAATCTGTTGGGTGGTGTCATTGTTTTTTTAATTTTGAATGACCTTGAAAAGGTCTGTGAACAGAAATCTTTGCGTGTCACAGCAGAGATTTTTGTGAAAGATTTCTGTTCACAGACATTTTTTCAAGGTAATTCAAAATTCAAAAATAATGACACCACCTAACAGATTTTGTGACACCCTACTATTTTTGCTTCAAACATTTTTTCAAAAAATAAATACTCCCCAAGATTTGAGTATTCGGCAGCTCGAATTTGTCATGTTTGACTGAAAACTGACAATTTTTGTTCAGTAGATCATAAGCATATAAAAAATCCAACTGATTTAACCGGGATAGATTTTCCATATGATTTGTGCGGGGTCCTTTATTATATTTTAAGATTCTTACCTTAAAATTTAAATATTGGAATAGGTTTTTTATATTTCTTCATTTATTTGTCGTTGGGCGAAGCGGAACTTTTCCCCCTTATGAAATTTTATTATTATTATTGTTGTAAAATTTCAAAATTCAGCTGGTGAAATATAAAACAGTGAATAAATCAGAAGAATTTGAATTTCAACGTATTCAAATATTAGTGAACAAAGAAAGTATGCCACTCTTATTTCTCGAAAGTAGAACAGAAAATTATTATTTAGCGTAGGGATTCACAGTCTAATAATGGAAAATAATTGTAAGAATCCATGTCATGAACAAAAACCTTCCTTAGTGAATATGTATCAATTGGTCTTTGTGAGAGGAAGGTGTTCGAGCTTCAGTGTTCACATTGAGATGTCGCTAAATGTCTCTTCGACTATGAACTCGCCAGCTAGAATCACAGACGAGGTATAGGAGACCAATCGCACAATGTATTTTCCACCTTCCGGGACAGAACAGTTCAGCATCTGCCCCTCAGACCAGGGGTGGCCAACCTTTTACATACCATGCGTCAATTTTGTTCGCATACGAGTTCAAATGTGCCATACAACTCTAGCACTTCTTCTAGCTCCTTACTCCTTAGGTTCATTATCTGCTTCGCTTAGGGGAGGAAAAGGGATAGCTCAATCACGCCACTAAATTAAAATTCATTTAAGCCAGTTCAAAAGACACGTTTATTGGAGCACCGATCTACAATAGTGATAAATGATCTCTTGGACGACAGGGCGATCGCTGTCGTGAACCCCACAATTCAAAGCAAGGTATACAATGCATTATTTCGTAAACATTTGGAGAAAAGGTGCAAAGTTGTTACACAAGGCTTGTAAGGAATAAAATATACCGTTTCACAAGTTAGTATTTTATACTTAATATCGTATATACATTGTCACGTCCAGTGGTTTAGCCAATAATAATAATTGATGATAAAATCTTATTATATGATATGATTTTATCATCAATTATTATTATTGGCTAAACCAGTGGACGTGACAACATATATTCTTGCTATTCTTTTTCTTAAATAAAGTAAGTTGAGAGGAAATAAATACAGATTTCATATTATCAACATCTACAGTAAAATTTAACTTTTTCCAAATTATAATTGAGAAAACGAGTTGCCATATTTAAAATAATATATAGTAAATACATAGTAAAGTAAAAATGGACGAGTAATAAAATAACGTATATATTACTGTTACAGTTTTTTTCCATAAATATTTATACAGACAATTCCCCTTTTCCTTCTAGGTACACCTTAGCTGCGTGGTACTTTGACTTCTCAACAGACTATAGCACTTTGCCCACATCCATCATCTGGTAATCTTGGAACACGGTCTTCTATAGTCTAAAACAATCCGGGCGGTACCTTTGATGTTGGATTGTTATAAATATTGAAAATATAAGTAGTGTGTATGTCAAATCCATCAATTTATGTAAGAACCGACAATGAATAAATAAAAACAATGTAATAAAATGAAAGTACCTGCGTATATCTATTTATTGAAAACCATCCATTTCCCAGCCGTCCAACTTGTCATTGAGTTAAATTACTAATTTGGAAATGCAAAACAGCGAAACCTCGGAAAACAAAAATTTTACCAGCGTCTGGCATTATGCTGACTTGTACTACTGAATTTCGAATACCTCCTTCGACATCATGTTCTCCTAATACAAAGTTCAATTTTTCGAGATTTTCGAAAATTTTCGACAATTTTCGACCGTCTGACTTGTCGTTGACTTGTACTACTGAATTTCGAATACCTCCTTCGACATCATGTTCTCCTAATACAAAAATCAATTATCGAGATTTTCGAAAATTTTCGCGAATTTTCGACCGTCTGACTTGTCGTTGACTTGTACTACTGAATTTCGTGCCACCTCCTTTGATATCATGTTCTCCTAATACAAAGTTCAATTTTCGAGATTTTCGAAAATTTTCACCAATTTTCTACCGTCTGACTTGTCGTTGACTTGTACTACTGAATTTCGTGCCACCTCCTTTCACATCATGTTCTCCTAATACAAAGTTCAATTTTAGAGATTTTTGAAAATTTTTCCAAAATTCGGACGTTTTGTATTAGGAGAACATGATGTCGAAGGAGGTATTCGAAATTCAGTAGTATAAGTCAACGACAAGTCAGACGCTCGAAAATTGGCGAAAATTTTCGAAAATCTCGAAAATTGAACTTTGTATTAGGAGAACATGATGTCGAAGGAGGTGGCACGAAATTCAGTAGTACAAGTCAACGACAAGTCAGACGCTCGAAAATTGGCGAAAATTTTCGAAAATCTCGAAAATTGAACTTTGTATTAGGAGAACATGATGTCGAAGGAGGTGGCACGAAATTCAGTAGTACAAGTCAACGACAAGTCAGACGGTCGAAAATTGGCGAAAATTTTCGAAAATCTCGAAAATTGAACTTTGTATTAGGAGAACATGATTTCGAAGGAGGTATTCGAAATTCAGTAGTATAAGTCAACGACAAGTCAGACGGTCGAAAATTGGCGAAAATTTTCGAAAATCTCGAAAATTGAACTTTGTATTAGGAGAACATGATATCAAAGGAGGTGGCACGAAATTCAGTAGTACAACTCAACAACAAGTCAGACGGTCGAAAAGTGGCGAAAACTTTCGAAAATCTCGAAAATTTAGTTTTGTATGAGGAGAACATCATGTTCGCTATCACATTCGCCTAATACAAAATTCAATTTTCGGGATTTTCGGATTTCTACTACTAATTCTACACGATAGGAAATGAGAACACAATATTTTGTTGTATTCATATATTTATTAGCATTTACATTACAATTTTATATAATGTATACATTGTGTATGTCGACTAACGCGCGATCGAACCACTACGTTGGGGGTTGGTTTAAAATCCGCATGCAGGTGAAGCGCTGTGATAGGCTCACCTCATTTGTGTCCCCAGCGAGGTGAAAATGTTTAACAAATTAATCGTTGGACAATATTGACCCTACCTATTCGTTAAAATCCACAACGGCATTGCTAATATCCGCCCTATGAAATTATCGAGTAGAAGGGGTCATGCCTTTTCACTTTTTAATTGTTGTTACATGAGTAAATTACTCGAGTTCACTATGTCCATAAATGTTGAACAAAATCCTCACAAATGGAAGTATCCGCAAAAATGCATCGAACACCCGTCAAACACCCTGTATATTAATAAAAATCACATTTTTATTATTAAAATTAAAACGTTGTCATATTTAAAGTACTATTAAATTGAAAATAAAATAAAATTTTAATACTATCTTTACGTATACCCGTCAGAATGACAGGTAAGCTAGTTTCATAGTTTTAATCTTACGATTAATAAACCGTTTTATTGTTATGACTATTTTTATGATTATTTTTCTGGTGACAAATGTAGAAGTAGTTCGAACGTAGATACTAAATAAAAATTATAATTCAACGGAGATATCTTTCGATGGTTTCAAACCCAATACAGTATGTTATCGATAATAGTCCCCAACACGGGTCTGCCCAGGGACAATTATCCGCCAGGGAAACTATTCTCTCTCGAGAGGTCTCGGTCCGCCGAGAAGTGTAAACATAACTACTCCACTAACAAAAATTCTTTGTTTCTCATTATTTAAGTCTGTTAAGATTGAAATTGTTTTTAAATTCAATGAATCATTTTTGAAGTGAAACTTCTTTACTGAGGGTTACGATTTTCTGATGTTGCGGAAGTCGATGTTACGGAAGTCGAAAGTCGAGTGGCGCGAAAATTTAAACGGAGAATAAACGGAGAAAAATAAAAAATGGCTGTATGTTGGGAACGGTGCGTCCTATCGCAAAAATAACGAAATTTTCGAAAGGCCTCACCCGAATCATATATATAGGGTATGCCCAACCACATGAAGTATGGAGTCTTTTGATTAAAAAAAAAAACTATACGCGTGGAACTTCTTGCAGTCTAGTAATGTTTAGAAGTAAATTAAGATTGGAAATGGTAAATAATCCTCATGAAGCGACAAGATCAGGAACAACTAATACAAAAAAAATCATAAAAAAATTTTCATTTAAAAAATAATGAACGATTAAAATTTGCGGCGCAAAGAAGGAGAGCGTATGGGAAATGCTATGTCTCTTTCTTTCCTACACGTGATCATTCATTATTTTTGAAATGAAAATTTTTCTATGATTTTTTTTGTATTAGTTGTTCCTGATCTTGTTGTCGCTTCATTATTTTTTTTGTATTAGTTGTTCCTGATCTTGTCGCTTCATTATTTGCCATTATCAATCTTAATTTACTTCTAAACATTACTAGACTGAAAGAAGTTTTTTTTATAAGGAAATACGTGAATTCATTTCATTACTCGTCAATGGAGTAATGAATCCTATAAATCGGATTATTGCGAGATCAAACACACTTTACAATAATATTGATTTTTTTAATGGCACGTTACAGGCATTCAAAACAAAATTACGCGAGATTATTCGCTAATATCGTACCTGTATTTGTTTAGTTCTGCGCTTGTCCATCGAATGTAAAAATTTTAGGTTAAGAAAATTTTCTATTTTTTTTTCTTTTTTTCTATGTTCTTTCTGTATATTTTTGTTATTTTCTATTTGTTTTTATAAGTTATACAAAACGTCTGTAAACCCATGTATAAAAGGACCTCGGTAATAATAATAATTTGACGGGTGTCCGTAAAGGTAGGTATACAAAAATGTCCGTGAAGCTAGTGTTACTCACGTTATTCGTGGAGGAGCCGCACTGAAGTAATCAAAGAGCCGCATTTTGCCGACTAACTGCGTTAGGCTGAATGTCGTCGGCGACCCTTGGTCGGAGCGTCACGAATGCGCCCTACTGGCCGCCGATGATTTCTTTTCTTTCATTCGTGGTGTAATCGATTATCACGGCGAATATTTCCGTTCACGTCGAACGGAACGGGACCATTGTAAGCCGTACGCCTAGCGCGAAATAAATTCTGTTGTGCACACAACAGAAATGCCCATGACGACCATGAAAAAGTTTGGGGGGAGAATTGGTCCGGGTCATGGTGGATGGGGATATCTGATAGCATGCGGCGATATTGCGTGATCACTTGAAAAACTACGCTCCGGGCAACTAACTAGTTTATAATTTCTTTGTTCTCCGTTTCAGCGCCCCTAACATTTGACACCGATGAATCTCCGACGAGAATCGTAGGAATCACGGATGAATAAATTTCAGCCGCCACTAAAGCCCCCACGGTTTTTTTGGAACAACATTCGCGTTAACCATAGCTAGAGATTCGCCGCGGTAACGTCAACGGCTGTCTGTTCTCTACAGCTGTTCCGCTTTCGCTCGACTTAATTCAGTAAACATTGACCGATGGAATTTAGAAATAATGGGTTCCTGTTAAGCATTCGATTGATCGCAAATAAATGGCCGGTTAAGCGTGCCAAGGCTACAGTCAGGGACAAACAGATTAAGACAAACCTTAATGATTTTCAAAGAGGAGAAATTGGCATCTTCAATTTTTTAAATTTTCTATAAATTTATAGTGATCGTCAGTCTATAGATAACATATTAACAATAACAATATTAACATAACATGCGACAATATTGCATTGTACATGCTAAATAAACCACTTGGTTTAAAGCAGTAATAAAGATAGGAATAAATGTTATACATACGAGGTGTGTAAATAAAGTAATGAGACTGGCAACGTCGCTTTCGATCCGGCAACGCTGGAGACGAGAGGCTTTGAGCAGCGTCAGGTGCACATGTGATACGACTCCAGTATGAGTTTGAACTCGCTACAGTCATTTGTTTCTCCGTAGCGTTAGTTTTCGTGAAACAGTTTTTTCTTGTCCGTTCTAAAATGAGTGGTTCGACAATGCGCCATGTCACACTGCAATCTCAATAAACGAGTTTTTGGCCAGTAAAAACATTCCTGTGGCTCCTTAGCCTCCTTATTCACCAGACTTGAGCCCTTGTGACTTTTTCCTCTTCCCGAGATTGAAAAATCACCTCAAGGGAACTCATTTTGGGACACTTGAAAACATCAAAACAGCTGTAACCGACCAGCTGAAGGCTATTCCACTATCCGAGTTCCAGCAATGCTATGATGATTGGAAGGACCGTCTCCAGCGCTGTGTGGCTTCCCAAGGGACCTATTTTGAAGGAGACAATATTGCATTGTAATTATATTTGAATAAAAACTTGAAAAAAATCAGTCTCATTACTTTATTTACACACCTCGTACATTGTTTTGCACGACATTTGTTTATATGATTCAGTAAGTGCAGTTGGTGAAACTACAACGAAATCACTCCACATGAATTTGTCTTTCTAGAACAGGCCTGGCCAACGCGCGGCCCGCCGGGCGATTTTACATTTTTCGTTGTATGTGTACAAGAAATATTAAATAAATGAAAATTTGCATGTATGTATCATTGTTATAATGCGCAAGTGCGACTACGAACTCCAGTTCTATATTTGATATCTTTGATGTAATTGAGTTACAGTGCAACATTAAAATGAAACATATTTTTGCGTCCACATCAAAAATTAATTTTTACAATACTTATATTACTTCCGAGAGAATTCCAACTTAAGATATTTTGTACAACGAGCACAACGAGCCGAAACATTTTTTTCAAAGATGAAATTTACCATGAGTTCATCACGTGCTGCATTAACTGATGCCAATTTAGAAAACCAGCTAAGATGTGCAACGTCGAACATGTAGTAAATATAGATATACAAAAATTAAGTGAAAGAAATGATAAAGAAATGTCTCATTAATTAGGACTCAATAGTTAATTATATTGAATCATAGTACAATAGTACAGTTTTATTAATTTTGTATTTGTATTACATATTTGAAAAGCATGATTACCTATAGTGCGGCCCGCTGTAATGTTACGCGTCATCAAAGTGGCCCGTGAAACCATTTGGGTTGGCCAGGCCTGTTCTAGAAAGAACATCTCCAAAACAAATTAATGGGACCAAATGATACATGTGTTTAAAAAATGGAATGATCAAGAGTTTACCAGTTTCGTTTAATATTCGATATTTTCTAGAGTCTCCTTTATTTAATATTAGTCGTATTAGTCATTAGTAGACTGCGGATCTTCGTGAAAAATAAAAAATGTTCGCATCGATTGCAGGACACGAAAATTGTATTCTTCTTTTTATTATTCTACATCTGAAACTGATACATTGATGTCCTTGCATACTTTTAACATGTCCACTGCTTTAAATCGTACGTGGCCATTTTTGTCATAAATGCGCAAAACCCGGAGTCTGGCAATTAATTATCTGCGGATCGTTATGTAAAATAAAAATTTGCTCCATTGATTGCAGGACACGAAAATTGTATTCTTCTTTTAATTATTCTACATCTGAAACTGATACATTGATGTCCTTGAATACTTTTAACATGTCCACTGCTTTAAATCGTACGTGGCCATTTTTGCCATAAATGCGCAAAACCCGGAGTCTGGCAATTAATTACACTGTCCAACAAATTTCAACTTTTTTTATGTTCCCAATATACTGTTGGGTCCTTCTTATAGAGTTTTTTGCGCTGATTCCGAATCTGACCTTAATTTTTTCCCTATACGCACAGTTTTTAAGGAACATGGCTTTAAAACAAAACACATTTTTCAACTTTAAACAAATATTATGATGTTATTATAAAAGATATTGAATTGTTCTTTACAGCAAAAGATTCTATAAACTTTCCCGAATCCAGTGATATATAATATTAATAGATTATGATTGTTTAAACATGTTTAAACAACGTTTAAAGACGGAGAGACACCACTTTTGCACCAATTTTTGAGGATATTTTTCAATTTATCTCAAAAAATAAGGGTCCAGCGGAAAATCGAACTATACCACGCGATAGAGCAGACTTTTATCTTGAAAAACCCCCCTTGGAAGTTTTTGCAGCATCGACGTTTTTACCGAACTAGAAAGCAAAATATCTTCGCCCGACATGAGTTATCGCCAGTGGCGCTCGGGCCGGGATACGGCACAGCGACGGCATACGGAGCGGCGAACGACCGTTCTAGTGGTGAGCGCCACTGACGATAACTCATGTCGGGCGAAGATATTTTGCTTTCTAGTTCGGTAAAAACGTCGATGCTGCAAAAACTTCCAACGGGGGTTTTTCAAGATAAAAGTCTGCTCTATCGCGTGGTATAGTTCAATTTTCCGCTGGAACCTTATTTTTTGAGATAAATTGAAAAATATCCTCAAAAATTGGTGCAAAAGTGGTGTCTCTCCGTCTTTAAACGTTGTTTAAACATGTTTAAACAATCATAATGCATTAATATTATATATCACTGGATTCGGGAAAGTTTACAGAATCTTTTGCTGTAAAGAACAATTCAATATCTTTTATAATAACATCATAATATTTGTTTAAAGTTGAAAAATATGTTTTTTTTAAAGCCATGTTCCTCAAAAACTGTGCGTATAGGGAAAAAATTAAGGTCAGATTCGGAATCAGCGCAAAAAACTCTATAAGAAGGACCCAACAGTATATTGGGAACAAATTTGGTGTTGGACAGTGTTATCTGCGGATCATTATGTAAAATGAAAATTTACTTAATCGATTACAGACACAGAAACCATATAAAAATTTCCTTCGATCGTTAACAATGTGAATAAATTGAAAATAACGTATGGACGTTCTTAAATTGTCTGTTTGTGCTGTTCCACATGTAATCACATCCCCTAATTTTTGTCATAAATGCGTAAAATCCGGAGTCCGGTGTCATTAGTCATCCGTTGGTGGGTGATTGGCGTCGAAACGGCTAATTTTAGTGAAGCGGTCGAATATCTGTTAACGTCACTGTAATTTAAACCGTGAACTAAACCGAGCGTCGCGTCGGGTAGTTAATGGGACGAAAGGAAATTTCGGGCAGCGTGGCGGCGTCACGAGGGGTAGACTACGGCGACGGGAAAAACATCAAAAGAAAATTGTATGTAGAAAGGAAGTAGGCGATTAAGTGTAGCACAGTAAGGAGTATACAAGTCGGGTCGAGTTGAAGTTGAGACGAGTCGAGTGGAATGGAGTAGAGGTGAGCACACCGGACACGTAGAAACGAGCAGGCCGCCCCTTCTGCATCTACTTTCGTGTTTACACGTATCCCGGAGGCCATAAATAAACCGGTACGGTGCCGGACACGGTCGCCCGAGCACGGGAAAACTTGACTAATTGCGAGAAACCTACCTGACATCGCTGCCTGTTCCTTTCCGTCGAGTTATCCTTCGTTGGGGTGTTCCTCCCATTACACACACTGCTTCTCTTTTCCCCTCGCGAGCGCGCGCCCGCGCCAATCTTCCTTCTGTCCTTCCCGTAATGTACACTATGACACATTCCGCGGTTTTTCGTCGGCCGTTCATCATCTCGAGACTAATCTCTTCTACTTGAGCTCCGTTGACGCGTCGTTTGTCTTCCTTTTGCCGTGCCCCATGCCCGTACGTTCCGCGGGAACGACCCTATACGTGCGTCAGTGTCCACGTGTATGTAAGTTTCGCATGACCGTGCGCTCCCGTCCCCCAACAAGATTTTCCCCCTCGATCTGCTACCCCCAAGATCCCTGCAATTTTTCACGAACGCCAGGAAAATCTCTTACCCTAATTTCTGCCGGGCAATGACGTTGCAACTGGTTCCAGCTCGAGATCGAAGCAAACATCTTTTATTTTTAATAAAACCACCCGTCCAGGGGTGTTTTTAACTTCTCAGATAAGCATATTCGGTAAAAATGTTTTCAATAAAAGTTGCATTAGTGGAGGACATATGTCCATAACCTTGTATTTGACCTTGGGCTCCATTTTCAAGGTTATTTGGAGGTCAGTACACGTATTTTTTATGGCCTCTAGCAGTCGTTTCAATCTAGGACATAAGTACATATCTGAACGTGAAATTTCGAGCTCTTTCAGAATCCGTAGTCAAAAGTAGGGGTTGGTTCCCACTTAAAAAATACGTACTGACCTCCAAATAACCTTGAAAATGGTTCCGAAGGTCAAATACAAGGTCATGGACATATGTCCTCCCTGCAACTTTTATTCCAAACATTTTTACCGAATATGCTTATCTGAGAAGTTAATAACACCCCTGGACGGGTGGTTTTGGACACCCTGTATATTATTACTAGACTGCGGATCTTTATGCAAAATAAGAAATGATTGCACTGATTGCAAGACGTAGGAGCTAAATAAAAATTTAATTTTTCTTTTAATTACCTTGTTAAGGTGAAACTAATACACTGGTTTCCTTAAATCTTTCTAATACCTCCACTGTTTTAAATTGTACGTACTCATTTTTGCTACTCGTTTTTTCACAAAATCCGCAGTCTAATTATTACTAATATAACTCTAATTACACTGTCCAACAAATTTCAACTTTTTTTATGTTCCCAATATACTGTTGGGTCCTTCTTATACAGTTTTCTGCGCTGATTCCGAATCTGTCCTTAATTTTTCTCCTATACGCCCAGTTTTTGTGGAACATGGCTTTGAAAAAAAAACATATTTTTCAACTTTAAACAAATATTGTGATGTTATTATAAAAGATATTGAATTGAACTTTACAGCAAAAGATTCTGTAGACTTTCCCGAATCCATTGATATATAATATTAATGCATTGTGATTGTTTAAACATGTTTAGACAATGGCGTCAACGCATGTCGGGCGAAGATATTTTGCTTTCTGGTTCGGTAAAAACGTCGGTGCTGCAAACTTCCACGCGGGGGTTTTTCAAGATAAAAGTCTGCCCTATCGCGCGGTATAGTTCGATTTTCCGCTGGACCCTTATTTTTTTGGGATAAATTAAAAAATATCCTCAAAAATTGGTGTCTCTCCGTCTTTAATGATCGTTTAAACATGTTTAAACAATCATAATGTATTAATATTGGATATCACTGTATTTGGGAAAGTCTAAAGAATCTTTTGCTGTAAAGAACAATTCAATATCTTTTATAATAACATCACAATATTTGTTTAAAGTTGAAAAATATGTTTTTTTTTCAAAGCCATGTTCCTCAAAAACTGCGAGTATAGGAGACAAATTAAGGACAGATTCGGAATCAGTGCCAAAAACTCTATAAGAAGTACCCAACAGTATATTGGGAACAAATTTGGTGTTGGACAGTGTTATTATTGTACTGCGGATTTTCTGTACTACAAAGGCTGGCACCACTGATAATACAATTTTATTTGACTCCGCTTTCGTAGAACACGTCTACGAAAATTGCAAATTGCATAAGCATCCACAGTCTACTGATGAGTTTAATGTTTAAATAGATCAATAACACGTGCATTGTTGAAAATTTTCAATGTTGTCACACTTCTTACCAGACTTTTCACGTTATTCGTACAACATCCCAGTTTTTTAAAATGATTTCTGTACGGTAGAGTATGTACGAATCGCGTGACTGGTTCGTATTTATACAGTACGTTATTACACGAACGTCGCGCGGAAAGAAATAAGCACTTGCGCCACCGATGGAAGCTACAGGACGCGTCCGATCATCGAAATAGCTAATTAATCACGCACGCTTCTTTAAGACGGCGTTGCGTGAACGCCCAACATTCTGTGGATGACTGTTGTAATAACGTCGGCGGCACAAAGAACCCATTGTGTTGAACGGCGATCCTTTGTGGGGCACCGATTAATCTTCTTTTTCAGCAACCGGCTTTCTTGTCACCGAGTCAACCAGCAAGTTGATTGGCAGCCGACAGGTAAGAGTTTTGAAGCAGCTGTGTGCCGCGTTGCTGAAATTGTTCATTATACCTGCCACGGAATACATAATACACTTTCACAGCTGGAAAAAGGAAAACACTGGCCACGGGCATTGCGCAATATGTTCAATAATTATTTGTGACGGTTCACCCGACTGTCTGCAAGAAATTTCTTTCAGGAAAAAAAACCAGTATGCTATATACTGCGGATCTCTGTTTCGCGTGCTAACGTTCTCAAATGGAAACAAGCTTTGACAACTTTTTTAAAACCCTCTCGCCCATATAGGTACACGTGTGTGTGTGTGTGTGGATATGTGTGGTGAGAATGAAGAAAGAAACATAATAAGAAGACAGCGAATCTTTATGCAAAATAAAAATGTTCTAGCTGCATTGCAACAAACTGGAGTGAAATAGAAATTTATTTTCGTTTTTAACAAGTTGAAAATAATATAATGATAGTTTTAAATTCTAATAATGTTTCCACTTATTTAAATCGCAGCTTCTCATTTTTGTCATAGATGCATAAAACCCGCTGTCTAATAACACGGTCCAACAAATTTCAACTTTTTTTCGAATTTCGATTCTCACTATGCAATTCTTATAGAGTTTTTTGCGCTGATTCCGAATCTTTCGTTAATTTTTCACCTAGACACACAATTTTTGAACTGATGGCAACTCGTGTCGGGCAAAGATATTTTGCTTTTCTGGTTCGAAAAAAACGTCGACGTTACAAACTTGAAAGAGTGGTTTCTCAAGATAAAAGTCTGCTCTATCGCGTAGTGTAAATCGATTTTCCGCTGGACCCTTATTTTTTGGGATAAATTAAAAAATATCCTCAAAAATTGGTGTCTCTCCGTCTTTAATGATCGTTTAAACATGTTTAAACAATCATAATGTATTAATATTGGATATCACTGTATTTGGGAAAGTCTAAGGAATCTTCTGCTGTAAAGATCAATTCAATACCTTTAGAATAACATCACAATATTTGTTCAAAGTTGAAAAATATGTCATTTTTTCAAACTCAAATTTCTCAAAAACTGCGCGTCTAGGAGAAAAATTAAGGACATATTCGGAATCAGCGCGAAAACTATAAGAATTGCATTGTGAGAATCGAAATCCTTTTTGGCTGTTGGACAGTGTAATAAGTGAGAGACAGAAATGTATGAAATGAATTCGGATGTGTGAAATAAAGAAACGAGTGTGCAATAGTGAGCATGAATGTGCATTTTGATTGAAATTTGTCTGCCATTGATTGATTGTTTGCGTTGCATGTACAGTAAAAGCTCCTTCGTTGTCCAAAGGCCGGGGGTTTGAGCGGACAACGACCGTGCCCGGACACTATTTTTGATTTATGACTGCGTCTTTAGTGAAACGGCTAGTTAAATGACAAAGAAAAGCATTCGCAGTCAAAAGCAGTCAACTGTCTGGCTTTAAAAAACTCCTTATTTCCTTGCCATATTCCTTCCCTATTGTTCTCCGTTCTGCGCGGGTCTAGACAGTCCTTAGACACATCTGGCGACAAGATCCACGCAGGCCTAATCCTCTCGTTGACAGGCAGTGGAGTGGGTAGGCACTGGACAACGATCGTGCCCACGATTCAGGACAACGAACGAGCGATTACTGTATTATGTTTTATATAATAATTTATTAATATTTATGATTCCATCCACTGCTTGAACAACGTGGTGTACTTGCCAAATTTTCAAATCAAACCTTGTTCGAAAACGACACGTCGCGTCGTACCAGCGAATTTTATTGTATACTTTTTACTTACTTTTTCATATAGGATCATCCTGTACACAGTTCTGCAGACAGCTACACGTGACACCCTGTATATACGGAAGACAATATGTTTCGTTAGTGAAACACGAATCGATTTGTAGGTCAATTTTCAAGGAAATCAGGGTTACAAAATGTTCGAAATCCTCTGGCCCGGTAATCTCGTTTCGCGCGTGTAATTGCTTCTTAATCGCGCGCGACCAATCAGCCTGACAGTGTTGTGCCACCTAATTCGTTTACACGCCGTAGTTGAACCGGTTGCCATCTCACCCTTCCGTTTCCCCTCTTTCCCACATGACACGGGACAGGATTACTTCATTCCTTTTCCACTTTCCGGGTATCTCACGGATCAACCTAATTCTGGTCTAGTCACCAATTCCAATGAATAACACTACCTAGTATGGCTTATCAACGTAAATGGCAGATAAGTTACTTCCAGCAATTAGCAATCTCACGGCGGCGCTTCTTAGAATGAACAGTAGGAGATCGTCTAAATTATAGCGAGCAGCTTAATTCAGAATTTCATATTACAATGGCTACAAATAGTATGGCAGTGTCGTAAATGTTGAGACAGTGCTTCTTTTACACACTAGAAACACCAATATCATGGTTGTCAATTTTATTTCTGTCTAGAAACAAACTTTTTATGAACATTAAAAAAGTTTCTTTTACTGAAAAGTTTTATTGAGTTTCTTATTGATTCGTTTCAACTGAAAATTTTATATCTAATTTGTTGAAAATTTACTGTAGTTTAAACGTATATAATTATGCATAATTATACATGATCTAAGAAATAATTAATAATATTTTTGGGGTGTCCCGACTTACACTGCAAAATTTTTTTTGCGGAAAACTTTGTCTTCAGAAAATTGGCTATAACTCCGTTAAATAAAATTATAACATTTTCTGCAGCAAAAATGTAGCTAGCAACTATACCTTTCCAAATTATAATCAGTGTTTAAACTGTGATCGAACAAAGTGTTACAAATGTCATTAAAATAAAGACTTTCAAATACCTCGATGAGTGTCTCGAATTTGTTTTTAATGCAGATGTCTATAAAATAGCGAAAGTGGAAGATTATAATAAATGTTTGCACATCATTGATCGTGAGATTTATGTTAGGCGATTTATTTTATTGTAGCTCTACCAGGTGATGATATTCCACCAGTGATATCATTCTCGAAGACAATTTCTTACGTAAACAAACTATTAAGTTGGCTTACAAGAGATATATGGATCCTTAAGCACTGTGATAAGATAGTTCAAACGACCCCTCTTATTGTTAAATTGCGACGGATTCCGCATTTATGACTGTATAATGTATAAGTAATGATTATAATGCATATACGTAACGCCTGATTACGCATTTATGAACACATGAATTCTGAAGAATATGGCTATAGAGCTTATGTAGAAGCTGCACTGTCATCTTTCATTTGGGATAATCTTCGCTGAAAGAGCATTACCATTTAATTTGCAATCTTGTAAATTAGTGGCTAGGCATTTTAAAAATTGTTCCTGCGCTGAAATATATGTACTTAAAACAAATGCAATGCAAATTTATGATAAAATGACAGAGAAGTGTCACGAAACAAAGGTGTGTTATAGTAAAAAAAAGTGCACTCTCTCGTTCCGATGCACTTAGTTGATTGCAGCGAATGATGAGATGTGGACAATTACAGAATGGTATGTCACACTCGTATGGGCCTTTATGAATTTGGAGTTTCTAAAAATCATTGAAATAAATAAAATAGAAATCATGGAATACAGGTTTCGAAAGGATTGGTATAAAAGTAGCTTTTGTCTGATCTTTATGCAACATAGAAATTTTGAACCTGAATTGCAACAAACTGGAATGAAACAGATGTATATTTTCTTTCTTGCTATGTTTAATAGATTGAAAAGGATATAATAAATAGTATTTAAAAATTCTTCCCTTTGAAAGACTATTTCTCGAGGGCATAGGCTGATCTACCCACATGTTTCTGACGTGGTATTAGTTAACGCATTCAACATGCGGCTGCTTTGAAGCATTTCTTTATTCGTATTTATTGCCGAATAACGAGACAAACGAAGATTTATCGCGCAAACGACGAGGGAGGAATCCGTGAACGATCAAGGAGACGAGGTCGGAGAACATAATTTAAATGATATCAATTGGGGAAAGACAATCTGCAAACTCCGATCCAATTTGGCTGACGTTTAATCACGCCCGACGACTCCCGACGAGTCAAAGATATAATTCAGAGGAACACTCCTCTAGATATACACTGTTCGCACCCACGCTTCTGCTCCGACTGCCCCAAGGCTGTAAAAGTAAATCGACGTTAGCCCTGTTGCAGACACGACCCTTAACCGATTCGTCTGCCAACGAGAATTTTAACAACGCCTGTCCACCAGACTACCAACCGAATCTACCTGTTCTTTCTGTTTTTCTCTTTAGGCATTTGCTACCCAGCTGCGATCGTATCGCCGACGCCTGATTTCAATTAACATGCTAATGCTACTTTGCAAACTTCGCACAAATTTCAACCCTTAACTGCACATTAGCCAGATGGGAAGTCGCAACAGTGATAAAGTTCAACAATTTTTTATGAGACCTTCCACAGAGAGGAATTCACAGATAAAAGTGCTAACCCAAGGTCGTTCTTTTAGTAAAGTACGTTTCTGAAAAATATTTTAGAATCTGTAGAAGCCTTTTGGAACGTTTATTAAAGAAGTTCCCATAAAATAAATTAAAGTACCAAATTATCGTGTACTAGTTTTACTTAACTTAAATTAATTTTCAGAATAATTCGTACGGGTCTACAAAATTTAGTTTTTAAGTTTTCAATATAAGTCTCTGAAATTCCGACCAATTACAATTTTTTAAACCAATTGTTCTAAGTTCTCAAAAAACAATGCATGTCATATATAAATGGTCCAATATTTAAAAAGTTGTCAGTTGGCGAACTGCATGATTACATCAACCATTTAACCATTATTAAACTGTTTGAGACTGTGACATGCAACGCGCTTAAGGCAGTGCCGGATCAAGCAAGCGCGGGGCCCGTAGCAACTGTTATGGCGGGGCCCAAGGCTTTGCATCAGGGCCGCTCATGCGTAATAATGTAGCGCACCTTTGCGACAACCACAATGAATGAACTTTTTTTTAGGAAAACTATCTGTGCCCCCTGGCGCTCATGTACCGGCCCTTGTTTGTATGGAGCGGGCCCCCAGAGGCGCGGGGCCCGTAGCAATTGCTACTCCTGCTACGGGGCTTAATCCGGCCCTGGTTTAAGGAACGTATTACATTATAATTTCTAACAAAAATGACGATGAATATTTATGACAAAAATGAATAGGTTGTTGAAAGCTAGTTGGAAGAATTTAGGAATGCATATCAACTTCTTAAAATGATTTAAGAAAGACTGAAATATTTCTAGCTTTTGTTTTTTCCAATTATAAAATCTGTATTTTATATAGAAATCCGCAGTTCACACACATGTATAACAAATACAAATTGTCACGTCCGGTGGTCCAACCATCGATAATAATTGATATAATCAATCATGTATAATTCATAACATATATTTTCTGAATTTCTTTATATATTTGCTCTAATAATGTTGTACGAGAAATAAAATATCAAATATCGAACTATCGGATATCATACCACATTGCGTGCGATAGGATTAAGAAAACTCATTTTGAATTTAAATCTTCATCGAACAAATTAAGAATATAGCGAGATGTATTAATATTCGTTGAAGACTGTTCATCGCTGAAGAATGCGAAGATGGAAACTTCGAAAATGAGATGAGCAAAAGATTGATAAATAATAAGCTGGTGACTAATTACCTGGCAGGATGTGTGAGGCAACATGATCTAGCCAAGAGAACGATAAAAGGGAATCGGAAACTCTTCATCCGGTCAAGAGGTATTATAATAGTTCATAGGAAAACTGATTTCGAAGAACGCTTGACGATGCACACTCACCCCATGGAGATTAAGCTCAGAACAATGGATTGACAAATCTATAAAAGGGATGACTCTTCATGAAACCCAACCCAGTCTATGTTCGATTTTCTTCAATCGCTGTTCGTTTTCTTCAGAGTTAAATATTTCTGATTTATATTGTGTGTGTGGGTGTGTCTATTAAAAGCGTGTATACCCTCTGGATTTTGTTTATTAAAAGCGTGTATACTCGCTGGATACATTGTTTAAGCGACCAAGTATAAGTAACGAACATCGAAGCGACCAATTAGCGAACAACAAAGCGGAATCTACTACACGTTAATTACTAACAATTATAATAAGAACTTAATAACTATGAATCTGAAGTTTGGTGCTTAGAATATACTTTTGTTAATTTTTACTCGAATCAAAACTTCAAATCATTTTTAAAGAGTTTACCCAACTTCGATTTCAACTATCCAAATCCTCAAACAAGGTCACTAAATATTAAGAAAATCCTCAATTTCCCGAAGTGAAGCCGGTGAAAGCAGGTAGGTTCGAAACTGCGTTTTATTCTCTATCTAAATCTTTAAATTAACTTGTACATCTTTCAAACGTCCCCCTTAGGACGTAATAAATAAATACCAGAAAAAGTGAAAAATAACATGATGCAAACACGTTAATTAGTATTATAAATAGACAGTGGATTTTATGCATTTTTGGCAAAAAGGAGTAGGTGTAAATTGAAATAGTAAAAAAATTATAAATTTCTAATTCACCCCACTTTGTTAAATCGCAGGTAGAACATTTTTATTTTGCATAAAGATCCGCTGTCTAATTATAATTAAATTTAATGAGGTATATATATGTTTGGAAATTTAATTACCGTGACGGAGGTTTGAGAAAGTCAATTTGTGAAGAAGGGACCGCGTGTCTAAAGGTAGGGGAGAGAGAGAAGCGAGTAGATCTCTTGAAAAACGTTCTGTTACTCGATAAGTCGTCTTGTGCCGGCAGCCGGGGAAATGTAAGCAGCAAAGTGAAACCGGTTTCTGAGTCACAAGATAGAAACCATTGAATTTTCTGGCGCCAACTAATTCGTTTGAAGCACCCTTCGGCGAGTGCTAGTCTGTTTCGCTGGCGTCCATGGGTTGTCGACGTGCCGCGCCGCGCCGCGCCGCGCCGGAAGGAAGCTCTTGACAAGCCACTAGGCCCTGTCTTTACCGCTGACTTTCTTCTTGCGTTCGAGAATGAGATCTTACATGCCGCCCCTCTACACGTGGACACGAGTAATCGACGGATATTGACGGACAGGAAGCAATTCTCAACAGTCGGACGACGAAAAAGAAACGCCGCGCCGCGCCGCCCGACAAGACGTGATCTAACGACCACTTGTAACGCATAACAAATTACACGGCCACGTTTCCTATATTAATCTTCGGAACCAGAAGGGAATGAATCACGAGCCGCCCGCGCCCGCGCGCGCAAGTCAGTTTCCACGAACTCACGGTCGAATGTAATTAAAGTAAACTATTAGTAGGAAGTTCTGTGTTTAAAATATACCGCAATTAACTGATAACTCGACCACACACAGTTATGTAAGTTTAAAGTGGAAGTTTATTTCCAGGATGGTTTTAATTGTTCAACCATTTGCCCTTGCAGCTATTTTAACATTTTTAACATGAAAATTAAGCATTTCTTCCGACCCAGAATACTTCCATTCCAAGTTTCATGGATATCAAAATTGGTATAATATCTCATACAGCACTAGAAGTAATCAAAAAGTCCACTGGGAATAGATACACAATTTTTACAGACTCAAAGAGTGCTGCATACAGTGAGCGAAACTCGTTTAAACGCACTTGAAAATTTACAAATTATCATACTTATTTAGAAGAAACCGGCAGATGATATTATCAAAATGGGGTTATTTACTTTGCTAAACCTTTACTTTCGACATCTACATATGCTTCGAAATGCTCCGCATTTACATGCCAGAATATGTCGCAGAGCGAAACGTGTTAAAACAGCGCCTGCAAGTGCGAAATTCGTTTAAACGCAGTGCTTTCTTCTCCAGATATTGAAAGAAATTATAAAGGAAAGTGGTTGATTTAAAAAGTGATCATAAAGGTATTGTTGTCCCGTGTTCCTGATTAAGTCATATTTTTGATTTTATGTAACAGAACAGAATGGCAATAGGAAAATATTTAAATGAAACTGAAAAGGCAATAAAATCTTCTTTTAAAAAAACGGGGGGAATTGAATCGAAAGATTGCCAAAGAAATTAAACGTTCCGAGTCCGTAGTACAAAATTTTTTGAATCGTGGGGAAGATTATGGCAAAAAACGTGCTACAAAAGGAAATACAAAAATCACAAAACAAGAAAAAAATAATATAATAAAGGAGCGACAAAAAAAATTAATTGCACGTTAACCGAATGTTGTTTTCAGAAAACCGATGAGAAAGCCAATGTTAAAACAACATGCACTGGACCGACGAATGGCATAAACTCATTTTTTCCGATGAAAAGAAGTTTAATTTGGATGGTGCAGACTGATGCTCATCGTATTGGCATGATCTGCGTCAAAAGAATGATTCTATATGAAGCCAAAATTTTCATCAATTGTTTAAACTACAATTAGTGTTATCGGCGCACTGGTTCGATCAATTGGAACATAAGCAAATTTGCAAAAATATCACATGAAATTTAATTCAACGTTTCGGTCTCAATTTAGACCATTTTCAAGAATAGAAAATTCCAGTATTGCGTCTGTAAGAATTAATCAAAGACATTTTTAAATGGTTAGGCAAACGTGTTTTCACTCAAGCAGGAAGTAAAAAAAAAAGGGTAGTGTAAACCAAAAGTGGTGTCTCTCCGTCTTTAATGATTGTTTAAACATGTTTAAACAATCATAATGCATTAATATTATATATCACTGGATTCGGAGAAGTCTAAAGAATCTTTTGCTGTAAAGATCAATTCAATATCTTTTATAATGACATCACAATATTTGTTCAAAGTTGAAAAATATGTCATTTTTTCAAATTCAAATTTCTCAAAAACTGTACGTATAGGAGAAAAATTAAAAACAGATTCGGAATCAGCGCGAAAAACTGTATAAGAATCGCATAGTGGGAATCGAAATACTTTTTGGCTATTGGACAATGTAATGGCACAACAACATTTAGTGGTGACTCCGAGTCCCAATTAGTTTGGATAACCGACGCCTTACTGTAGTTGGTTGATAGCGTCGACATTAAACTAATATGATACGTAACTTGAAATAAAACTGCACACCGGGTGTTCGGATCAAAGTTGATTTAAGGATTGTTCCACACGGTTACCCCCGGCGTTCAGCTTAGAAATTCACGGTAACGCTTGGAACGAGCCTGACCGCTCATGAATACATTATCCTTTCTAACGAGGTGAATAGGTGAAGTAGACGGAGTCACAGCAGTCTGTCCATAAATCACTCAAAGAGCAAGCAAGATCACCCTCCGAGTCGGAGGCTCCGACCCGGTGGAACACACGATGCCGCTCGAACACTCCTGCATCGGTTTCCGTTTTTTGTCAAGCCGTATCCTTGGGAGGAAGTGCTCCTTTAGCCGACTGTAAAATTGCCCGCCATGATTCATCCCACGATCTTACCATTCACTCCGGGAACATCCTGTTGTGTCCCAAAAACCCATTAAACGTCTAGTCTAGTCGGAATCGTCGACGCGCTACGCATCCTGCTTTCAACATGTATTTCTTCTGTTACGTGTAAATAAAGCTTTCAGCTTCTGGCAGACACAGTTTACCATTCAAAATACAGTTGAGATAAACACTTCTTCCTTAACACTAACCGTACCACTATGTTTCTCACATTTTTCATCGTGTAATCATTGAAATTACGAAAATGCTTCCATTCAAATTATTATTAAATAAATTTCTCCAAGCACATATTGCGGCTAAACTTCATCGCTCAACTTTAAACAGTGAATTCCTAACATTATAAGTTTTTACAAAAGGAATAAATGTTTATATTGCTCATGTACCTTGCAATTAATGCAGACAATTTTTATTTCGTACAAAGATTCGCAGTCTATAAATAATAAATGAAAGACATCTTTAAATGCAGCTTTAAATTATTTGCAGTGACTAAAAAGAATTTCCTCTTAAGTAAAAGATATTGAAAGAAAAAATCTTCAACGGGTTTTAGCTCTTTCATCTTTGAAGTGAATACGGCGCGGGTAATTTGCATAAACTTTTTAATCTCCTTTCATTATCATGAACATGTAAAGCCACTCGTTTCGAAAACGGGTAGTCATGTACTACATTCTGTACTTACACACATCCGAATGTAACGTAACTGTTTCACAGTTTATCGAAATCTGGAATCGGTATCTGTTATTATTCATGAAAGAACTGGTTCTCGAGAGTATGCCACTTCTCCTTTTTTGGTTGCAAGAATATTTTATTTATCGTGCGGAAATAGTAATGCTGCAAGGGATAACGGTATGACTGCAGTACGTCATGAGAGAAACAACCGAAACAAATGGGAAATATCGAAATTAGTACATATGAACCTTAGACCATATACAGGGTGTCCCAACAATGTCGTACTTCCTTGAAAGAAGTGATTTCTGAGGTGAAGAAAAAGTCAGAGGAATTACAACATTTTTGGGACATCCTGTATACTTATAAATCCGGCATAGGTATTGTAAACAGTCTCCTGTTTGTTTGTTGCAATGTTTTAACGTACATGCATAATTAATACCGTTAATTAGAGTCATCTTTTTATAAACGAATTTGATATACAGTCTGTTCAATTAATTAAGCATTATTTAACCGTCTTTCAGAAAATTGTTTTTGAAAGAAATTAATATACAAATAAAATCTTGGTGACGCAATTATCTGGAAAAAGTTTAAAGACTACAATTACTGTTACAGTTATTATTACTGCAACTACAATTGCAGAGATATATGTACAATAAAAAGCGTTATATACGTATCTATTTTCGTTTAAAAATGAATTTGTTACCATTAAAAAGCTATATTTTCTCGTTTGATAATAATTAAAAATATTTAAATCAGACAATAACTTATACATATAAGAGAAAAAACTTACCTTTGAATTTAAATGTCCGTAATATCATTTGTCCCCTGACGTATCACGTTGTATGTACGTATGTACTTCTTAAAAGTTAAAATAACGTATCTATTATGAAAATTATTTTTGCACGGCTACAATTATACTTCTTGTATTTCTATGTATCCTATATTAAATCTTATCATTGAACTAATTAAACTTTGTTTAAATGATATATTCAACTCAACATTTTAGTTTATATGTATAATCTAACTATACCATAGTGTATGTATTAAACATTTGATGTTGCATTCTTAACGCGTTGCGCGCTGACAATTATTATTCAATGCTATTTAAAATCGACAATATACAACCAAGGCTTTTAGCAACTTCTGCAATGCCAACAGCAATTTCAATCGCGAGCCAATAAATAATCTGGAATAATATAATCTAATATTTTCGATGATTTCGAAACGTCTCCGTGATGTAACTTGGTTATTTCGAAATCTATTAAAAGATTTCCGGTAGTAAAACAAACATTCGAATGTGCAATCTCGACAGCGAGAGCCTGGTCGCACGCTCGAGTGCGTAAAGGGTATAAAAATATATTCCGATACGAAATATGTTCTCATATATTTCACTTTAATAGGGTATCAAAGAGCACTACGTAATGCAGAACAATAATAGTAGAATCAACAAGTCAACACAGATCTCATTATGCGTTCCAAGACGAAATAATATAATAAAAAATACAAAATTCAGATCGAAGTAGAAACTAATTACTATACGTCTAACAAATAACCAGAGGTTTTGCTTTTACAAGTCAAAAGATTGTCCCGACATTCAGAATGTCTTTGATCATAATAATAGCAATTACATATGTATAGATATTATACATATACATTCTCGTATACGATAAAATAAATCTATTTACAACTAAATATCTCGCAATACTTTTTTTCTCGCCTTTTCAATCCCGCTACATAACGTTGTTATAGAGGAACCCGTAACGCTAAGAAATTATCAATCGATTACTAAAACTTTGGTTACGCAAAAATATAGACACGATATAGTCGCCACCTAATCAGAAATCTGTTTAACCTTCCATACACGCGTCTATTACCACCAGCGCTGGGTAAAAGTTATTTCAAACCGTGGACAGTCTATTTTATCCGGAATCCTGCGTACAACATTCAAAATAAAATATCTTATGTCGTAATAAATTTTACAAAATAGTATTTAAAAATAGAATTTCATTCGGGGAACTTTGAAAACAGCGAGAGAGAGAGAGAGGTATTATCATGCAATATATTTCCGTTTAGTAAAATAAATGTATCAATAAATCTACTCTGCCAAATGTGTTATGGTTACTCGAGGCGCGATACAATTTCATCTCTAAATTTACTTCAGTCGCCAAGAAAATATTTGATTTGCCGAGATTTCCTTTTCTATTGAAAAAATATCATTTCACCTAAACCGTAAAAGCGCGCGATGATGTGAACAGTATTCGACATAGTTTTTTTCCTCTAAATTTTACCCAGCTCTGATTATCACTGAGCTCCGCTGCGTCGCGTCGAAAAATCATTTTTCTTTTTTTTTTTCTTTAGACTTACATCCTACATATCTATGAACAAATGTACAGTAATTACAATGAAGGTTAGCAATAGATAGTTAGTTCATAAATACTACACATAGACTGATTGCATTACATTAATTCGAATGGCTCGCAATTACGGAGAGAGAGAGAGAGAGAGAGAGAGAGAGAGAGAGAGAGAGAGAAAGAGTATGCCTGTACCGTCGACGAAACTGTAAATCTCCCAGAAGAGAACACACTTTTCAATTTGTTTATCAATTTTAAATCTCGTCGATCGTCTTAAAAAAACCTTCAATTATTGAACTTGAACGTCTTCGCCGCCATCTTGTTAGCCACCGAGCATAGATGGTGCTGGCATCGAGTAAAAGAATCGTATCACATGTCCGTTATAGTCATGAGCATATGACTGATAATAGAAAAAAGGCACAAAGTGTGAAAAGAGATCAATAACCGCTGACAAACCTAGTTTTCTCCTCGTTAAACCTACAATTGGATCCTGTAATCTATTTATCCTCTGATCGCGGATAACAAGTTGCTGTGCAGTTTGAGCGATCGGGTGCCGTACACGTGCATGGCGGCGAAAATGTTCGAATGATCGTTACGTTCGCGCCAAAGTGATAACTCCCCAGGTCCGTCATTCCCACCAAAAACGAAAAACAAACAACTAGGTACATACAATTATCTCGTTTGTGCCAAAGCACGGTCGTCTCTGGTATTCGGCCTGAACACGTGATATGGCAACATCGCACATCAGTCCGATCCAGAGTCGCCTGATTAAGACTTGTGTCCCCACTCTACCCTCCCCCTCCACCACGCTATTTCCCATGCATCCGCTGCGGCCCGGTCACGTGTAGAGATGACGCGACCTGCTCGCGATTCGATCACGTTCGTTCCCAATCACGGGCTTTTCCTTACAATACAGAGACGGCCGTGATATAACCACAGACGAGATATAGGAATAGACCCGACACCTTATGGGACTTGGTGTCCATAGGAATCTGTAGTACCGACACCTTAAAATGCCAGTGAAAGCAATAATTTTCTTTAAATTTTATCCACAATTTGCGATTAAACTGGCTACAAATATTGTGCTCCTAGAAATAATAATAATACATCTTTTTAATTCTATAAAGGTGTTGACACTGAATGGTAATGGGACTCAATGAGAGTCATCCTGGGGCGTTAGCGCACCAATACCGACGGACACCAAAATACATTGGGTGTCAGGTCCAGTATTACCATATTTTTCTCTCGCCGGGCCCCCTACTCTTCCACCTCTCGCCGCGTCACGCACCGTACCTCGTCTTTGCACTCTTCCCACTAACGCTGACGTACGGTCGCGTGAGCCTCCCACTCTTCCCACTAGTTGCTGACGCGACCGTACGCAAGCGTGTCGCCACTGTCGCCGGCGTTAGTGGGAAGAGTGCAAAGACGAGATACGGTGCGTGGCTAGGCGAGAGGCGGAAGGGAAAGGGGCCTGGCGAGAGAAAAATATGGTAACTGGTCAGGTCTATTCCTATATCTCGTCTGTGATATAACGCGAACAACTTCAGATCGGACTGAGAGAGCGTCGCCAAATGTACTGGGGACGGCCGTGGCCAAAGTCGTCCAAATACAGAATCGTTAAGCTACTAACGTTCTTTCACCCTTGTGCACTGTTCTAGAAAATCGTGTTGCAATAATGTTCCAATGCTTTATACATAACTGACAAGTAGACTACGGATATTTATGCATTCATGAAGAAACTGGTTGGGTGAAATATAAAACAGCAAAAGATTTCAAGAGTACAAGAATATTGTAATGTTGCTTTCAATGCATCAAAATCGTTAAGGGATGAAATCAATTTTGATGTTATTCCTCAATCGACGCAAATCAATGCAAAACATTTTTATTCCGCACAAAGATCCGCAATCTACTGATAAAGTCGATTGTGATACGTAGAAAAGGTTGGCGTGAAATTAATTGATATATTTCCACGGCAAGGAGCGAGTGGTTAAAAAGAAAAAGTGTGCTTCTGGGTCAGACGAACGCGAACAGTGCACGAGGCTCGAGCACGACTCCGTGATTGCGCGTGTATCGATAAATTCTAGAGTCACGCATACACATACATATTTTATATACACGTACAATAACTCTCTGTAGCGGAAGCACGACATGTCTCACTCACACGCACGTTACACCTTTCTCACTCGGAAATCACAGTTGAACATTGGTTTTTCAACGTTACCCGTGGCACTCGTTTAATTTCTCCGAAATTAAGTAACACGTCGGCCGCAGCCGAGCCGACCGGAACGCGTGACTGTTGCAGGAAAACGCTCGTACGCCGAGCGGGGAATGATTTTTAATCGAAAAATTATCGGGCGGGCTGAACGAAAATTCATTAACGGCAGTGACGGGAAAAATCGCTTCTGGCCGGGTACATATCTCGCGCGCGCGCGGGGGGGGGAAACGCGAGAGCAACGAAGGGCGTAAAACGTTTTAGATTTGCGATGAAAATTACGACCGGAGAGGCAGGTGGGCGTCGGGAAATTTGAACCACGAAGCAAACAGAGCGAGCACGCGGCATAGTATTAAGATTAAGCACCGGGGAAGCATCGTAACGCCGCGATTATACAAAAGAGCCTGTTAAAGGCGCGTCGACGATTCATAATTACACGGCGGCCATTAGGATTTTTCTTTCAGGCACGCGTTCTTTTCAGATTTGCTCCCTTTCAACGGTACACTCCGTTATCCTCGCGCGAAAAATCACAGTTGAACGCTTGATACAGTAACACTCGTCGCCGTCCTTTCGGATCTTTTCACCGAAGATTTCTCGATGAACCTACGAACGCACAGGCACTTGCTAGGGTAAACTGTACTGCTGCTGGCACTGCGGTACTTATTTGCACTTTTGATTTAAACGGCAAGTACAATATTAAGAATTCCTGATACATAGAGAAAATCATTTTATATTGCTTCTTATCTACATTTCAAAGCAACGTTGTCAGTTTTCATAACAGAGTTCCACGTACGACTGTTAGCAACGCTGGTATTTACATCCAGTAAGACCGACGGATGACCACAGCGCAGTGTGAACAGTGTTTTATTAAAATTTTCGTTACGAGTAAGAGTATACTTTGTCGCTTTATAACTTAATTTCGGACTACAGATGTAATAAGCGCGTACATGTTCAATTATAAAACAAATAGCTTGTTTAACGTTTACTTCTTACTGTGCCAATGACTGTACTATTTGTCTTACGATTCATCGAATATATTTTATAATAAAAGATTTATGACTCGTAAGACTGTTTGATTTTGCTGAAAAATCTCTATTAGCTTATAATAGCAAGCTAAGCTCGTTTAAACATTACAAAAAACGATAAAAAAGATTTTTACTACGATTTTGGCTTAGGGTGCCAATCATTCTACAGTTTACCCTAACTATCTGCATATCAAAAACTCTGCTCAGTACAAAATGTACATGCGAAATAAAAAAAATCTATATCAGTGCAAGAATGGACCGATTGATTTCTGTAGCAGGATTATCAGGAGAAAAAATTTGTCCATTGTCATTTTACTATGACAGGTTAGCAATCGACTCAAAAATTTTTCTTAAAGAGAAAAAAGAGAAATTTTGTCATTTCGATGAGGTATAAAACTCCTGTCCGTCTGCATCTTCAATTTGAATCGGTATAATGATCGAAGAGATGTCTGGTTCAACGCAAGAAATCGATTCGGCGGAATGATCCGACGCGATACACGAACTGCAAAACGGAAAAGAAAAGCACCAGAGAGTCGCGCGACCGTATTCGGGACGTTACCGCGGATAGCATCAAGCAACCAATTTATTCGTCTAATGAGATTACGATGAGGTTACCTTAGCAATAATACTTGTTCGCTCTCCGAAATCCGTTGTGTCTTCGGGTCACCCGGTTCTCATACTTCCATATATCAAACACACTCCATTACTTCGTACTCGTAACATGGATCACAGTTAAACGGTTGATAGTTTCCTACGTGTCCAATCATGGGCAAGGTTCATGATCGAGGACTCATTGCGGCATGCCGGATGCGGCACCTAGACGAGGTGCTCCGTACAGCGAGTACGGGGAGAAATAGGGTGGCAGGCCTGCGGGAGTGTGAGGATGGGGTGGCGGAAGCGGTAGACCCAGGGACGATAAAGACGGCGGGAGAAGCGGCGAGGGTTTCCCGTACGGGTGATAACGCGCCGTCGCGAGCGGGCTCAAAGGTGGCGTCGGATAAGTTCTGGAGAACAAAGGATGCGTCGGCGGTAGTCCGACGGAGGGCGAGAGAAGAGACAGGGCCGCCGCTGAAGGATCCGTGGCACCGCTCGTCGAGACACTCGTGTGACTCCTGAGATGTTGGAGCAGCTCGTCCGACGTGGAGAACCTTTTGCCGCAGTAAGCCGTGTCACCGGCGATCCAGTTGCAAACGTAGGGAAGCTGCGAGGCTGCGGCCAACGCGGCCAATTGTGCATGAGCGTAAGCAGCAACCCCCAAGGCTCCGTAGGGTGCGCCAGGCTTGTGATCGCACTGAGCACAACCGGCGGGACAGGTGCCCGGTGTGCTACCAGTGGTGGACGTTAGCTTCCCGTTAGCGACCGCGCTCGCCGAGCTAGCGAACAGATGAGAGTTCAGTTGGCAACCGGTACAGTACGGGTCCCGACACACCGGCATCAGAGTGTCCGGTCCCGAAGCACTCTTCAACCTGGCGTAGCTCAGATACGGATTCCCGGATACCAGGCCGTTCTTCAAGGCGGCGTGGTGTTGGGACATTAACGAGCTGGCCATCACGTCTATAGGCAACTGTGGGCTGTAGCCCAGATACGCGGACGTCGTTGCTAAACTAACTCCCGGCTTGAAGGTACCCAGAGGAAGATCCTTGATGGACGGATCCGTCATCGCTAGCACACCCGCGGGACTGTACGACGGTTTCACCTGCAACGACGGACTGCTCACGACGACCGGCTGCGACGAACTAGACTCGAGCTGCGACAGATTCGCCATTGACGTCCTCGAAGCTGGCGATTCCCGGGCAACGTCGCCGTTCGGCGTCGCTGTTTTCCGACCTTGCGGTGTCACCGCGCGAACCGAAGAGGCGCTCTGATTACTCGGACACCGTTTATTACTGCCACCAGGTGTTCTCGATCGCCCAGACGTCGAATGACTAGATGCTGACCTTTGCTCATCCGGACTCGCTGCTTTCTCACGACCCAAACACGACTCGTACGGCTTGAAATTGGTCTTGCTCGGTTCTGTCGACGTCGGCGCGACAGCCGGCGACGATTTTTCACGTGATTGATCCGACTTCGACGATTTGTTACTCGACGGTTTGTCCAACGAGCCTAGCAGAGATTTATTGGACGGCGTGTCGGCTCCTATTTGGCTGCAAGTTTGAGCGAGCAGAGCGAGGGGACTCTTCTTCGCATCCAACTGTAACCAAAATAAACGTATAAACGAGCATCCGCGTTTAGAGAATCTTTCGGGAAAGGAATCGCCGATAGCATGGCGCAGAACTTCGTTACTTTTGCTTCGATAATATTTTATGAAAACCGCCGAAACACGTTCGTCGACGCGTTTATGCGGGCATAAATGTCTCGAATGTGTCTACTCGGAAATATCTTTTCGAAATTCATAGTGATCAAATATTTGTGATAGTTTTAGGGTCGAAATAGCGAAGGATATTTCGAATACATTGAATCATTGAGCGAATGCATGTTAGTGGAAAACACAATTGGTTGCTTTTAACCCGTTTACATAAAAAGGAAGAATGAAAAGTTATCAATTTTATATAGCACAGTAGAAAAATGTCAAAATTCAAAAAACACTTATTATTTCAGTAATTTGTATATATTGATAATAGCAATAACAAACTAATGATGAAAATGGGTTAAAGCATAATCTGAATGAATTGTTTCAAAAAGGGAGAAATCGAATATAAAACTATGAATCCGTTTCATTCAAGACGGTCAAGGAATTTAATGTTGGAAACTAAAATTATTTTAAATTCAATGTTTGTCTGTGTATTATTATTACAATTTTAAATATATTAAGATGTCGTCTTAATACTTCTTACATAAGTGACAAAACTCACATTTAAGATAAATAACAAGAACAGATAAAACAACACGAAGAAATGCGCGACATTGCATTTTCCAATAGAAATGAAATAAAATCAATGTTCTAGATGATTCAATAGATGTCACAATTTATTAATGTTATTTCGCGAGCCGGTAAAAGTCTAGCATTGATCAAGAAATGGATTTTAAAAAGGAACTTTAATGTCTACGAGTTTAAAAGGAGCTCATCCAGAAAATATAAACCCAGACAGAGAAACTATCTTCTGAATAGTAATATAGTCGTCCGCTAATAATTTCCAGTGGATGTATATTTAATTGGTTGTAATAAATTCGAAACATTTCGAATTCACAGGATTATCGCTCCTCGTCTTTTGATCGTGGCCTATAAAATCGTACGTGTCTGGCATGAGTGAATTTATGTGAAATAAGTTTCATGTTACAGGTAGAAACTTGTTAAATGGTTGCCGTCGGTCCGGAGCTACGAGCATTTAACGGGTCCCTGTTACAATCGGCACGCTCGTTGCATATTGAAGCCGATCTAATAAAACGTTTCGAGAATATATAATCGTCTTACGGATTGCACAAATCTTGCGATCGCGCGATAAAAGTAAATAACGAGCGGCGAATGAAAAACGTAGAAACATCGCTGATAATTAATACATAGTCTTGTGGTACAGCCGCTATCGCCGTTGAGAATGTCTGCGATAATTTAATATTGGCGCCGATCGAGCAATCGCCTCGGAACCAGCCAAGATGATGCAGTTGGTATAATTAGCGTATAGAGGAACAATATTTCTCGCGGCTGATACGTTCGTCGAACAGATGTTTGATGTAATTAAAATACAACGTTCATGCAACTATCCCCACCGTTTACGGTTGCTTCTCGCTAATGGCGCGACGCCGACAGATATTAATGCCGTGAATTGCAACAGGCTATTACGAAATTACGGTTAAAGCTGTATGTTAATTGCCTCCGCAAAAGTTAACGGAACGTCCCCGGCATAATATTTTAATCCGGTAATACCGTCCTCCGTCTTTTCATCGCCGTCGCTAACTTTTATTGCCGTGAAGAATACTACTCCTCTTTTTTCGCCGCGTCACACAGCTCGACTATATTTCTTTTATGTGTCATTGCGGATTTCTCGCAAATGATTTCCATACCGAAATTGTGCTCCGCCTGTTTTATTCAATTGCCACGCGGCTCGTAATTGTAAATTGAAATTTATATGATTAATGGCACTGTTCAAAGGAAGTCAATTTTAATATTCGTAGTGTCTCGTGGCACGTAGTAGATCTGAAAGATGAATGATGCGTGGAAAACAAATGTATACTTACATGTTTGCGAAAGATCGGAAAATATAGGAATTTTCAGATTAGAAAAACACGACTAATTAATTTTCCATTAGACAAAAAACAATTTGATAAATCATTAAGTAGTACATGAGGTAATAAAGTGAACAAAAAAAAATAGCAAATTGTTGCCTTCAAAATATGTACCGTGTTCGTACACATTATCAGTAGATTTGTTGCAAATTCATTTCACTTTTCTAATACAAATTTACGCATTCACAGATAAATTAAACAAATTGAGATTGAAACTCACGACCAAATTTTAAAATTTAATTAAAATCAATTTAATCATGGCGAATTAAAATATTCTATTATCGCTTCTGATACAAGAGGTTGCCATAAACATGGCTGTAATTTGTTTACCAATTTTGAATAATCGGATGAATTTTTTAACGTGGCGCGAGATAATCCATCGGTTAACTAATCTGCTGAAAAACGACATTTCGTATGCATTGACCAAAGGTGCTTCTTTTTCTTCATGAATTACATATTCTCAATTTTACGCAGAATCATAAATTTACTTACAGAACTGCGGATTTAAATCCAAATTATACTCATTTTGCTGTTAAGACAGAATTTTTGAATAGGTATATAAACGATCCTAGATCTGAAAAATTAATTTATAACTTTGTGAGGTCACAAATGAAATGATGACCTTCCTCAGCTTGCCGGGCTTCCTTACCATTAACCTGTTATTTTTTTAAGTACATACATATGTACTGACCGAAGATCTTTCATAGAAGAACTAATTTTTACATACAGAGTCATGTTAGAAGTATGTATATTGCTAATTATCAAAGCAAAACTGAAAGCATTAACTGCCCCGATAGAATTTATGTTCTTTAACATTTCATACGTTTTTCTCTAACTGCAATCATGTTTTATTCCTACCGTGTTAAAATTTTAATTATTGTCTGAGGGACAAAACACGTAATTGAAATATCTATGTTAAGTTAGATTGTCTACGCAATGGACACCGAATTTGAATTGTATTGATCGGTAATTATTGAACTGCGGATCTTTATGCAAAATAAAAATGTTTTGCAACGATTGTGAGCACCAGGAGTTAAATAAAAATGTATTTCATCCTTTAATAGATTTTTTACATTGAAAACATCGTAATATGTTTGCGTTGTTTACAAATGTACTCCGATTCTGTCTCTCATTGTGCGACACCCGGTACAATTCAGTTTAGACGATATTAGAAACGTTTAACCAGCATTTCAACCAAATTTTACTCCGTTTTCGTAACAAGATATTTGATAATAGTGTCAATTACTTGTTGCTTTATGCTCGTGATACCAATCGAAACACTACGCATGCTCTTGCCCCGTTTACTAAAGGGGATGCACGGGAATACCATGAGCGTATTGCATATTTACTTGATAATGACGCCGCAAACGGTGTGGTTTATTATCTACTGCAATCTCAACCAGTCTTCTTGTTTATAATATACGGCAACCAATTAACAAGAAACCAGATTTCTCGTTGAAAATTAAAATGCCAATTTATCAGCCCTTACACAACCGGATGTTCATTCTCATTTAGCTAACATTGTTTTATTTATATTGGCGTCAAAAAATCACGGAAATGCTCTTTTACTACTATTGTTTAATAGTTTCATATTAATATAATTTACAGTATAAAAATATACACTGGAAGTTTTAGTTACCGCACTTCAAACTTTGATTATCTCACAGCTAGACAGCGGATCTGTATGCAAAATAAAAATGTACAACCTGAAATGAAAAAGAAATTTATTTTCTTCCGTAACATGTATAATAGCTAAAAGATGATATAACAGTACATATTTTTAAATTCTTCTTATGTTTCATTGTGTTTTAAATTCCACCTACTCATTTTTGTCGCAAATACATAAAATCCGCTGTCTCCTTGTGGAAATACTCCGTTGTTCCGTTTCATAAAAAATTATCAGGGGAAAAAATGAAGTTATTAAGCAGTGTACACGAGATTATACTAATCCTCTCTACTAAAGGCGTTTACCAAAGCCAAAAACCATTAGAACTTAGTATCTTCAATGTTGTTATTTCGCAGCAGAAAATTAAAAAGTGTCTACGCGAGAACGAAAATGGTCTCCAGTTCATGAAGCCCTCTCGTAGGATTGCAGAAAGTTAGATAATACGAGAAACGGTCTTCCCCACTGGAAATTCACACTGAATTCTTCAAATAAACAGATTTTTCTGCTAAAGCGAAGACAATCCTTCGCATAGGAAGTTTTTTAAATTCCAAATTTTAATAGGCTATCGAAAATAATGATCCGCATTTGAACAGTTTCTTTTCGGATTTTTACAAAAGATTTTACACGTTTACAATGTTTATCCAAAAAATAAGGAAGGTGAACATGTTAAAAATGATATTATATACAACGCAAATGTTGTTTAAAAAATTGTTCCTTGTCTAATATGTGTTACTGTCGCGAAATTTCAATAAAATCAGAACTCTTGTGGAAATCCGTACTCAACTACAACAGCATAAAAACGTATGTAATATGGCTCGCGTAAGGAAAATTAGAACATAAACCAGCTGCACTACTGCGAATATTTGCACTATTGCTTCATGTACAGCCTGTATGTATTGTAACTGTCTAAAAACTTTGAAACCTTTCTATTGCTAGTGCCATGTAATTTACTTTTGTTTCGATATAAACCCCGTACATTGTTAATATAAATAATTGTTTTTTAAATTCACTTTTTTCAACGTATAACGCGCACGTTTATATTATGATTCTTCAACCTCGGGGTTTCCTTTTATATTAATTTATATTGATATTGATTTTTATATTTCTTTTTGTAATTATAAAATGCGCTATAAAATAATGCATTGCGGGAGGTTGCAAGCGTGAAAGTGATTAAACGTTGTGCATGCTTGGTAGGCATTTTCTACATTGCAAAAAGAGTTATTCTATTTACGAGAAATAAAAGTTGGAAAATTAAAAAATTAGCAAAAAGAGAATTTATTTTTGGTGTACACCCCCCATCCCCTATCCTTCTGCGCTGTACACTTTGGCTGAAATAATTGTTTTAGCAGACATTAAATTTGTGGGAAATTATTTAAATAAAATTAGGTACTTCAATTTTATTTAGTTAATTTATATTCCAATTAATTTCAAATACGCACTGTAAATATTTCAAGAAAATTCATTTAGAAAATACATAATCATCCAAATTTGTGATCACCCATCGAGCGTGAACAAGAAAAATTTTTTAAAAATGAATTTAAATTGTACTTTAAACATTTCCTCAAACCATGTCTGTGTAACAAAACAAACTTAAATGTGTGCTACTGTTACACAATATTGGTGTAATGATTCAATACATACACAACTACATACACCGAATTATTTAAAAGTCCGTTTTCAAGTAAAATAGAAAAACTATTTAGAAACATCACCGCGAAAACAAAAGATATTCGATTTCAGAACTATTCGCACGGTCTAAAGTAGAGCAGACTATTTACAATTCGAAATAATATTTTACCCGGCACTACTATCCTCGCAGCATTGTATTACCGAATCACGTTTTGATTTACAACGCTCGTAAATCAGTGTACGTTCGAGCAGAAACGTTGCCAGCACTCGCTGTCCTCAAAATAGTTTACAGGAGTTAAAGCGTAAGACGTGAAATGCATTCCCGTCGAGATTAACGAAACGCCGACAGCCGCGATTAATGGGACCGTCGAAACGATTGTCCTTCGCGGTATTTATTTCATATCGAGTTTAATAACGACCCGATAGCGGGCTGTTATTACATTGACACCGTATCATCAAAGTTTAATTGTTCGGCATTTTACCCGCCAATATTAACAAATCGATTTCGAATTACATACATACATACTCCTTTTAGTCATTTACGTTACCCTAGTTTTGAAACACGACAGATGAGCGCCACAACTCTTTAAAATTATTCACGCTTTGATCCAAAATACAATTCGGCCACTAACGAATAAAGGACACCGTGCGGTATGATGTTTATTAATCGATAATTTATAATTTACATTTTACTTATTTCACCATTGGCTGTATTAAAATCCGAGCGTCCTTCTGTTACTTCTTTTCCTAAAGTATATAAATGTGATTAATAGACTGCGGATCTTTATGCAAAATAAAAAATTGCTACCCGAATTGCAGCAAATTGGAGTGAAATAGAAATTTATTTTCTTTCTGAATATATTTAAAATAGGCTGAAGATAATATAACAGCACTTTTAAATTTTTCTAGTGTTTTTAATGTATTAAATTACACCTACTCTTTCTTGCCACAAACGTATAAATCCACTGTGTAATGATCAATCAGCAAAGAATTGAACAAACATTTTTAGCTAAATTAATTGGACTCCAAAAAAAAAATTCCGAATGATCACGACGAATACAGAAGTTTAAAAGTAAGCTGGAGGGTAGAGCAAAATTTTAATTGCTTTTTACGGAAATCTCAGTGTTCCGGTGTGAACCGCACTTTAACAATGCGTAGAATAAGTCGACGAAAGAATTCGGGCAGGTTTCCGGGCACACTACATTTCGTCGTTGCTTGCAGCGCAGGTAAGGAAAAATGAGGAGATAGAAAAACACAACACAAACCGTTGTAGGCAGAGGCGTAAGGTATTCCGGACGGAGATACTGATTCGCGCTGGAAGTAAGCATTGTCGAAAGATGTTCGCCTCCTTTCTTCGCACAATTCTCCGTTCAACGGATAAACACACTGTGATCACACGCGACAGACCGCCGAGGAATGGTAAATAAAACCCCCGACGAATCCTGTGAACACTTTCCCGTACTCTTCCTTTTATATCCGTAGCGACGAAACGACGGAGGTGCACGTAAACGAAGCCATTTAGCGGCCTTTCAGCTGCGTTCTCTCGTGTACACACAATTCCCTTCCGATGTGCCGTGAACACAATACACGAGGACGTCCAGAAAAATGAAAGAAGGTGTACAACACGATACGCATTACACAACACACAACACTTTGTTCACGCGGCCGACTTCGAATCGCGACTGACTAGAGTTCGCGCACTGTTCCTCGTTCGGCCGGCCGAGCCGCCCCCTACCCCCCACCACCGACCACCGTCGATCAACGTTCAGCTGACTCACCCCGCCGCCGTGCCGCGCCGCGACGCGCTTCTCGCCGAAGCTTACTCCTTCGCTGCTCGCTCGGTAAAGTTGGCAACTCCATTTACCCCCTCATCAAGGGGATTATATTGTTACAATCATTGTATATTTTCCGAGGCCTTTTCTGCAGGACTGTTTCGGTACAATTATTGAGAATTGCCACTTCAATGTAGCCACATAAATACAGTACATACAGTTAAACATGTGTACATTGTAAAATTAAAATGATGTCACTTGAGGAAGTGGATCTATTATTTTGTTACGGTTAAAAATTGGGAAAAATCATAGGAATGTTTACCGAGCAAGAATGAGACACTATATGTACATATTAAAGTAAATTTTATAGTGCGTACAGTTAAACATAAGTTGTAGCATTAAAATTATGTCACTCGAGCAAATCTATAATATTTTGTTACGGTTCCAGACTGGGCCAAATCACAAAAATGTTTACCGTGCAAGAACGAGGCAGTATACTGGAAAAAATTTGCAGTAATATTTCTCAGAGTTTTTACTAAATACTGAGAGTAGTTATTAGAGAAATTACGAACGAAAATGCAAATGGATGTATGTTTTTGTTACGTACCGTGACTTCAGTTGTGTTGATATACTATAGTATAAGTTGATCGCACATCTAGATCTCAGGATATCCTGTTAACCAGTGTTGGGCAATATAAATACATTTAGTTAAATAAATAATTATTTAAATAACAATTTAAATAACAAGTTATTTATTATTTGAGAAAGTCTATAAATGAATTATTTAAAATAGTAAAGTTATTTGTTATTTACAAATACAATTTCAATTATTATTTGTATTGACAATTATTATTTGTATTGACAAATAATAAATTAAATTGTATTTTTTTATAGGCAGCCAGGCCGTCCAGACGGGCCCGTCCACTGGTGATATACCTGAAAAGTTTGCTACAGCACAAAAAACGTGCACGTGTTCATTGTATATACAAAATACAAGAAATAAGAGAAGACCAAAAACTATTTATTTGATTTCCACCTCAATCCAAATAATAAATTAATCTTTTATTTCCAAATAAGAAATAATAATTTATTTAACTAAGAAGTTTATTCACATGTTATTTATTATTTAATTATTTATTATTCAAAATAAAATTTGCCCAACACTGCTGTCAACCATGTCAGAAACAAAGGTCTTCTATCAAAAATTTTATTTTTTGTGCATTTTCTTTAATTATAATTATTCTGGAACACGTGTACTATAAAAGGACGTCGTTTGAATTAAAGAATGCAACTTACAGTTGCAACGTCCATTCACACCGTAACGTGAGTTCTCTTTCACTGGAAGTGCATGGTCGAAGCACGATATAAATGTTTATATAAACTGAGATAGGAAACGATATTTTACAGAGCAACCTAATATGTATGTATGTATTTCGTTTGTGATACGGGGTTCCAAGTATTTAGTGCGTTCAGTTTAGCCGATTGCCAGTTTAGTCCTTTCAACATTTTTGGGTGTATGTTTATTTAATGGAGAATTACACAATGTATTACATATATTCTAAGCACTGAGATTACCTATTGGTTACCATTGCTATCAAACAGAGATATTAGCATGTTACCCAGGTGAAAGGAGAATAATTTTGGAGAGAGGATAATTTAGAATTTCTTGCAGAGAGGAGTAATTGACCGGACAACAATTTCGTTGAAGAGGAGGAGGGTCTATTGTATGAAATTTGATTCGTTTGTTATCCCCACTACCAGAAGATGTACCTCTTGAGAAGCGTAATATTAGACAGCGGATCTTTATGCAAATAAAAATTTTTTACCTCAATTGCAACAAACTGGATTGTAGTGAAATTTTATTTTCTATCTTAATAATCAAATCCGCTGTCTGACGGATTTCGTGACGGGTCCCGTAGTTCTTGTAGTATTAAATATATGAAAATCTGATTGGGTCGGGAAAGACCTGAGCACGCGTGAGAGTTGAAATCCGAGCGAAAACTAAAACGAAAATTGCGATGAACGTTTAGCTGAGACGAGATACATACAGTAGGTGTACAAAGTATGTATTCGTACACCTTTTAAAAACTAATAACTTTTTTATAATTGTACCAGACGACCTGATTTTTTATAATCAATTAGAAGCATTGGTTTACGAAATGATATGCAAAAAAGATTTTCAAAACATTACGATTTACAACGTTACATGCAAAAATAAAAACGGCATTTTTTACAACTTTTTTATTTAGGCCCTTAATGAAAATTTAAAATATATGTTGTGTAGATCTATGTTAGCTATACACATGCTGAAAATTTCATCGAACTCGGTTGACGCAGGAAAAAACGACACGCATCGAAAGATGTACGATTCTGTGGATTTTAAGCAGAAATTAATCAAAAGTCGTGCAAAACTACGATTTTCACAATTTTTAACCGCTCGTAGCTCGTGTGTATGTTAATCGATTTCGATGAAATTTTCAGCATTGTGTATAACTAACAGAGATCTACAAAACATATATTTTCAATTTTCATTGAGTGCCCAAATAAAAAAGTTTTAAAAAATCACTTTTTATTTCTACATGTAACCTTGTAAATTATAATTTTTGGAAAATCTTTTTTGCGTATCATTTCGTAAACCAATGTTTCTAATTGATTATACAAAATCGAGTCGTCTGGTACAATTATAAAAAAGTGATTAGTTTTTAAAAGGCGTACGAATACTTTGTACACCCACTGTACATACATATACAAAAGACATAAAAGAAACGATTCTATTCTGATGCTCCGTCCGCGGTATGATTGTGTGGTGACGAAAAGGACGAATACAAAGAGGAGGTTGACTAACCAATACGAGCGGAAGAGCTAAAGGCGACGCAGCGGTGTCGGCGACGACGGCAATGGAGGCGGTGATGTTCGAGACACGGTGGTCGCTGTCGGTACGCGCTGCGCCGACACTTTTGCCGAGTGCAAGCGACCCGACCAACCACGTGTCAACTTGTGCGAGGTGCCCCTGCGACTCCTACTTCGACCTGCCCCGCCATCACTTTTCTCTTCCCCTCTCTCTCTTCACTTCTCTTACCGTGCTGGTGATTCCTTTCTTTCTTCTCCACTATTCTCATTCCATATTACTCTTTCACCCACTCCAAACGTTCTAACCAAGGATCGAAAAACTTATGGAACTTTTCGATAGCTTCTATAGTTAAGACAGGGACCGTAGAATTTTTTGAAAATGTTAGAAGTTCTGATGGAAAGAAAGAAAAATTCTGCAAAGTTGTAGTTTTAGTTTGAACAGAACTTGTGAAATATGAAAAGAAAATTGAGTATTACAACTGGGGTGGATATTTTGTTCGTTGTTATTAGTCTCTGACTGGCCATGTACGCTGTACACATGTGACACGTGAAAACGATGGGCCTTATACATACATATAATTAAATTATACTGTTTTTAAGCCACCTTAGAGGTTTTTTATGAAAATTTGAGTTTTTTTAGTCGTTTGGACCATTCGATTAAACCTTTTTTATGGCATATCGGATATTTTTTTCTTTTTTATTTGCGGAAAGAAGATTTTTAAGTTTTCTATTATTTTTACTTATTTAGTCAAATGCTTAAAAGAAATCAGCCTTATTTTCGACTGTTATTTCTTAGTTCGACAACCGTAATCGACGGCAACCAGTATCCCTTCACGTTCACGATGCGACGCTGCACTCTCATCAGCCGAAGGATCCAATAGGTCTAAGGGTTACCATAAAACGCCTCTTCCAGTGAAAGCTCAAATAGGTATGGATTATGAAAGGTTTGCCTGTCATATCTCAGCGGCAGCAGTAGTAAACGTCACCAGTGTGCTAAATAGCCAAACAATGAAACAATACTTCCGATTGTCCGTCAAGAATGAATGTGGGGGCCTGTAATTAAATAGTACAACTTGCTTGGCCCTACGCGATCTTTACGATCTAGACAGGAAGGTTTTTTTTACAATAGATTCAAAGGTTTTACGACAGCTACATAAAATAATTTGTATTTACAACCGTAGTCTGCACGGAGTTCCTTGAATGATCGCGGCTATGTGGTAAAAATAAACACTTGGAGAGCCTAAGCCATGTTGCCTGAGCAAACTACGTTCCAAAACTCTCTTAAAAATTATTGCCCATTATAAATATACATCTCCAGGTATATTCCTTATGTAATGCCTACGAAAGTGTGGTTGTGTCAATTCTTTCATAATATTATTTAAACATTTGGTTGTAAGTCGAATAAATGGAAGCGACGAAAACAGTGACATTTCATATGTTGCTTTAAAAAAAATTCGCGAAGTTGAGCTCACTTTTCAACCTTCTAGATGTATGTCCTCCCATAAAGAGATTTAGGTTGAAATAAAAAATATTGTTTATTTTATTTCTAGTATTTTCTTTCATTACACTTTTGACTACTGCAAAGATTCGACCCAGAATATTTCCATTCCTTATGATTTTCAGTGGCGGATCTAACGGTAAGCGGACTAAGCGGTCGCGTGGGGCCCCGGGATACCATAGGGCCCCGAATTTTAAATTTTTTAATTTTTTTAATGTGTAACGATATATTTTTCATTACTTTTCTTTTTTGTTAATAAGTTTATAAGAGTTTTCTTACAACTTGTATTTCTAACTTGAGTTTGAGGGCCCCAAAATTTTTACCGCTTGGGGCCTCCACTTGACTTGAGCCACCACTGATTTTATGGATATGAAATTGGTCTAATACTTCATACAAGATGTTTAGGGATTGATTAGATACCGATATATTTAATAATGTAAACAATATTCTGCAATACAGCAATTTTTAGTGGTGACCCTCTGGCTAAGGGTTAATATGAATGGAAAAAGTCCAAAGAACATTAAACATAGACTGATGCATTTCTATATGTGAATAAAACGGTTGATTTGAAATTAAAATGTGAACGGTTTGAATAAAACTTGCGTCAAAAGTGACATTTCCACACATAGGTATGTTTATGAAAGCTTTGTTGATGTTACGACAGGAAAGTTGAAAAGGTTAAAGAAAAGTGATAATGGTATTATTCAAAATGTTGCAATGAAACGTTGCGCATCGGTAGAAATTGTCTGCGGAATAAATTTACCGCAGATGCATTTAAAATGCATGCGTAACTTGGGGTCGAATGCATATTGTAACGATTAATAAATTTGGCTGAAATAGATTGAGGCGGTAATGGTAGTCGTATATGGACCGCAGACGTGGATAGGTTCATGCTGCATCGAAATGCATATCAATTGTTTCATGGAAATTCGAGTGTTACTTCCCTTCATTACTATTCACCGAATTATATGATTGCACCGCGTACACGTGCAACGCAGACAAGTCGATTTACATAATATTCGTATTGATCACGGAAGTGCGCGTTATTAGGTAAGTTAATTTGATCCGTCAATTTAAACGGTAATTATCGATACGCTCGTTTTTCAATTGGTGACCGTTCAATTTTTTCCTTTATTTCTACATATGTATCTTGAATGAAACGAACAGTGTACATACATGTTTTAAATTTTCATTGCAGACACAGATAAAAAATTAAAAAATCGTTACCTTTAACGTTTCCCTTCGCAATTGCGACGAATAACAATTTAAAAGGAAAATTATTTACACATTAGCTACTAAACCATTCCTTCTAATGTCCAAAAAATACTCAAGCTGTCGGGTCCAATTTTGAAAAAGTTATTCATTTTTGAAAGGTAAATACTATGTACACCCACTGTATAGTGTCCTAGATGGTGGAACATAGTCATTGGCTTCTTTAGTCGGCGCCACGTAAACATGTTGTCCTCGTCCGCATAGACAGGGTTGGGGGAGGGAGGAGGGAAGACACGAATAATTATATAGCACTCTCATCTCTCACCAAAGCGTATCCTCTAACTAGCGCTAATAACGCCGCTAATGTCCTTCCATGAAATCTACTCGTACCTAACAACCACTCCGCCACCATTCCCCACAAAGATAAAATGAGATCAGTAGTTTATAACTTGTTCCTTTTCTTCGTAACAATCAAATGTTCGATGAAAGTAATTGCCAAACATAAAGTGTTCCTTTCTCTACTGTGTTCTTTCATTACGAGGTGTAATTTTAAACATCGCACTGTTTTTTATTTGTGATGATTAGAGTCGCTACTAGACTGCGGGTGTTTATGGAATTTTCAATTTTTCTAGGCAAATTTTAAGAAAGTGAAATCAGGTAAAATCCTATTTTCAATTGTGTAGTAGTCTTTGTAGTTCCGGAATAAATAAAAATCGTACTTGATTCTGTGGAATTTTATAATCTAGCTTTTTTTTACAACTTGTAGGACCCACAAATGCATAGAGATTCGCAGTCTATAGTTCCCACTCTTCGATACGTGGTTACTAAAATTGTAAAAACACTTCTTAATGGAAGACCTTGGACATACACGCATCGGAGTAATCACGTTAAACATTTGTCGAGTGTTCACCTGAAGTTTCATTTGAAACCTCTGTAATAAAATAACCAAATGCGATATACGCCATTCTGATGGATGATTTTCTGCCTTCTTGTGAACAGCGCCATTATTCTGTCGGTGTAGAATTCCTATGGCTTCCGGGTAAGAAACTATTATAGTATAGACTTTAAACTTTGCTTTTGCTTCAACGTTAATTAGTAGTCAGTAAGTTATTATGCATTCACATACATTTCTGTGCAATAACTTTAAGAAACAGTAATTCAAGAATACTGTTAGGCTTTATATACAGGGTGTCTCACGTAAGTAAAGCAATGTAAGTCTTTAAAAAGTAAAAAGTTTGTTATTAAACAAAGATCAATTAATCTCGATATATTCTTTGTGCTACGAACAAGTGTTAGCATTTCTCGCAAAGCCTGCATTCTCCTTACAAACGAAATTTAAGATTGACCTTCATCTTCAGGGTTCAAGGTCATTTGAAGGTCATATCACAAAAGACACTCCATTTAAGAGCTACATTTTAAAAAACAACCCCTGCAGGATACTGACCACTTGATACCATTCAAGTTACAAATAAAAAATTGTTTACTTTGTCAAAATTAAAGAAGACACTCTGTGGGTCACGCTTAAGTGAAACACCCTGTATAAAATTAAAAACATACACAGCGTACATAGACAGCGGATTTGTAATTTAAACCAGTAAAAGCGTTGGAAGAATTTAAAAGTACTGTTGTATTATTTTTAACCTGTTCAACAGATTAAGAAAGAAAATAAATTTCTATTTCGCTCCAGTTGGGTAATAAGGTTTTATGTTGCATGAATACGAGAGATAATTACGAGAGAAAAATAGTACAATTGTATTAGTTTTCCAAAGATACTTTTATTTTGGTGGCTGTGACAATTTTTAACCCTTAGCACTCGAACAGAAACAATGAGAGGGAGGCGCCACAAAAGTTGCTGTACCATTATTCAAAATATTGTGTACGTTATTAAATATATCGGTATCTAAATAATGACTAAACACTTAGGGAATAGAAACATTCTAGGTCAAAGGAGATGTTTAATTTTCGAGTTAAAATAGCTCCGAGTGCAAAGGGTTAAAACCACGTGACACGGGGATTACCTGTAGGTTCTTTATGGTCGCGTTATCTATTCCTGTAAGAATTCCATTTTCGAAAGGTGCCGTCGGATATTCGTCGTCCTCGTGATTTCTCACGTGTCTCCGCGGGAAGCTAGTCGAGAGTAGATAATCACCCTCCGTTCACCACGCATCGATCAGACGAAGCGTAAACACGATTAGTATAACGTACAGCTAATGAACTAATCCCGCCACGTCGTCGACGAGCACGAACCCATGCGCTGGGGGCTCACTAATATTCGTGACTTGCCCCCACGCTCGTGCTTCCTGTCTTCTATTCCGATTCTTTTTTTCGTACGCTATGCTCCAGAAACGAGCGCGTTATTTATGGGTAGTCCGTTGCAATTCCGCTTGCGCATTCTGTGCAAGGGCTGCACGAAATCGACAGCTGTCGCCTCGCTCGGCAGCTCCGTATATCCATCTTTCTTCCTTGCCTCGTCTCCCTTTTCTCCTTCTTTACCCCCCTATATCTTGACGTGCTCGCCTCAGTCGTATCCTTCTTCTTTGCGAAGCTTAAGTTTGTCGTCTCAGACGTGCCTCTGCACGAACTTCACGCATACAGGGTGTCCCATTCGTGTGGGGTAACTGCACCAAATATGGAACACCTGATTTTAAAAGCTCGCCAAACTCACAACGGAACTTGTCGAACCCGTAAATTCGAAAAATTACGCATCTTCGCACGCAAGTAGAGTAAGTTATGCCTAATACAAGCCTTATTTTTGGGGGCTACTTCTCTCGTTAAAGGGGTGCAATCAACCCTTGAAAAATTTCAATATTTTCTTTTTCGTGAAACATCTCAAGAAGATGATATTGAAAAAAAAGTTGAAACAAAACGTGTATTATTAAAATGCATTTTTAAAAATTTAGGGTTTGATAACTTCCCTTGTTAGAGAGGCTACTTTTTCCATGAAACACAAAATTCATAGTTTTTTCATATGTTAAGAAGAGTGATGGACAAAAACTATTCAAATGACAAATACATTATCAACTTGTAATTAATTCTTTTTCGAATGCGAAATGTATGTACTTAGATATTGTATTCCATTGTTATGTCAGTTTACGAATACCGTAGCATTTGGTATTTAATCATGTTAATAGTTAACTGTGCAAATGTCTAAGTGTTTTGAGGTCATGGTAAAAGATGTCAAAAGAAAGTGGGACCTGCAGTTTAAGAAAACGACACCTGAAATAGAACACTTACAAAAGTCAAGAAATCTCTTATAACAACTTACTTTTTTTTCTAGAGGATAAATAAACATCTTTTACTTGTTAAGTGAATGTTACATTATAGCAATGCATTGATATAACATTTTATATCATCATCGTCTGATACATTACGCATACTCAACCTGTTTTGTATTATTTATTTAGGCATTTCGACAAGAGTGGTAAATTAAAAATTTGGTTACTGGATAATGTGGGGTGACGCAAAAATTCTATAAAATAAAATAATATTGAAGAATGTTTATGCCTTTTGTGTAAGTCTCTGTAAAGTTATACCTGGAGGTATACATACAGTGACTCCCACTAATATTCGGACACTCTTAAAACCACCATAACTTTTTTAATATTGGAATATACGACTTGAAAGTTTTGGAGAAGTTAGAACAATTAGTTTGCTACACAACGTAACAAAAATTTGTGGCAAAAACTACAAGTTGTCGGAATTGCAGAGAAAGTACTAAAAGTTGTATTTTTTCAACTTTTTTTATGTGGGCTTATACGGAAAAATTTAGAAAACACATTTCGTAGATCTGTATAAATTAAACATATTCTGAAAATTTCATCAAAATCGGTCGACGGTGTAATGAGCTACAAACGTTTAAAGATGGTAAAAATTGCAGTTTTTCACGATTTTCGGCCTCCAACTGCAGTAATGTTTGGTTTTCGTCTGTCTGTGTCAACGATGGGCTAGTGTTGTAGCAATACGGTCGTAATAAGAGAAAGAAAAGAAAGGATGAGAGAGAAGAGAGTGAAGAGGACGGTTGAGTTTTATGAGTGGGGAAAGCCCTGCGTTTGGAAAACTACCATCATCCGTGCAAATCGGTCGACGATGGGATTCGGTGTAATATGCAACATAGAATTATTACTGAGAGATTGTCATTGACAAAGAGTGGACACCGAAGGGGGACTACTTTGAAAATAAGAACGATTTCAAAAATTATTTCAGATATACACAGGAAAATAGTAAAATGTTCATTTTGGGGAAATCAATTGTAATTAGAACTTTCGTCGGGTGGAAGCAAATGAACGGATTCTTACATCTTTCAATGCCTATCGTTTTTTCCCGCATCAACCGATTTCTATGACACTTTTACAGTCCATATAATTGACACAGATCTACAAAACGTATTTTCTACAATTTCAATATAGGCCCGCACAAAAAAGTTTTAAAATGCAACTTTTAGTATTTTCTCTACAATTACGAACAAATGCAACTTTTAAAAAATTTATTTTCACATTTGTAGTAACCTAATTGCTCTAGCTTCCCAAAAAAGTTCAAATCGCATAGTTCAATATTAAAAAAGTTATAGTGTTTTTAAGAGTATCCGAATATTAGTGGGAGTCACTGTATGTATAATTCTGTTTTGCACAGAAGCCATGTTGCACAGAAATGTGCAAAATATTGACTTGTACCACTTGTGTATGAATCCTTAGGCATAGACTTCTGACTAACTAGATTTAGATTCATTCAAATCCTTGCTTAGCATGGTTCGTTTACATATTTATGCACACGCTTCTTTCAGATTCACGTTAATTCCCTTCTCGGTTAAAGTATGTTGTTGTTTGATTTAAATATTATTTGTGTTGTTTAATTTTAAATACGTACGTATTACATATGTTAACGTATGCCATAAATTTGTTGTTTGCCAACAACACTTTCATAATAAAACGATATTTTCACTTTCTTGAAGAAAATAAAAAATAAATAATAACATTTCAAGTGAAGTAACAAATATTATTTGAAGCAATGTATATACGAAAATAATATTAGTTGAGCTAGCAATGTGGATAACAAATGAAACCTTACATATTATTTATACATATATTTTAGAGTTTATATAAAAGAATGCCACACTAACACAATCCAGATTTCTTATCCATGTTCAGATTCATTATACATGTACGAAAATAAAATGTCCCATATTATAATAAATTTTTCAAAAAAAGTAATATAAAAATTATAAAAATCCCGGTATTAAAAATGAAATCATATTCACATGTTTGGGTTTGTCTAAATTTCAAGAATGTTTTGTTGCATCTCCACCTGATCTTTTCAAGTTGAATCAGGGAATGTTAAAGGGATGTTAGAATCGTAGCAGTTTGTTTCCTAAGCTTTCTAATTCGCCGAACTCGGTTAGAGTGTCGAGTTAATATCATTTCAACACCAATTGACGGCACCCAATCACATTCAAATCAATCGTTCAGGTTTGCAAACCAGCAAATAATTTTAGCGTCCAATGAAATATCAAAAAATTCAAATTTCATCAGTGCCCAATTATTTAACAGAAAGTTATTAGAGAAACATTGAATGTACGAATAGTTTTTTTTGACGCAGCGAGGTTGGATTTCGCAAGAAACGCGGTCAAAGTAAAGATCCTTCAGAAATTACAAGACAGGTTACGTACGTGTAGACCACCACAATAGTAGATTGCACGTACAGCCGCGTCTGCTGGCGCATACTTGGAGCGGTGGTAGTGTCGGTGCAAAAGGCGTTATTTATGTCCTCTTTGTCGGGCCATCGATAACCGCTGCAGAGAACTGTGGCGTGGCATAGCGTGGCGTGGCGTGGCGTGGCGTGGCGTGGCCTAGTGCAGCTCGTGTCCGTGTATACGCACATAAATAATGCGAGCGCAATTTCCCATGTAATTGATGGGGTGCCCCCACCTTCCTTGCTTCCCTTCCCTTTCCATAATGGTGAGTGAACTGAGCTCTGGACGTTAGCCACAGAGCACCCCGTGGGGCGTAAACTCGACAATGCCTTCGTCACGCCGCGCATTGTTTGCCACTGCCGAGAGTTCACTCTCGGGGTTGATTTACTGTCCCAAGTTCGCTCACGAGCCACGGACGGCTCCGCAGCCCCGCAAAGAGCGTGTACCGAAATTTTCGTCGAAAGATCGTCGCTCCTCTGTCATCCCGTTCCTCCCTTCCCATCCCGTTTTCTCCGTACAACCCCGACTGAAAGATGATTTTCGTTGCCACTCCGAGCCATTATAAGCACCCGACTCTTTGCCCCGAGTTCTTCCTGCTCTACAATTTTAACTACAGTTTCTACGCAAGAATAGACCGGCCGCAAACGAGATAACTGGGCCCCGTTCACTACTATACGCTACCATTGAACAGTTAAAAAATAAGAAAAATTGATTATTTCTTTGTGTTTGGAACTGGAGGGATGTGACAGCCATTTTCCCTGAACCTTTTCTATATCATCTTCGTGGAGTTTTATCTAATACATATTTTTTGAGTTTTACATTAAACTAGACAAAAAAAAAACAGTTTCTGTTGAAACCGATTTTGAAGAAATCAATTTTTAGAACAGTTACTATTAGCTATTTCAAAACATTTAATTTTTTATCTGAATTCTCAGCTTCTTCTGTTCATAGAAAAAGGATAAATGTACGAAACTAGATAAGAGTTTTAACCCTTTGCACTCGGAGCTATTTTAGGTCCAAAACCAAACATTTCTGAGGATATATCAATATTATAAATTATTATATAGTATACATATAATTCCTCATACAAACTTAATAGCCTTTTAAGCAGACAACCAGAAATTACCTGTCATCATTAATATTAGATAAAGAATTTTATAAAATCACACTGAACGTTCTGCAAATAGCCTGGGGACTTCAGTGTACAACAGAAGCATGATTATCCGAACCAGTGAATGTGTCACGTCCGTAACCTGCGAGTCTGGCGAAACTCTCCTGCCTTCAGGAAAGTAATAAACCTGTAAGTAAACACCCTACATAGCGACGGGCCACCCGGGGTCGGTGCAATAAATTTGGGAAACCGGACGCATCACTTGAGGTTCGACGCTCGGGGATGCCCAAGTGCCAGAATGCGTGCGCCTGGTTCATGTCTTCGATGGCTCGAAAAGGGCAGTTGCCTAAATCGCGGATGGGCCTATCTGGAAATTCTCAAGACCTACCCTCATTTCCATTTTCCCTTTCAGGTGAGGGAAGCTTCCCTGCTAAACTCGATACAGATCGATACTGCAGAAGATTCAATCTCTAATAAACGTGTGTGTGTAATTTACATTTGTGGTCACTATCATCATAACCCCTATCCCAGGTAAATTCCTTAAATGGATTGACCTAAAATTAGGGACTCTCAGTACGTAACAAATGAGAGTTCTCGAAAAGGGAGTCTTCGATAGTTCAAAAAGAATTAAGGATTACTGTAAGTGCATATGTATGTACATTATTGTACATATATTTTAGAAAATCACAGCAGTAGCACTTTTGTATTTAATACGTAATTTTAAAACTTCTCCGAGTCACCTTGGTCCCAATTATAGTTCGGATAACCGAGGTTCTCCTGTAGTCGAATAGATATCTCCGTTCGGTCGTAACTTCTCGACAATCTTGACTTGAAAATCCGTTGGAATTTCGATAAAATCGGATGACTCCGATTACACGAATGCTTTTGTGTCAGATTTGAGAAGCTATCTTGCCTGGAGCTGGCTACCGAAAGAAGGTTGATGGTGTTAAGAAAACGAAGGACACGAATTTCGTTTTCCGTTTTCTTCGGAGCTAATCGTAAAGTCGGAACGCGGAAAACGTCGCTTCCACTTCTGTGTACCCAGGTATGTGTTATCTTGTTACGTTGTCCTGACAATCAGATCAAACATCAAGCCAGTCCAGACGTGTAGACTAGATTAGGAAGGGTTAACCAACGGTACGTTGATTTAAATCAATGACGGCGGCACATCTGCTGGCAGAGATTAATGATTAGACGCACGAGAACGAAGCCTGAAACTCGGTGCTTTCAGAGATCGGACAGATTAGAAACTAATTTAACGAGCTGCTTTCATCGTACAATCCAATATCCATCTTGATCCCCCTTACTATATTGTGCAGCTATCCACTACCGGCAATGTTGATTGATCGACATCGACGATATCGCGAGCGCGATATATTTCTTTTCTCTTAAACTGTGCCAGATTTTCATCCTATAAAAGCGAACTCTACAGAAAAAAACCTCCTGTGTATCGGAGCCAACGATTTCGTTAATCAATCAATTCTCTATGCTTTCTACCGTGTCCCAGACGAATCAACGAATACTTTGCCCATCGGTGAATATAGAAATAACCTAAATAATGGACCGTGCATCACGGATTTCAAATATTAAACTTCTCAAATAAGGATAAATGTCTCTACCACTGGGTCCGCGCAGTGCCGGATTAAGATCTTCAGAAGCCCGAAGCACTCAAAGGATTTTGAGGCTACCTTATGCAGGATCACTGCAACGCAATATGTATAGTGCACCTGTACCATTTTTTAAGCATTTTCGATAATTGGACTCAAAAGTATTTTGAGTAAATAAAAATTTTAAAAGTAATTTTCAAAAGTGCCCCATTCTCCTGATGTCCTAAGCACGTGCTCACTTTTTAAATACTATATAAAAATTGTAACACATCGCTTATGTGATTATTTTTAAATAATAAAAAGGTAGACACAACTTTCTTTACATAGTAGTAGTGAGAAACCATTTTTTGGTATTACGAAATGTTTATGATTATTGAAAAGTAATATTGTAACGGAATTGTTTACTCTAAATTCTGAGTCTGAATTTTTTGTTCGTAACAATTTTGGAAATGTAACTGTTCCGTATAAATATTTTCGTTCAAGTTTAATATTCTCACGTTAGATGTGCAAATTCACTTGACGCCACTTTGTGTAAAACTGAAGCTTCGTATTCATGGATCACACTTTATGGAACACTATGTATATTAATAAACGAAGAAATTTTTGATATTGTTCTTCACACGTTTATAATTATGAAATAGCTTCAATAATATTTAAATTCAAATACAAATGCAAAGCCGTCGACGTCATTGGCACATTCTGTACATATGAAATTTTCATTCCTTTTCAAACTTTTCTAGATTATTGACAAAGAATATGAATGTTTGTCCATTTTAAATCATGCATATAATTAAAAAAATCAAAGATAATTGTATCAATACGTTTCTAAAGTAGAATTTGGAAAACGGTAAGGCTTCTTTAAAAAAATTCTATTTAGTTCCATCTCATTAAGATTGTCTACACATAGGAATAGTCTAACCAAACGATAAACATTTAACTACTTTGTTATTTTAAAACGGACGTACTTCAACAAAACATAAAGGTTGCACAATTTTACAATGTCTTACTATGTTATCATTTCTTCCCTCTATGTACTTACGTCATCTATGGACAATTTTCATTATCTTTTGTAACAAATACGTCATTGTGTTTTGCTCAACAGAACCATTATCGGTTCCGAAGTATAGTAGTACAAGGTGAGTCGCAAAGAACAGAAGTATTGTACTTAAAGTTACGTGATACATTTTTTTACACAAATCTTGTAATATTTTCAGATTCGAGATCAAGTCAAGATCAGCTAATTATAGATCTCTAAATGCGTTTTTTAATGGCTACAAGATAATGCTAGAAAAAATGTACATTCATCTCGAAAAAACTCAATGCCAACAACTTTTGATAATTTGAACACTACAATTTCTGTAGAAATCGTCGATATTTAAACTGTGATAATTCCGTTTAAAACAATAGCACAACAATAAACCTAGGTTCATTTTAAAGCTTGAAGTATGTACTTTTACCAGCCGTCATTCGATTTACCCTTAGACAATCTGGCACGACGTGACAGGTGGAAAACTGGCGACATGTATTCCTCGAAAATGCTACAAATCGAAACATCTCTAAAAACACTGACAAATTTTTTTCGTCAATGAATCTTCCTCAGATTTGAAGATTGAAGTTTCCCCTTTACAGTGACACAAAAACACGATTTTTTAGTCGTTTTAGTGAGATTTAAATGTAAGGTGTCTAGCCTACTTTACAGTGACATAAGATACGCCATAAGGACTTTGCACCATCGAACCTGGTCATCATTTTTGTTCCATAGGACAATCAAAAAATATCGTACATCAATTATCAAAACGTCATTGTAAAGGGGAGGCTTCAATCTTCAAAACTGTGGAAGATTCATTCACGAAAGCGAATTTTTAATATTTTCACAGTGGCTTCAATTCGTATCATTTTTGAGGAAAAATGGGTGTTCAGTTTCTCATCTGCTACATCACGTAAAAACATCTTCGGGGGAAACGAATAATGGCATACGAAAGTAGAATCTTCAAGTTTTGGAATAAGTCCAAGTCTATTCCTGTACGATAATTTTTTACGAAATCACGACAGATTGAGTGTCGTCGATTTCTCGAGAATCAGAAAAGTCATGTACAAATACTGTTTGGTTCCACTGTACATTACATCATATTTTTTCCTCAATTTTACACAATTCTGGCGTTGGCCTGTAGGCAATGGAGTGATTGTATTTTACAGGTCGTGTAAAATACAGTTCTCGTTAGCAGTGAAAAGATAATGCGGTCCGGTAATTGAGATTCATTAACGCTGGAACTACAATGAGAGCTGGCAAGTGGAAATCGGTTATGTAATAGCAGTTTCGTCTGGCCAATACCGCACGGTGGGATTGGTAATACTGCTTGTTTAGGACCACGTGTGTAGAACTTTGACTTTCGTGGGGTGGCCACTTCGTGATTGTCAGTTCTCTGCCGGGCACAAAAGACTAATGGGTAACGCATACAGATTGGGAGGACACTTAGCAGAGTTAGCGCCTGCGGCTACTTTATTTACGCCATCCACATGTCGACGCCGACGACAGTCCTATGCATACAGTAGCATTCGGTGGTAACTGACCACGCAAACATCATCCGTAAAGGTCGTGTTTGTGGATGGGCCTGCTGCCGTTCACAGGCCTGGTTTTCGTTGCTAAAGTGACATTGGTTCTAACAGTCGAAACATCCGAGCTACCGTACCCATTTGTCTAAGAAAACAACTTTAACCGCTTAACACCTTTGGAAAGGATCACGATTCCCTTCTGTGTCAGCACAGAAACCGTTCAGCAACAATAACATCACATACTAAACTGAATCTCTTTGGCTTTTTCCACCATGCCTTTTGTTAGAAAAATATACAACGGTACTGTGATTTTCCAATCCGGAGGAAAATAACACTGTCCAACAAATTTCAACTTTTTAGATGATTTCAATATGCTGTTGGGTCCTTCTTGTAGAGTTTTTTGCGCTGATTCCGAATCTGCCCTTAATTTTTCTCCTATAGGCAGTTTTTGAAAAACATGGCTTTGAAAAAAAACGTATTTTTCAACTTTAAACAAATATTGTGATGTTATTATAAAAGATATTGAATTGTTCTTTACAGCAAAAAATTCTGTAGACTTTCCCGAATCCAGTGATATATAATATTAATGCATTATGATTCTTTAAACATTTTTAAACATGTTTTTCAGGATAAAAGTCTGCTCTATCGCGTGGTATAGTTCGATTTTCCGCTGGACCCTTATTTTTTCAGATAAATTGAAAAATATCCTCAAAAATTGGTGCAAAATTGGTGTCTCTCCGTCTTTAATGATTTTTTAAACATGTTTAAACAATCATAATGCATTAATATTATATATCACTGTATTCGGGAAAGTCTAAGGAATCTTTTGCTGTAAAGATCAATTCAATATCTTTTATAATAACATCACAATATTTGTGAGAAGTTGAAAAATATGTTTTTTTTTTCAAAGCCATGTTTTTCAAAAACTTTGCGTATAGGAGAAAAATTAAGGACAAATTCGGAATCAGCGCAAAAAACTCTATAAGAAGGACCCAACAGTATATTGAAATCAAATTTGGTGTTGGACAGTGTAATAATTTCAATAAAACATAAAGATTCAATACAGTTATATGATTCAGTGTAAATTCTGTTTATTCCGCGACCCTTAGATGTAACATATTGACTGTATATTGCACATTATGCAATATTTACACTGGAAAGATGAAAAATTTCTAGCCATGCAAGTTGACAATAAATGTGAACGTAAAAGACCATTACCGATACTGTTCGTTTCTTTCAAGGTGCGTATTTGAAACTATTAGTTCGGAAATGATATTTTTCAAATAGTACGTACATACATAATTATTACGTATAGGTAATTAGTTTCGAGGTTCATCGGATAAGTTTTTCAATAGTTTTTTAACAATAGCAATTTTACATACATAATGAACCTACTGTTTAGATAAACCATTACACATTGGTGCAATCAATATACGAGGGTCAATCTAATACATATTAATCGGGCTTTGTATTATACAACTGTGTAATTATCGTTCTTATTTATTAGGTGTAGAAATGAGTTCTGTCCATAAACATCAAGCAAATAATACAGCTGTTTAAAATTTAAATAGGATAGGAGTATTATATCATTCTTTTACAATTTTAAGTAGACTACTCATTATAATAATAATACCGACCGAACACTTTTAGGAATTATTTTTTAAGAAGTCTCAAACAAAAAGTCAGAGAAAATTGTGATTTCTACATTTAATAATAATATAGTGCATTGATGCCATTTAAACTGTTTTAAATTGTTTCGAAATATTAGTAATCTACGAGGATTCGTGAAATATTATATTTGTGTTGCACAATTGCATATTATTCAAGTAAAGACTTCAAGTAAAAATTAATTCGTTGTAGGTCACGTGAAAGTAAATATATCGAACATCATTAAATTTGTTTTTTTATGAGCCATGAGACTATAATGAACACATGTAGTCCCATTTAGTAAAACTTTGATGACTTTGAAATCTCGAAGAAAAAGTGACCTTGAGAACATTTTTTTGTAAAAATTAAAAGACTGAACTTATTTACATTTCTCACAATGTTGATAAGAATATGTGCTCGATAAATAAATTCATGTAATAATGTCTAATGGAGAGACATCTTTATGATTTGAATAATTGAAAAATACAAAATATGAAACCGGTCATTTGACCGGTCGTGGTGCGGTTAATGTTAAAACGATCAGGTCAGATTTATGACTTCAAGTAACAATGTGCATAAAATCAGTTTAATTTTCTTTACGTTCACACCGAAGGCATGTACATATGTACATTTGCTCCACTTCGACATGGTTCCTAGAACTTGCAGGAAATACACGCATAGAACACAATTCAATAAATCCAGTTGAATTATGGTGTCCTTTTGTGCTTCATATAAAGGTATTGTCGCGAGTCCCTCCTGCCGTCACGCCTATCCGCCATAATCGACACTCGAATATTTCATACTGACACTTTTAACATTAACTCTATTCGTCAGGGTTAGTACCATCGCCAGCATTCATCGGTGTGACACTCGGTATACACGGTTTTTAGTCTTCTCTGCGGCCTTGCGCTCTAACCGACAGCTGCTCGACTTCGGGACACAGTCATTATGTATAAACTGTCACGTTCTCCATGCTTTGTCGCAAAGGAATAGTTTGTTTGGACAGCCTCCGTTTTCGGCATCTTCGTCACAGGAAATCATCCGACACAGAAACTTCACTCGCGCAGGTGTGACTTTTGCTTATTTGGTTTGCAACATTGTGCGCTTGAACTGCAACATCACCGGATTTCTGTCAGGGTTTCATTTATTGCATTGTGGGATTTTGCTGCCAAGAATAACAAATAAACTTTCGCCTATTATTTTCTGAAATACCGTTTGACTGGTAGGTGCACCTACGCACGAACCTCGTTAGTTTATTTTACGATTGACAATTTACAGGAAATGTTATGTTAACGTAGACTCGTAAATGGTTTAGACAAGATGAGAGGATAAAAGACGAAACAGATTTACAATGTCATATATTTGTTCTTCCAGCGAGGATTGCAATTTGTCTTTTGCATTCATCTAGAAGGATTTATTTTATAGTGTAATGTATTTTAAACTATTATTTTGTAGTTTATCAAATTTATCAGACCCTACTAGTTTGTGTTCATTAGGACCTGAATGAACTCTTTCAGAAAAATATGAATTACAATCCAGCTATAGAAAAAGGCCTATATAGAAAAAAATCTTACCTTTGATTCTATAAAATTGTTCCACTTAAAAACTTTAGTTTCTGTTATGATATAAAACCATGATTCGTACCTCAGTTACACATATTTTTTAAATAACAAATTACCGTTTTACACCATGAGAATTGTTATTATTTTCGATCATGATATAGAAGAATGAAATCTGCAAAAGCTACAGAGTATGAAGATGGTCGCAACATGATGTGAAGATTATGTTGGTTAATTTTTTTAAATGCAATAAAGTAGCATTAAAAGTCATTCAAAGACAAATGTTACGATAAAATAAACTTATATACGTTAAAAAGAATGTTCAATATGCTTGTTGGAACGGAAAAAGCAACCTTTTGAAAGTCTAGTACTAAATCTTTGCCAAACAACGAAACAACGTGATTACAGCATGGCCGGTGGCCAGTGCATTGTTTATACTAAGAATAAGCTGTGCAAAATTTGCAACTTTGCATTAACGCAAATAGTCAACATCTCACGCGTCTTATCTAATGCAAGAAAATTGATTATGCACTCCTGGTCACGTAGATACTATAAGTGTGCTATTACTAGATTCTCAAAGAAAGATTCAAAATTGTTCAAATTCTATGAATGACATATAAACATTATCTCTCTGTCTTTGAATAACATAATATTTAATTATAAATAAATAAAATTCAATTTTGTTATAGTCGATATAATAGCCTTCGGAGAAAACACAGGCATAAACTGAATATAAACTTTCTTTTTTTCCTATGAAATTCTGAACGATGAAGAATCACTAGACTGTGGATTTGATGCATTTATAACAAAAATGAATAAACGAAATGCACAAGAGTAAAGTATGTAAAGAATTTAAATATATTGTTGCATTGCTCTTCCAGCTTATTATATTTATTAAGAAAAAAAATAAATATCTCCATGTAGCTCATACCTTGACTGAACTAATAAATTTTTGACCATTAAATCGAATGAATGAAATGTCACGTTGAGAATAATAGAGAAAGAGTAATGGGTCTGTGAGACAAATATCTTCAAAAGTAGTTTTCAAAAATTGATAAACAAAGCTGAACTCGAGCAAATTCAGTTTTACAGGTTTGAAAAAAGGTCTACTGTCCCAGGGTTATTTATTAGTAGACTGCAGATCTTTATGCATTTGTGGCTTCAGAAAAATTTGCAAAAAATGGTAGAATATAAAATTCGTCGAAGTCTAGTATGGTTTTTATTTATTTCAGATCTACAAAGGCTACTGCCACTGAAAACAAGATTCTATTTGATTGCACTTTCTTAAAATCCGTCTTAAAAAATTGCAAATTGCATAAACATCCGCAGTCTATTTATTAGACTCTGCTCAGAATCTTCATAACGAGTCTGACTCGCTACTGTAGGACACAAGGGGTCGATAGTATCAGAGAGGTCATGGCGGCCTGGAATGTCGAATTAACTCGTCATGCCCAGTAAAAAGACGAAGACGGACAGATCTTGCATACAAATTGCAAAATTGTTACAGCGCAAACAACTTCGAATCTGCTGGTTCAGCGTTGCAGTCTCGCGCGGCTGCAAGGAACCAACAATCTCGGAGTGGCTCGGCGAATGCGAATGCAAACGAGGATGCACGGTATCACCTGTAACAGGACGGCGGGATCAGATGTCCGAATACATTGTTCTTACGAAGCGTCGGAGGTTTCGAAAACGACAGTGGGAATCACGAGATAGTGTTCTTATGAGAATACTAGAAGATAGGAAACGCGTTCGACTAGGAGCGTTCGTGACTACAAATTATTGTCATCCTAGCAGGTCCCCGGAACCGGCTAACAGTTTTGTAAAAAGCTTTTGTGAGTTTACCGGGCTCGTAACTTCTACTTTGTCGGCGACAGTGTCTCTGCCGTGGGACAAGAGACAAGTAAACCTGTATATAGGCTAGGTTAGAGTGGCTGGCGGGGTTTCAGGAAGGGGTGCACGGAGACGAGAAGATAAAGCAGGAGGGGCGAAAGAGACGCCCTCACTGAAATTACAGCCTCGTAACTCCCGGTAAGCGGGAAAGAGCGTATGTGACAGCGGGCGGACGAGTGAACGGGCGAACGAGCGAGCCGGCGAACGAGCGAAAACGGCGAAACCGGCGAAACCAGCGAACAGCCGGACGAACTGCGCATGGTTTCCGGGAGTTTTATAGCCATCAGGGGGGGTGTTTCAGGCCGAACTACCAGGCGTTGCCTTACGGGTCTACACCGTTACACGGTTCCCGCATTCTCGTAAACAACTGGCCAGACGTGCTTATCACGTTTTCGCGATACGCGGCTTTACTACCTCACTTAATCTCCATTGATTCTTACGCGGCTAATAAAAACGCTCGCCGAATCGTGATTAGGAACCCCCCCCCCCCCCGAAATTCGAGTGGTCCCTAATAAAGACTGCGCCTCAGCGAAATTTCGCAAGTTCGAACAGCAGCCGACTTCAAGTGCTAGATCAGGGATGAGCAACCTTTTTTTAAAAATGTTGTGCGGGCTGCATGTAAGAAACTCATGATAATATTATACAAAGACTGAATGATGAAATCAAATTATCTCTTTATTAACACGATAAACCTAGCATACAAAATTACAGAAATAAAACACTCATTAGTAGAAATACTATTTAAAAAACGGCGAAAGATATATGAAAGGTAAATTCTTCTCTCGATCGAAAATTAAATATACATATGGTAAATTTTATGATTTCAGCGCAAGGTTCGATCTTTTTAAACAACAGCAAATGTGCAGTTAGTTAAATATGCATCTCGACGTTTCGATCCTTATGTGGATCATTCTCAAAGAGACATTTTTTGCGTCTGAAAAATAAAATATAGATAGTATAACGTAACTTGAAAAACAAATGTAGCACAGCCGTGTAAATCCAACGGAAAAAACAACAAATTAAGAACCACATACTTGCTGTGACAAAAAGAACAAAATTTTAAACAAATATTGCCGAATTACAAATAGCCGGACTTTATTCCATGGTGGCAGATATGTAACTGAATATGCATACGTTAGGACAGAACGCAGTAAAGGTTAGAAGACCCGTTCCATGATTGGTTTGTCGATATCGATCGATGGTGATTCGCAATCATATTGAGCGGCAAATTTGAAACAGCGTAACCGAACAACTTTTAAAAATGTACATAATTGTAACCACAATGTGTAGAGTTTATTGCATACATGGTGCTTATACCACAATTTCATAATTCATATATTCAAATTAATATACAGGGTGTCCCAAAATTCCTTCAACAGCCGGAAATGGGAGGTTCCTGACGTTATTTGAAGCAACATTTTCCTTTGCAAAAATGTTATCCGCAGCTTTGTTTAGGAGTTATTAACGAAAAACACGGACCAATCAGAGCGCGACCTAGACGTGAATTGGCACAGTCAGCCAATAGACTGTTGGCGCGCCGACTAGACTGTGCCAACTCGCGTCTAGATCGCGCTCTGATTGGTCCGTATTTTTCGTTAATAACTCCTAAACAAAGCCGCGGATAACATTTTTGCAAAGGAAAATGTTGCTTCAAATGATCTCAGGAACCTCCCATTTCCGGCTGTTGAGGGAATTTTGGGACACCCTGTATACATGGTAAAGGATAGAGAAAAAACTTTTGGTAGAATCTAAATTATATTGGAAATATCATCATAAATAAACATTACTGATTCAGTAACGTCGCGTAATAGTCATGAATCTTAGGTGATTCGTATCTAAGATTAACGCTTTGTTGTTTAATCATATGAATGGTTTCTAATAATAATCTACTATATATATATTATTTTTCAGACGCAAAAAATGTCTCTTTGAGAATGATCCACATGAGGATCGAAACGTCGAGATGCATTTTTAACTAACTGCACATTTGCTGTTGTTTATAACGATCGAACCTTGCGCCGAAATCATGAAAGATATATGTATGTGTCTTTTGTAGAACAACGGGACACTGTAGAAATTTTTAGAAGCCAAAATGTAAAATCTTTGAAGGTCCGCACGAGAAAGTGTGGCGGGCCGCGGGTTGCTCATCCCTGTGCTAGATGGTGGAAGATTGCCATTTGTAGAAGCTAATTAGGTAACTTGGGAACTACGCCGAATGATGAGTCAATCCCTCTTTAACCCTTCCGCGACCGTGGACGAGTATCTTGTCACCATGCTGTCGAAAATGGAATTGCTATGGACGAGATATCTCGTCAACATGATTTTGTCGTACAATGCTATGGACAAGATTGAGAAAGTGTATCTTTAACCCTTTGCACTCGCAGCTATTTTAATTTGAAAATTAAACATCTCTTCCGACCTAGAATATTTCCATTCGTTATGATTTTTTTTAAATGGATATGAAATTGGTATAATACCTCATACAATTCATAAGTGATTAGACACCGACATATTTAATAATGTAAACAATATTTTAAATAATGGTACAGCAATTTCTCAGAGTCACCATTCGAGGGCTAAGGGTTAATATTGATATGAAGTGTTTTCATTGTAAATTTCACACAACCAATCGATTTTTAAGACTTGTCATCGTTGGTGGGATAAATGGGCTGTGGATCTTTATGGATTTATAGCAAAATTGAGTGGATGAAATGGAAAATTGTTGAAAAATTAATAACTCCGTAACAAAGCCGTGGAGAACATTTTCGGAAAGGAAAAAGTTACTTCAAATTACTGCAGGAATTCCTTTCAAGGAAACACAACATTTTTTAAGATACCCTGTATAGTAAATTCTCTATACTTTAAATATATACTTCAAATTAAATTTTTTCAGAAATACGATGTCAAACGAAAAACATAATACGATATCGATAATATTATCTGCATTTAGTCACGAGTCAACTAGGCGCGCGTGTATTCGACAAATATTGAACTTGATTTACCAAAAAATGAGCACCTAAATGAAAAAAATTGATTCTTCCCGACTTATCTGGTCACGTAAGATCGCCACCTTCCCGATTGGAAGCCGTTATCTGTTAGGGGACACCTTGTATGTTAAAAATTTCAATATTTTACAAAACGCATTCTTTATTCTACAGGGTGCTCTCTCTCTTCACTTAAGAGTACCACCTAAATTACATCACGTGTATCACTTGTACTTATCGATCGATTACACAAATATTATTATTTTCAATGAAGGACATTATGAGTATTAAAAACTTGAATTAAAAATTATTTATAGAAAACATCTCGGTAACTATTCATTTTTCATCCCGTATACCCTTATAGTTTTTTATTCGGGATTCAATTATTTCTTCAACCACAGGATTGAAATTTACCCTTTATGATAAAAAATTCAAGGTATCCTTTATGTCTTAATGAAGAAGCAAAACATAAACGAAATAATTATTACATTCTATGCTATTGCAATACTTTGGAAACCAAACAACTTTCGTTTCAATACATTTTTCATATAGCAAACAGTATAGAGTAATATACAGGGTGTCCCAAAATTACCTTAGTTTAATGAAATGGGAGGTTCCCGAGATCATTTCAAGCGACATTTTCCTTTGCAAAAATGTTATCCGCGGCTTTGTTTAGGAGTTATTAACGAAAAACACGGACCAATGAGAGCGCGATCTAGGCGCGAGTTGGCACAGTCGGCCCGGCGCGCCAACTGTTTATTGGCCGACTGTGCCAACTCGCGTCTAGGTCGCGCTCTGATTGGTCCGTGTTTTTCGTTAATAACTCCTAAACAAAGCCGCGGATAACATTTTTGCAAAGGAAAATGTCGCTTGAAATGATCTCGGGAACCTCCCATTTCATTAAACTAAGGTAATTTTGGGACACCCTGTAGGTGGCACACTAAGCTGAATCAGCCTGTACAGCGATTAACAAAGCACTGATTAACAAAATCTCCAATAAACATCTCGGTGAAATTTCACTGGATGCAGCGTTGTGTCGCAGCAGGTAACAAGAGACGATTGTCTTTTGAAATCTAATAGGGATGCGTACTCAGTTTACCGATTGCATGCCCATGATCCGAAGGCAGCAGTATGTATCTACATATGTATTCAGATATAAACGCACATACATTCTTGTTATCTGAAACGATGCAACTCACACCCTGTATCGTGATGTTTCACGCTCCAATTGAATGAACATTTTAATAGCCACCATTTAAAAACAACTACTTCCCAAAGGAAAATATTCAGACGTGTATAAATACTTTTTTTGAAATTTTCACGTCGCGGGATTGCCGTTAAATTTCCACTGCAAAGTTCCTTTGTGCGCTCCGAAATTCAACAATCAATTTCCACCTAAAACTACATTTTTTCAACAATTCAATACTTTTCGATTAAAATAAAAACAAAGCACTTTTGTACGCTCAATAGTCTGGGAACAAAAAGTACGGTCACAGTGTAAATTTTTGCGAAAATTGCAAAGTATCGATCGCCATTCAATTTCGTACAATTCCGTAAATATTTAAAACCGGGCGCTCTGCGCAGCTTCTGTTATTTCAGTATTCGGGGACGAAAAATTGATTCCAGTTATTTACTAAATTTGTTGACACACACATTTTGATTACGATGTTTTGTATACGTGCGTGCCAGTTTATTGGGAAATGTATGGCTAGAACTTTTTTAGTATTATATTTATCTAATCGTGTTGCTCTATTAAGAGGTATTATTAAGTAAATGTTGAAATTTACTTTAATTAACAGGTCTTCTTCAAATTTATTCATCATAAATGTTTTGATTATATCGATCGTATATTGTTGTTAAGAACTAAATTTTAAATGCTTTCGGAACACTGGTTCGATCAAGTATACTACATAAACACTATTTGCAAATTTTCACAAAATCTTTATTTCAACGTTTCGATCTTTTTTTAGATCATTCTCAAGCAATTTTTAAAAAATGCGTCTGTAAAATAATAAGAAATGCTGTATTTTATAAATATGTGACTTTAAGCCATTAAGGACAAATGCTACTTACTTGCTTAGTGCAATATAAAGTAATATTTCATGTTACGCATTTTAATGAGACACGTGTTGACGCTATGGCACTGTACTAGGTAATGATATACCGTGAAGACACATAGAAGCGATTTATTCATCATACTTCGAAAATTTGCAGAAGTCATAAGTGCATAAAGATCCGCAGCAAAATTTTAGATTACCTGTAGGCTTCGTTACTTCCTTGCGGAGAAATTACGATGTTTCATATTACCTACATTTACCCGATTCCCAGGTAGCAACAATAAAAATGTTTGATGAATGTTTCAGGACCTTGGGAGTCTATCATAAAGATCTTTTCACGTGAGTTTAGTGGAAATAGGAACGGATTGTCTAGGGGTCGTTAAACTTCTATGTCAGTCCCAAGACATCTAAAGCGAGGGCACCTTTTTAATATCGCCATTACCGGCTAGGTGGTCTTCTCTTAACCCTCTTTTAGTTATATTCTCGGCAGGAGCGGTAAATCTGCGGGATGTCAAGGGCGAAAGGTGTGACATATCTTATCGTAAACGTCTCATAACGGCGTTGCGGCTCTAACGATGCGTGACACACGACGACGTAAAGCCGTGGCGCCCCGTCGGAAAGCTCGTTCGGCTCGTAAACCTCGGCCAACGTACCCTTTTCTTGAACTACCGCCGTATTAGCGTCGATCAGACCTGTTCCAACACGGAATACGTCTTCCCTATTTTCCTTTCTATATTTTTCAATCATTCCGCCTTTTCCCTTGGAAATATTTTCCCGTCTCATTTTATTTTAGTACGAGCCCGCCGCGCAGTGCGGCCGCCTATGGACAAAAGTCGAAAATATAACTATTCTCCGCACCTTGTTTGGCTTTGCTAATCCCTTCAGAAATGTCTCTAGTGTATGAAGTATGAAACAAATGCCGGGAATCTAAAATAACCACAACAAACGGCAGGAATCATGTTTGCATAAGTGGTAGAGAGCTCGTCAGAGAGCTCATCGGAGAACTCACGCGAGACCTGGCCCAATCAATTACTGACTTTCTGTAATCAAGAACGTTGTTTTGTGTCCTTTCTTTCAATTTTGAATATGGAAGGTATCGAAGAGGGTGTGGAATATCCACTTTTCCTGTTTCAATAACCGTTAAAATAGTTTCGTAGCAATAATAAAACACTAAGTTAGAATTAAGTTTTATAGACGTTAATATCTTCAGATAAGCATTTCTCAATTTCGGGTCAAAACATCCTGGGGTTTTCACATATTTCGATTTCACAACTATTATACTTCACAAATATGTAAACATTTCCAGCTTCAAACTGCTTTGAACGGCTCTGTGCTCTTTTTTACCACACTTATGCGTCAAATCTTGTAATCGAATTTTAAGCCTCTTCCCATAGACCAATCTTACTGAAATTTTATATACATACTTTACTTCCGATGACAATAAAAGTAGAAAATAAAATATATAAAAAACTTTTTAAAAACCACGCTTATATTAAAATACACTAAAAAAGAGAAAACAATTTTTTTCCTGGTTCTCCATAAAATAGCGAATCCAGTTAAATGATTAATAATATTTTTCCCCAAAATTTTAAGCTATTCGTTCAAAATTTCTTCTGTTATAAAATTAGTGTATATAATTAGTGATTTTATAAATATCTACCTCATAGGTGTATGGCCTATATTATGTAAATAGGCATACCTTTATCATGGTGAAGTTACCTTTATATTCTGTCCATTATTATTGTTATAATGTTTATAAAATATTATTTGAAATTCAATTTTGAATAAAATTCAATTTAATTTTTGGTCGTTTCCTCATTTTTGTAGATGACGCATTGAAGAGCAATTTTTCTTAACTCACCTCTGTTTCCATCACTTGAAATATACAGTGTGATCCCAAACTAAAGAAAGATACTTAGAGGTATTATAGGAAATTTCACGCTAATCACGAATATACCATGTATTATTAATATATGGTATATTTGTGGATCAGCGTGAAATTTCCTATAAGAATCCGTCAAGAACAGACTTTTGTCTACTCCGTCCATAAGAACGCCGCACTGTGCGCCGAGGCAAATCTGGAAAAATCTTTGAATAAAGAAAAACAGTTCAAATTCCAGGAAAATGTGGTTAAAACAATGGAATTGCGCGATATAACCTCCACTAACTGCTACAACCTCCTTCAGTTTGTACCTACACCTAGTGTCGCTAGATTATGGCTTGTCTCCCACTCTACCCTACCCCTCCTACCACGCTGTAACCCCACGCTCTGCCACCGCCCGGTCACGTGACGCGCTTCGTCTCTATCGTGCAGAGAGAGGGTAACTTTTCCCCTGAATTCGTGCTGTAATTTGGTCTTATTTTATTCGAAGTGCATTTGCACCGTAGAAAAAAAGTTGGAAAAAGCGACAAAAAATGGTAATCCGAAGGTACATCCTCTTCTTAAACAGCACACAATTTTTCCTTTCGTGCACTGCATTTTTACCCTTGTGGTAATAAAAAATAAATGTCACCTGTCAAAATATACGACGATTTTGCAATTTTAAATAAGGTTAAGTAATAACAAATGGAAACAATGCCATCTCAATGAGGAATTCAAAATGTCGGCGACGACACATATACGTATCTATGTTCTTTTCATTTATATTAAACATAGAATTTTTTTAAACTTATTCATCAAACTGTAATTAATTAAGACATATTTCCATAGGCCTGTTTTTTGATAGAAAACAAGCCGAGAAATAATATACTCTAAATAATTCTGCGATAATTCTAGAATGAAAGGGAAAACATACTCTATTATGTGTTTTATCATTATTACTATATTATGTGTTTGAATTTGAAAAAATCGTTGTTTCAGTGAAGAATGCAGTGCTATTTTTGAACAGTAATGAAATGCAGAAACAATTGTTAAAAACGTCCGCTTGAATAACTGAAGGTAGGACATATTCATTACGTCAAGCAGACTGGAAGAGCTGTACTAGTTTTACGGTGGCACGTAAAACGCAATCGTCCGGCGCGTTATGTCCTGATTGTGTCTCGTACAAACGTCAGTATACGTCACTTAACGTCAATCTTGATCCTATCGTGAATTTGTCCACGTTATACAAAGGTAGTCTTTTCAACGAACTAACGACAATCGCACTGAGGAAGGTCCTATCGATCCAACCTTCACGACTATTGAAGTATGAACAACGGAGAAGAGCAATATAAATGCACCCGCAATTCCAAAATAAGTAAAGAAAAATATGGCCACATGGAAAATAAATAAATAAAATTGATTAAGTTGCTGCATATGAAATATGCGATTTTAGAATACAACTGTTGCAAATTACGAGTAGAAAAGGACAATCTTGTAAAATGCATTGAAATCGGTGAGGATCAAAGAAAGAAAGATAGTTTTTCTTTTCCTTAAATTAAACGTGGAGACAACAATTTCCCAATTTACATAATTTCTATCAAAGAAAGCATGCTGCAGCGATGCATGATGGTTATATTAAAATTACTTGAAAGAATGTGCGAGTAAGTAAATAAAACAGGGATAAAAATGGAGATGTAAAGTATGGAACTACTAATTGGCGCGGCTAATAAAGTAATAAATGAATGAAGAAATATATGCAGTTTAAGGAGAAAACGGAGCAGCTTGTGCAGGTTAGTATGGTTAGTAATATATGAGCGGTGAATCTGACGAAACGTGCCGATCAACGTGGCACTCTGGCGCCGCGCTGCCAGGAAGTAAATTAGTCGGCCCTTTATAACCTTTGGTCTTCGACGAATATAATGGCCGGGTCTTATACTACTTAAGGGATCCGCTGTATCCATTTATTAGCTGTAAGATGACGGGCAGTTTCGAAATCATCAGCGGCAATTAGACACGGCGGGCTCAATTGTTTGCTTGGCGGCATGTTGGAAGGATGTTCTTCAAATTATTAGCCCGACGTTGAAACGCTCCTGGCATCGGCTTTGCTTCATAAAAGAGGAGGCCCTTCACGGAACTAATGAAATCTACGCTCTATTGTTTTCACTCTGACCTACGCGAAGGCCACACACAACTATTACCAGGATACCATATTTTTTGTTTCACCCATTTTTTCTTTACGACGCTCGCTTCCACCTTTTGGTAATTAGTAGACTCCGGATCTTTACGAGTTTATATGTAGTATGCGCACATTTTTAGAATATAAAAGGGCATGGCATTTTTGACATATAAAAAGACACGACAGACATTTTTAAAATATAAAAAAAGACATGTATAACATTTTTCATATCGCTGTTATCATATTTGTATAATTACCCCCACAAAATAAATATTTTCTGACATCATTATCTCACTAACTTATTTGATATTTGTTATTATACTAGATTTGTTATTTCGTATGAATACAAGTGAGTTATATAAAAATGTTAAATCCTTATTTATTCCACTCTAATGTAGTTAATGTCTCTTTCTTTCAAGATTTAAACCTTTCAACCGTTAAACCCCATTATTGCATTTAATAAAATAAATAAATAACCTATAAACCTACATGCAATCAGTATATAAAAATTGTAAATTCATCAGTAAAGACGATGCATAATTAATATGGAAAAGTAAGTTTTCATTATGGGCTCAAATAAAAAGTTTTGAAAATCCTTTCTGCACGTCATTTAATAGATTAACGCTTCCAATTACTAAAAAAAAGTCAAGTCGTTCTGTCCAATTTTGAAAACGTTGATTTTAGAAGAAACAAATAAGTGCGAAGTTAGACGAAACAGGTAGTAAAGTATCTCTATTTAAGATATAAGCAAGCATAAAAATTTCTTCGTCCAAAGTGGTTACGTTCGAACTAGCTATAATTTGCAACGGTGTTCAAGGGAAGGTGAAATCGTCTTACGGGGCTGTACAGCCGTGTCGAATAAACTAATAATAATCAAGACAAGCCGTAAAATCCGTCTATTCATAATGACCGTAATTCTGAGTGGGGGTAACCGAGGCCACGAAGAAAGGGTCATAAAGATGCGGCGTTGTGTGTCGACAGCGAATGCAAATAGAAAATCGTATACCGGTAAGACTCGCGCAAGAATAACTGTGCTATAAATTATGCATTTTCAGTCCTGCCGCCAAAGTGCCATCGGTGCGTTCTTGCATTATTGACCTCCATCGTATTTCATATTAACAAGCCTTATTATTACTTTAAACTTTCCGCGAATAAATTTCCTAAACATGCTACATTGCCCATATTTATCGTACATATTTTCTTTGTCCTTTTCCCTTCTGTTTGCACGTTCCTCGAGTTAATACACGCGTTTGCGTTACAGTAATCGCTCCTTCGTTGTCCTGAATCGTGGGCACGATCGTTGTCCAGTGCCTACCCACTCCACTGCCTGTCAACGAGAGGATTAGGCCTGCGTGGATCTGGTCGCCAGATGTGTTCCAGGACTGTCTAGACTCGCGCAGAACGGAGAACAATAGGAAAGGAATATGGTAAGGAAATAAGGAGTTTTTTAAACCCAGACAGTTGACTGCTTTTGACTGCGAATGCTTTTTTTGTCATTTAACTAGCCGTTTCACTAAAGACGCAGTCATAAATGAAAAATAGTGTCCGGGCACGGTCGATGTCCGCTCAAACCCCCGGTCTTTGGACAACGAAGGAGCTTTTACTGTATTCGGGGTGTCAATTTAGTTTGTCGTCTTCCAAACCGAACCTTGCTCTATCAGTTTCAACAAATGCTAATGCGTACGAGCACCGTTTCGAAGAGTTATTTTCGGAATCGTTTGAAGCCGTGTCGGAGACGTACCACACAGAACACAGAACTCGGAGACGGTCGGTTTGTTCGTGAATCAATTGGAAATTCGTGTGTCGGTATAATCAAGGGGATGATTTCGTGGATTCCAGCGATATTCTCATGACTCGATGGCATAGAATTAACGACTTGCCTTGACACTAATGCGGCGCTACGAGCTTTCGCCGATTGTTTGTGACGGTGCTCGCGCACACGTGTTGTGACTCAGAAATGATAACCGATGATTTATCCGTGACAGGCTGCAGGTACTGCGGATGGATTATCGTTCTGATTGCAAAGTATGAAATAATTAGGGAGCGGACCGCCGACCATCCATCATTGGGCAACGATGGCCGCTTGTCAGGCACCGTTCATTTATCATACTCGCTCAGCCATCACCCTCTTCCTATTCCCATCGCATCGGCAGTGTTCCATTGTTCGTATATCGGACGTAACTGTCCGTTACTGCTAATTACCTCCTGCCCCTGCGAAAGATTACGCAGTCAAGGTATCAAACGTATTAACATGTACGTACCTCTCGGTACATACAGATGTAATACCCACACTGGCCGGCTTACCGGCCGAGCAACGACTCCATTAAGCGTATTTACTTGGCCAAAGATCTCGCCTATCGGTCAACCGTACGGTATATGGATGCTGTTGTATCCGCTGCGACGCTTTGTCGCAACGTGACCGCATTTCCACAATAATCTACCCGTACGGTTAACTTGTCACGCGACCGGCTGCACGACCACCCCCTGAAAGTGGATTCTCTGTGCCCGCCATCCCCGCCTCTCAATGTTGTCTTTCACTCTTCGATTACGAGCGACGTATCGCAAACACTCACTCCGTTTCGACCGCCTGTCACACAGCGCTTTAACAATCTCTAACGTGAACAACACGTACAATAAATGTTGCAAAAACGAATAGCAGAAAAAATGACAGCATCAAGTGTTTAGCAGAGACCCTTGCTGTGGCTTGACAGTCAATTTTCGCCTTTGCGAAAATGTCCCCCGGAGCTTCTTATACATACATATACAGGGTGTCCCAAAATTCCTTCAACAGCCGGCAATGGGAGGTTCCTAGGGGGCCTTTGAAGCAACATTGTTCTTTGCAAAAATGTTATCCGCGGCTTTGTTTAACTGAACTTCGTCACTTGAGACGAAGGCAATCGTCTCATACGAACCGTTTCACACGTATGCCGTGTCTCAATAACTTCCTTATGTAGATTGTCGAGCATTAAAAAAATATCTTAATCGTTTTCCTTCGTTGCCTCTAGTTTTTGAAAAATCTAATTTTTTAAAAATTGTGTTGTGTTCAAAAAACAACTATCCGACCTATGCCTAGACCGCGGATCTTTATGGAAAATAAAAATGTTCTGCAATTGATTCGTGGGAAGCAGGGATAGAATAAAAATTGACTTCGTCTCTTAATTTAACTTCAAATCTTAACTAATCTACAGGATGTCCCAAAATTGCTTCAACAGCCGGAAATGGGAGGTTCCTGAGATCATTTGAAGCAACATTGTTCTTTGCAAAAATGTTATCCGCGGCTTCGTTTAGGAGTTATTAACGAAAAACAAGGACCAATCAGAGCGCGACCTAGACGCGAGTTGACACAGTCGGCCAATAGACAGTTGGTGCGCCGGGCCGGCTGTGCTCTGATTGGTCCGTGTTTTTCGTTAATAACTCCTAAACAAAGCCGCGGATAACATTTTTGCAAAGGAAAATGTTGTTTCAAATGATCTCGGGAACCTCCCATTTCTGGCTGTTGAAGGAATTTTGGGACACCCTGTGGATTAGTTAAGATTTGAAGTTAAGTCGTTAAGAGACGAAGTCAATTTTTATTTTATCCCTGCTTCCCACGAATCAATTGCAGAACATTTTTATTTTCCATAAAGATCCGCGGTCTAGGCATAGGTCGGATAGTTGTTTTTTGAACACAACACGATTTTTTAGAAATTAGATTTCTCAAAAACTAGAGGCAACGAAGGAAAACGATTAAGATATTTTTTTTCATGCTCGACAATCTACATGAGGAAGTTATTGAGACACGGCATACGTGTGAAACGGTTCGTAGAGATTGCCTTCGTCTCAAGTGACGAAGTTCAGTTAAACTTCAAAGAAAAGAAAAGTAACAATGATTCGATTTACAGCGACCAGTATGGAACGGCGTCAAATAAAAAAGCAACAACCTTAGAAAACTGCTACTTACACGTACGTGTACTTAAATGTATCAGTAAAAAAAATATAGAATGGTCGAAACATAATGGAATCTACACTCGGCGAGAAAATGACCGAGAAAGATGTGTTGCCGGCAATAACAATGTCACTACCCTCGAACATTACACTGTAACGGTAGCGGTGTGCAATTCAAAACACGATTTCTCGTTTCATTGTGCGTAAAACCGAGCGTACAAACCGGTGCAGGTCAAAAGGAGCTCCGGGGAGGAAAGTCAAATACTTAAGAGTGTTTAGACAAGCTGTCGCTCTGCAACAATGGGGTTTATGTCGGGCAGTAAATATACCACGGCTTTTCTCTCCTTTAGGTCCGGTATATACTGGCGAAAGGGAACGTTTCAAATCGAGCTCCAAGCTGAATAGCAATTCGAAACAGTAATTTGGTTGCCGAGAGCCACAGTTACTGGTTCATACTTTCATACGAGGGGAAAGCTATCAAAACCGTACTTGCTAGATACCGCGTGTATACATTTTATATTTGTACTTTGTTACCACTATTTGTATTTCTGTTACTATTCTTATTCTGCTTCATAAAAATATAATCTTTCCTTTTCCCCCACGTTAAGCTTCTATTAGTCATTACATAATTCATTAGACTCTTTGGCTATTTGAGTGCGGCTCTTCCACGAATGACTTGTTCAAAATAAATCTATTTTATTTAATGTACTGGTATTTTAAAACAATTTCTACTCTATCTTTATCAATAGACTGCGGATCTTTATGCAAAATAAATATTGTCTGCATCGATTGCAAGGAATGGAAACTAAATTGAACGTTATTTCTTCCCTTAATGATTTGAATTGTGGAGAACAATCATATACAGGATGCGTCGCCAAAACCCGGAAAAATTAAGCTTTTTTAAAAACAATTTTTGTTTGCAAAAATTGCGAAGTTTATAAATGTTTTTTCTGTAAATTGTTTGTCAGGTCATAAATAATACATTCACTCAATATAGCCTCCTTCTGCTTGAATGACCGCCTCCATTCTCGATCTGAAGCGTTCGTAGGACCGTTTTAACGCGTCACGGTCCATATCGGCGAATGCCTCTTCAATGATGCGACGTTTGGATGTCTGGACTTGTTGGAGACCCTTTCGACAATGCTGCATACATAATAGTCCAAAGGATTTAAATCCGGGCTGTTGGGAGGAGAAAATTCTTTGGATCAGAACATTTCGACCTTGTCCGACAACCAATTTTGCACCAAATGATTTGTGTTCGCGGGCGCACCGTCCTGCTGGAAAACATACGGCTTTCCAGACGATTTCCAGAGATAGTTTTTTCACTCACACCGACAACCGACGACAATTTTTGGATCGACTGTCCTGGATCCTCAAAAATCAGCTCCTGAGCCCGTTGAATGATTCTGGGCGTCCTGAGCAGGGATGCCAGATGCGAGTCTCGCCGCCGCGAGTCTCGCCAGGCCCCTTACGTCTCCGTCCCTCGCCGGCTCCCACAGGCGGAAGAGTGGGGGGGATAGCGGAGGCACCATCTAGGCGAGGGACGGAGACGTAAGGGGCCTGGCGAGACTCGCATCTGGGCCGATCTGGCTTCCCTGGTCCTGAGTCCTGACAACGCGCTCCTTCGAGTGTGTTTTCCTTGCCGGTGTTGGAGAACCTTCGTTGGACATCTCCGACTGATTATACTTTGCGACAATATCGTACACAGTCGATCTTGGGTACCGGAAGAATCGAATAATTTCTGTCGCTGAGCGCCCAACGCGGACACTTTCGACAATCGCGGCTCTTCGATTATACTCTGCATTTGGTTTGAACATTGCGACTGTTTTGAGGTTTTAAATGTTTAGTACACGCGTCAAGCTATTTGGATGACCAAGAGCGACCTCTGTAAGTGGTATAGAACGGCGGCAAATTCAAATTGAATTTTGTCCGGATTTTGGCGACGCACCCTGTACATATTGACATCTCCAATTTTAAACATTTTCCAACAATTTTGAATTTCATCTACTCAATTTTGTTATAAATGCACAAAGATCCTCGGTCTATTCAAACGAGTGTATGAAGTCTAAAAAATGTTGTTCCACATTTGCTTCAATGTAACCTTATAAATAAATGCAAGTCTCCTATGTAGAATGACCTCCCAACAATGGATGTACTACTTCTTGTTGCGACTTCATTCTAATTGATATGGGGAGTGTGTCGCCAGCATTAGAATAATCCAAAGTACTCCACAACCGGACTTGATCTAAATAATATGCGTGTTCAATCCTTGCAAAGCGTGTGGTCAGTATGTGTGTTTGATGTAAATTCGACCGTGCAACCTCCTTGTGGTGTACCTTGGCTTATTCTATAGCACCGGTGACACACATCTAAAGTATGGTAACACCGTAAAAAATCATCTTTTGATAGGTCACTATGAAAAGAAGATTTCCTATCTGTCCCTGTTGCAGAAAAATTTTGTAACACGTGTTCACACTGAAACTTATCCTTTCAAGAACTCTTCTGTACCCGATCCCACCGCGTTGCTTACAGGGTGACCCAAAAATGTTGCACTTCCTTGAAAAAGGCGATCCCTGAGATCATTTGAAGTCACTTTTTCTTTTGCGAAAACGTTCTCAACAGCTTTGTTCGGGAGTTATTAACCCTTTGCACTCCTTTGTCGAGTGTGACTCGACATCGGAGAAAGGAAAATGTAAATGAAACATGTTTTTAGATGTATTTGATTCTTCTAGTTTGGTTCTTTTAGTTAAAAACAAATATAAGTTCCACAAATATAAATTACAACAAAGTTTAAGAGAGCTATATTTTATATAATTAGCAAAGAAAATTGTTTAAAATAAGGACTGTGTTTCCGTTTACGTCCGTCCTCAGAATTGGATGAAATTTTGGGAACAGGTTCTTTTTTGACTAAAATAAGCAACAGTCGAGGAACTGTCCTTTGAAGTAAATGAAACACTTAAAATAGTAGGGAATTGTTGGCAACGAAATTGAAAAATAATTCGGAGTACAAAGGGTGTAACTGCAAAGAAAATGGTACGGCAAGGGGTTGAAACTCGCCAGAGAAGAATTACAATTTCACTGGCGTTTCTAGCAACAAAGGCGGAGAATTTTGAGTACGTATAAAAAAACCGCAGTCTGGTTTCGACCGTTGCAGTAAGTTCGGTGTTAATTGTGCGGCTAGCGTCGAGTTTGCATGCGACCGTGTCTTTTCTGGAGAGGCAAGAGAGGAAGAGAAAGTCGAAGCTTTTTTTCCGCAACATCCGGAAACGGGAAAGTTTACAGGTTCGCCGATCCCGGAGGGACGGTCGCCCTTTTTTCTCCCTTGAACCGTACATCGATTCGTTTGTCAAGTAACTTTCGAGTCCGGGGGTAAGCCAATATTTCACGAGGAGCGGAACCAAGATTGAGGCTAGGAAGCAGTGGGAAGGCTGCTGACCACAGAGAAGATAAATTTGTTCCGCAATTGAGACGGGCGTGCCGTAGTAAATCTTGTCTATTAGGTATCTCTTCTTCTCTCCACCACAGGTATAAAACTATAAATCGAGCCGGGAAAGACACCTCCGTATTGAGCCTGACCACGAAGAATTACGTGTAAAGAACAAGAAATTTTCACCTGGTCGCACGATTTTCCCATTCCCCTCTTATCGACTTAATTCTTGCGTGACAGGCCACAATTACATTCGTCGAACGATTGTCTTGAATCTTTGCGCGCACAATACAAAACATTTCTCTGTGTAATTTAATTAACGGATTAGAGTCGCCTTTAACCTCTTGCCGTATTTCAACGAGTCGCACTCGTCGTCAAGATTTTCAGCGAAGTCTAACAAATATGAATGTTACGCCTTTCTTTTATCCCGGAAAATGTAGAAGAGGAAAGAAAATTGATATTTTTTATATGATGATTCCAAACGAATCAAATTTTATTTCAGTTGAAAGGAAAGGCGTAACATTCATATTTGTTAGACTTTGTTCAAAATTTTAGTGTGGCTTGTTAAAATACGGCAAGGGGTTAAGTAAAATTCGATTTTGATCTACTCTCAGCTGATGTCCAACTGTGGTGCTATTAACCCCTTGAGGACGGAGTCAGGGTCTGTTTTGACCCAGAGTATGAATACTCAGTTTTTGGCGAATTTATTAAAAGGAAAGCTGTTGCATCAGGAATAATAAAAATATTAACGTGTCTGCAACAAGTATTTTTTAAAAGATTGCTAAATAAAGCAGTGAATGGTCCTAAATATCCTTTCTCACATAACTCTATTACATCAATTATAAGAAACAAAACTTGCGTGTAACTTTGCTGTGACTACGAGTTGTGATAGTGTGAAACTAAGTAATGTATTCCTGCAAAAAAGTGTAGTAGTTAAAATGAAAGGTTAGCATTCGTGTCAAATCGTATTAAAACGCTCAGAATGGTTAAGCCCGCAAAGAATAAAGCATGGAATAGGTGAATGATGTTGGCGACCTTGCGACCTGGAAACGATCAATAAATCTTCTGTAATAATAATATCAACCAATAACAGAGCACAGTTTTTACTGCAACGTAATCGGCCGATCAAACGACCAAACAAATATAGTTTTTTTTAACGACGTATAATCCGTGAAAAGCGTTTTCAAGTATGTTCTCATTTCCATTGATACAATCATTGCACGGGTATTGCGGACGTGTCGCGTGCATTAGGAATCGTTTTGTCTTCGTCCTTGGATATATTGCTTGATATGAAATTATGACAGATCAGAATACGATGAAAGATGTGGAATAATTGCCGCAAATCTACTGTGAAATTTTACAGTGGAGTAAATTACACTATACCAGGTGAATAGCAAGATAAAAAGCAGAAATGATTGTACATTTATAGTGCATGGAATTCAAGAATCATCCAATTCTTAATTATTTCTTGGTAAATGCTTTATACACTTCGATAGTGTATCTACCTCTTCATCATTTCTATTTGTATGTTGAATAGCATTTATGAAGAGATTGGTTGGGCGAAATATAAAACAGTAAAAAATTTAGAAAATTTTTGAAGATTTTAGAAGCTCAGTGAAGGTACAGTAAAGGTAGAAAACCAATATGGCATCCGTATACGACACTTTAAAGCCTACAACTTTGGTAATTCTTAAAATTTTGAAATTTCCTTCGACTGTAAATTCCTTAAATGTCAAAGAAGCGAACAAAGTATAAATTCCGATTTTCAAAGATCTAGAGCGGAACCTTCTCTCAACGATAAGGAGTACAGATGAGAGAGGAAGAGGAGAAGAAGGATAGTTCGTTCTTTCGAAAAGCGGCTCTGTGGATATTACGTAATCACATCGACGACCGCATACAACCGTACGTACATCGAATATTATCTCTGCCCGTTCTTAAAGAGCACGGTGTACATACATACGGCCAGTCGTCCGTTCGTTGGCATTCTGAATCATTCTCGATTCCCCGAGTTCACCGCAGACGCGTGTTGAGAATGATACATTATTTCCCATGCGAATGTTTCTTTGCTGCGTAATGGGCGATAAATAACATAAATTAATGCCTTATTCCAGACATGTCGGTTATTTATGCCCCGGAATAACTTTATCCCGACGCGTGATTACCGGCAGGCACGCAGCCCTGCGTTTTACTCGTTCCCCCTCTCACTCCTCTCTCTTTCTCACTAGCCTCTCTCCCCTTCCCCTCGCTCCCCCTTCTTATCCTTGTAACCACCCCCCCCTCCCTCCCTCCTTCGTCCGCCCCAACAACCGTGCTCTAGTCATTTGCCAATGTGTATTTCAAAAGTTCAAATTGTTTCGACGTTCTGAATTTACGACTTAATCTTTGAAACTGTTCAATCGCCTCGCGTTTCGTTATTAATATCCTCGGTTGCACCCTTAATTGGATAAATTGAACTGGTCAGCTGGCTGCTAATTGCAGTCGCCTTGAAAAGTAAGCTATAACGACTCTTTGAAAATATGCTGGCCTGCTGTTGATGAACAGTTCGAATTTATACTTGTTGCTTCCAGTAACGTACTTTCAACGTTCATGCAACTCGTTGCAACAAATTTGTACAGGATGTACAGAAAGTAATCTACACCTCTGGAGCGGTGAACATTTGTAAAAGAAACTTGCCGCAAAATTGTTTATGCCAAAGAAAATTGTTGTTAAAGTTTGTATTTGCATAGAGAAAAAGTTTGAAAGGAACCATATGTCGTAAACAAATACTTATTAAGATATAAGCTTTGTTGTAATTTATATTTTGTGGAACTTATATTTGTTTTTAACCCTCGCAAGGTAAGGTTTAATAATAACACATAAATAGAAAGGTGGGATCTCTTAGACCCCGACAAATGAGTTTTATAAATAGCCTCGTTTTTAATAAAGGGATAAAGAATGACACAGGAGAAAAAGTAAACCAACAAATTTAATTTTATTCATATAAAAATCCTTTTCAAAAATCTGAAGCTGGGGTCTCTAAGGCCCAACATTACCTTGCGAAGGTTAACTAAAAAATACTACTTAAATAAATAAAGGAAGAGCCAAGTACATATAAAACACGTTTCACTTACATTTTTGTCACACTCGACAAAGGAGTGCAAAGGGTTAAGTGCTAAACAACACACTTTCCGAAATCATGACAGCGAACGAGATGTTACTCCGACCGCGATCAAAATAGTACTGCGATTGCCAACTCGGTTTTTTCATGAATTGTTAAGGGTGAATTTACAGTGGCTCAGGAAAGTATTCGAACGCCCTTTGAAACAGAATAACTTTTTTATAATTGTACCAAACGACCTGATTTTTTTATAGTCAATTAGAAGCATTGGTTTATGGAATGATATGCTAAAAAGATTTTCCAAAAAATTATAATTTGCAAGGTTACATGCAAAAATGAAAAAGGCATTTTTAAAAATTTTTTATTAGGACCCTTAAAGAAAATTTAAAATATATGTTTTGTAGATCTATGTTAGTTATACACATGCTGAAAACTTCATCAAAATCGATTAACATACACACGAGCTATAAGCGATTAAAAATTGTGAAAATCGTAATTTTACACGACTTTTGATTAGTTTCTGCTTAAAATCCACAAAATTGTACATCTTTCGATGCGTGTCCTTTTTTCCTGCGTCAACCGATTTCGATGAAATTATCAGCATGTGTATAACTAACATAGATCTACAGAACGTAGATTTTAAATTTTCTTTAAGGACCCTAATAAAAAATGTTGAAGAATGCCTTTTTTTATTTTTGCAAGTAACCTTGTAAATCATAATTTTTTGAAAAATCTCTTTTGCATATCATTTCATAAACCAATGCTTCTAATTGACTATAAAAAAATCAGGTTGTTTGGTACAATTATAAAAATGTTATTCTGTTTTAAAGGGCGTTCGAATACTTTCGTGAGCCACTGTAGGCGGGGAACGTAGCTTTTGTTAATTGGACGCGGTTGTGCCGGAAGGACTTTAGGTTGAGGAGTGGGAAACTGTCAAAGGAACTCCTTTTTTTAATATCATCGATTGTCAATGACGTGATTTATAAGTGGATGACCGCTCGTTGCTTCAATGGGTCTGTCGCACGTGTTGTCCATCTGTCGGGGTTGAAAATTTACTGGAGCGGGTTAGTTGTAAAATAATAGTCGAGTTCGGTGTCGATCCGCGTACATTTTTTGCCAGCAATAACGTCCTTTTCAGGTATATGTATACAGGGTATCCCAAAATTCCTTCAACAGCCGGAAATGGGAGGTTTCCGAGATCATTTGAAGCAACATTTTCCTTTGCAAAAATGTTATCCGCGGCTTTGTTTAGGCGTTATTAACGAAAAACACGGACCAATCAGAGCGCGACCTAGACGCGAGCTGGCACAACCGGCCCGGCGCGCCAACTGTCTATTGGCCGACTGTGTCAACTCGCGTCTAGGCCGCGCTCTGATTGGTCCGTGTGTTTCGTTAATAACTCCTAAACGAAGCCGCGGATAACATTTTTGCAAAGGAAAATGTTGGTTCAAGTGATCTCAGGAACCTCCCATTTCCGGCTGTTGATGAAATTTTGGGACACCATGTATAAGAGTTTCTTTTGAGTATCATTGAATGGGCAGGGAAACAAAATAGTAATAGAAACTGCTATGTATGACCGAATACTCGAATAGAGCATGCGAGTCGAACATTTCGTTACGAATATGTTTACAATTATTGCGATATTAATGCACACGGTGGTACATTGAATTAAATCCGAGCATGGTTTAATTTATGGCAGCAGTTTAATGAATGAGGTACTTTAAATTACCTTCACGACATAAAGGGTTAATTATGAACGCTGCTCACAAATTCCAAATATGCCTTCATCGGTCAGAATACCACGGAATACTGGAATTGTTACAGTCGCGCGATCACGTAAACAGGGGGGGGGGGGCTACGGTAGCAATAAATCGCGGCTTACGAAGCGGTCTTGCGGAATGTAGGTGAATCCACGGTAATGTTTGTATATTCGCCGTAAAGAACTTATGAGCCGGAGATCTTAAACTGCGATGCGCGTTGTTAAGTTCAGAAGGTAAGATTTTTTTCACCGATCACAGGAGGATGAATTTCTTACAGAATTGTCATGATAAATCGTTTATCAGAGTAGACGAATATTTTCCTAGATATTCGTTATCAATGTCATCAGAAATAGCCAACACAAAACCTTTTGCCTAAAGCAGCTAAAACGGAAATTCCCAAGCCGAACAAAATGTCATTGTAAAATGACAAAACACCCGAAGCCTCTCCTCCTCGAACGCGTCCTGCGATAGATAGACCAGATCAGAGAAATTTGCTCGAAGTGAGGGGAAAAAGTTACCCCTTCTCTGCCAGTACCGGACTAGCCACGTGACATCGTGCCACATGCAAGACAGAGACGAAACGCGTCACGTGACCGTGTAGTGGCGGAGGCGTGGCGAATGGCGTTGTAGAAAGAGAAGATAGAGTGGGGAGACGTCTTAATCTCATTCTCAAATAATTTTTGGCATGAAACTTTGGCTGTATAATGTAGTAATGTTAACTCATAAATAGGTTAAAATGAAAAATATTTAAATCTACAATTATATGTATATTTTAATAATAGAAACATTTTTTGCCTTTTTTCTTATACGATTTTATTCTTACAAACTGCTAATTAAGAATCTTATGATAAAAATGTTGAGTGTTTACCCTATCGAAGGCATAAAACGCTGTTTCAACATTTCTCAGCTAGACATAATTTTTCTTGTTGAAGGCTAATACGCAATGGAAAAGTTTCTTACAGGTCTAAATCACCAACTGAGCGTAACCGGCGAAGGTATTTTATTAAATCAATCTACACTAGGACGGTAAAAAGAATCCACAAGAAAATTCTGGAATTTCTAGCTGAATAATGCTAAACAGACTTTTAAGCGTTAATAAATAAGAAGCAATCTGCACATGCGCCATGCGCTTGGTATGCATAATGAGCCGCTCAACTAGTTGCGGTGTTCCTTTGAACAGGATCCAAATACAACTAATTCTGTGAGAACGTCAGTCAATTCATTCTAATCAGCAAATTATTCAGTTAATTAACAAATCTTGTTATTGCGTAAAATATCACTGGGCAAGTATCTGCTTTTAAGATTCCCCAACTTGCATAACGACGACGATATTACTATTTATGATAAAACGAACTGGTGCAATTACTGCATTAAAAATGGTTCAAAAAATCCTGAAGAGATACCGGTTTGCTGTTTCTATCTTGTTAAAATGTTCCTACACAATTAAGTAATTAGAGAATATATACACACGTACATAAGTTGTACGTCTAATATAAATCATATATCGCTATAATACAATGGGGACCACATGTGTGTTGATACAATATTTTAGAATTTTTGTTAAACTTTAGAAAAAACTGTGTTACAGAGATACAGTTCTCAACTTTTATTTTTTAGATAGTATTATATCATTTTTTATTAGAACGAAATATTGCATTTATTTTATTTATATTATAATCAGTTTTGTACATTACCGTATTGTTAAATAATTTACCGATAACCGTGCTCTAATATTGCAGTCCATTGTGAATTAAAAGAAATATAAATTCAATTAACATAAAAATGGTTAAGTCTCAAATTCAATATAAGAACTTACACAATTCTTTTCTTTTCTTTCCTCCCAAAAAGTGTGAAGAGTAACTTCATTTCGTTGAAAATAATTGGTGTATTATTTTTTCAATCCCACCACTGTTTTATTAACACATATACGTGTAAATGTAATTCTATGCGTTCTAAATAATTGCTTGCAATACTAAAATATTTTAAAAGCTCCAGTTGTAAGTTGACCGACGATAGCTTCAGATGGCGTTAAATACGTGAGTCGTGCATTGTCGGTAATGCTGTTAACTCTCTTTACCTCACTTCTTGAACTTAATACATTTACTACGAATTAGCAATAATATCACCAACAGTCATATTTATAAATAGACAGCGGATATTTATGCATTTTCCAATTTTTATAGACAATTTTAAGAAAGTGGAATGAAATAGAATCCTATTTTTAATTGAAACAGCCTTTGTAGACCCAAAATAAATAAAAATTGTACAAAATTCTGTCGAATTTCATATTCTATCCTTTTTTCAGGATTTTCATAAGCTATAAATGCATAAAGATCAGCAATCTAGTAATAAAATTTCATTATATGCAATGTCCTATGAAATATAAGAAGAAATATCGTGACAGAAAAGTTATACATAAATTGTTCGAATATCATGATGTATATGCACAAAATTAATTTGACTGTGTTTACATGGAATACAAAATCGCGATCATCACATATGTATGATGTACGTGAACCGAACGTGTTAATTACATTATTGAAGCTGTTATTACTTTGGTCCTCGCATAATAAAAACAGACGTGACTATGGTATCTACATTATTATATTGTAACCTGATTTAATTTTGCCGCGTTATTAACAATGAAAATAATTGAACGTTTCACTAGAAACGCCAGTTAATATTTATTTATGGTTTAATTACATCTACCACTGGAAATAAGATTCTATTTTATTCCACTTTCTTAAAATTCGTCTACAGAAATTGAAAATTGCGTACACATCCGCAGTGTGGTGATTAAAAATTGTTCATGGTTCAGAACAGAAAAAAAGGAAGGTTTATATTGATTGTATGCCTATGTTTTCTCTGAATACATCGACTGCAACAAAATATAATTTTATTTCGGTTTAAAGAAAATGAATAACATACATATTTATTCGACTCTGTTCAGAATCTGTTACACTGAACCTACCGAATATTAAAAGTAACTGGTACATGTTCCATTATAAAAATTACAAGATTAATTTTATTTAGACTTTGTGCGGCCCCTATTGTAATACGTTCTCTACTAAAGATATCTATACAACCATTCCTCATGAAATGATTAGTATTTCAATAATTGTAAAATAAAAAATCTGGAACCGGTCATTTTGACCTGTGGTGGTAGGTTTAGTGTTAACACGAGTCCGACTCGATATTGTACGGCAATGTGTTAATATTCATTCACAAAAACTGCAAATTTAAACTTTCATTCGGCAGCAACGGCGACGGCAACAACAGAAAAAGAGGAAGAGGGAGAAATAGAACAAGTAAAAGGAAGAGAACAAGATCGGGACAAGTCTGTTCTTTCATTAATCAGCGATTAAGCCCCTGGTCTCATCGTGTGTTAATATTCATTTACAAAAATTGCAAATTTAAACTTTCATTCGTCCGCCATGTAGATTGTTCACTGTTTCCAATCTGAGGTCACCTTTTAGTCGGCAGAGCACAGTAGTCAATGGACTCTGTTAATAGTGTGAGGTTCGCGGGCATCTTTGGGTAACCTCTTTTAGATCGTGCCTCGAAGAATCCTGTGGAAGGAGGTTGCCCGGTGAGTTATGGACTCGACAGGGCAACGTGCCCGCCGCAACATTAATTGGTTCTATCGCCCAAACGAACACATGTCGGATTACTCGTCCTGCTCCGTTGGTACATATACATACGTCAAGCGGCAGCACCATCGAAGGAGAAGAAGAAGAGGAAGAAGAGGAGGAGGAGAAAGAAGAAGAAGAAGAAGAAGAGGAGAATGACACGAAGGCGAAGGAGAAGACGAAGAAGGGAGCGAAGAAGAGAAGAGGCAGCGACATCGGCAGCAACGGCGACGGCAACAGCAGAAAAAGAGGAAGAGGGAGAAATGGAACAAGTAAAAGGAAGAACGAGATCGGGACAAGTCTGTTCTTTCATTAATCAGCGATTAAGCCCCTGGTCTCGGCCTTTATGAATTATTATGATACCACATCTCACGACATCGCCATCAGTCACGACTCGTCGTGTATCTCGGTAACTATCTCCGGGGCCGCCTGGCAGACGGGTTTACATTTATCACCGTCATCTTTTCAGCATGCTTGATTTATCTTCTCCGCATTATCATCTGGCACTTTGACATTTTGTTTGAATGGATAAGAGCGGCTAATGTCATTTCGCCTCTGGCCCAGACACGCACGGTAATACGTGTGTATCTATAGAAGAAGTTTATCTATGTGTGAGCGGCCCTCCACACCTGTATCTCGATCAACGACAATGAACTGACAATCTTTAATCCGTCAAAAAGTACACAGGCACGAACATTGTGGCAGCAGATTCGCGTGTCAACTTTCCCAGCATCCGCGATTCTGTTACGCACCGTTAAGGAAATAGTTTCTGATCGTTTCAGAGGACTTTTCCGATTTAGTAGTGGCTAAAACACTAAATAACATATTTATTTTGAAATAAACATATTATTATTAGAATAATAAGGTAACTGGAGGCAGTGGCGGATCTAACGGTAAGCGGACTAAGCGGCCGCGTGGGGCCCCGGGATACCATAGGGCCCCGAATTTTTAATTTTTTAATTTTATTTAATGTGTAACGATATGATATTTTTCATTACTTTTCGTTTTTGTTAATAAGTTTATGAGAGTTTTCTTGTAATTTCTATTTCTAACTTGAGTTTTAGGGCCCCAAAATTTTTACCGCTTGGGGCCTCCACTTGACTAGAGCCGCCACTGACTGGAGGTAAGGAACTAATTTTCGACCAACTAAAATAAATAGGAACTAATTTTTCATTATGAAAGGGACTAATTTTTGATCAGGTACTTTTGGTGCAAATATTTATTGAAAAGTCATGAAATATACTCTGTCAATATTTTAAAGTTTAAATTATTTAAAACAATGTCACGTTTCACTGCTTTCTTATCCACCAGTTTGTTACGAAATATAAGCAATTACCAGACTATGAATTTCTCTTAGATTAATGTTGCAAAATATCAGCGTTAAGGTAATAATTATAGTAGCTTGCAACTTTGTCGCGAGTTATTCTCGTGCATCGCAATGTGCATTACTTAACAAACATTAAACGCGAGACAAATAAGTTTATTAGTCATCAATATTCAAAAGCAGCATGTCCTTCATCCATCACTATTCATCGTGTCAGTTAATCCATTAATCAAGCTTGGTAACGCTCTGACGTGTACAGTTATTAATGTTTTTTTCTTAACGTAGTTTGTATTGGAATTCTAGTTGATAACGTTATACATACTAATGACAATGATGGAGAATAATTAAAGCGTAAATAGATGATAAAGCATAAATTTTATTTCGTTCTACCGAAACGTTTGAAAAATGTTATTTTTAGTCTTCTTTAAATGAGATTCAGAGAAAATACTTTGTCATTACTACCTAAATGTAGTTAGATGATTCTCAAGTATAAAGTTTATGATTAGACTGCAAACCTTTATGCAAAATAAAAATTTTCTTCCTCAATTTCATCAATGTGAAAGATGCTGTCTAATATGTCATTTTTAATTACCAATAGCGGAAATTGGATAAAACTATTTTTCATAAAGATAATTTAAGAAAGTAATCAAGATTAATAGATTAGTAAAGATTGAAGGCATAAATATTCCTTTTTTATATCAGAGAAGAAGTTTGCTAAATCATTTGCATTATTGACAACGGGTCTTAACTTGTCACCTTTTTGTGGAGGAATTGAATGATTGCGTTCGTCACGTTTGTATTTGCGGAAGACTTACCGCTCCATGTTTAAAACTTCTTCCAACACGCGCCGCCGTAGGCCACTGATTCGACGGCTTCTAAACCGCTTTGAAACGTAGGGTGACGGAGATTGAATTGTCGAGCTTATCCAATTTTCTTCGTATATTGGTGGGCAAATGTCTCCCGGGAGTACAGAATCTACTTTGAGTTCTTGAGAAAGTAATAAAGACATCAAAGCCCCGGATTCTTTGTAAGGCAATATTCGCTGTACGCTGTTTCCTATATTTTTCAGCATTGTTTGCACAGCGATTGAAACGCGAAAACCGTAATCTAATAACTAGACTGCATAGTAAATATTGTGCATTGATGGAGGGAAGCAGGGATAAAATAAAAATTGATTTCATCCCTTAATGGTTTCGTCGTATTGAAAACAACATTACAATATTCTTAAATTTTTCTCATCTTTTACAAATAAATAGACTGCGGATCTTTATGCAAAATAAAAAATATTTGCATTGATTGCTGGACCCAGGAGCCAAATAAACATTGTATTCTTCTTTTAATTATCCTATTAAGCTGAAACTAATACATTGATGTCCTTAAATACTTTTAGCATGTGCACTGCTTTAAATTGTACGTGCCCATTTTTTTTCATAAATGCATAAAATCCGCAGTCTACAAATAAATAAGAAGAAGAAATATTTTATATGTTTCTTCAAAATCCAAACTTATAGCCCCGGTCTCCCTTACTGCATACATGGGAGACGATGCTAACGAAGACGTTAATGCCACGAACGGAGCCAGATAAGACATCATCTTTATAGTTGAAAATTAATTCGCGGATTTTTCGCGTAATCTTAACGGTTACCATATCGGGAATTATTTATGGACATAGTAAAATAACTATAACGCTCTAAAGTGATTTATTCCCGGTACGCGGATGAACATAAAACCGCGAGCGCTCGAAACCGAAAGCGTAATTTGCTGATTCGTTCGTGTGACCGTCTGCGGACGTAAAGGTATGATGTCAACTAACATTTGCGTAGTAATCGAAACGTAATACGAGATAAGTGCGCGTCAAGATAAAATCTGCTAGGAACATCATCGTTCAAGAATTCCTACGGTAAACCTAATATCATTCTGCGGGAGAGATACACACGGAGGTGTAATAAAAGTTTGCAAATAACCCTTAGCGTGCAGCAACGCGGCGGCGTTTCAGTTATGGAGAAAACGATACCACCGATAAGGCGACCCGCAGTCCAGAACGGAGAGCTGGCAGGAACATGACTATTTCCATGTCGATGCCTAGCCGTGAAACAGGAAGGACAGCCAACCGCCCAACGTTTCCTGTCGCACGCATAAACGCATTAGCACCCGGGAATATGTTTAAAACATACATACACATATATTCTGTTTCTGCAGCGCACAATAAACGTCCCTGAGAATAAAATAGCTATCCAGCCGGCAGATAAACCGGTAATATGTTTCAGGAGTAAATGGCTGGATCCTGATAAACACAAGTTATGCGCTTACGCGCAATGTCTTTTCGGCCGTCCAATAAATTAAAGTCTTCTCTCCATCCCATCCCCCCTCATATCGCCGCGTCTCTCCTCCCTTCTATACGAACGAAAACCCGGAGGCCGAGAAGAGGGTGTTAGTATGATTATAATTTATTCTTGATTAGCATTAATCCTCCGCTCCTCTGTGTGTGTCTCCCTTTTTCTCTCTTTCGACATTAACTTCTCCGTAGCTTTTATTGGACCATTGGCCCGATCGTAACTTACACTTATGATTATTAATGTCGACAGATTTATCGGAGATTGGCACGAAAATCTGATACGTAAAATAAAATGGTACATAAATTCAATTAGGGGCAATGCCGGCCGTGAAAGCGACTCTCGACGCACGGCTAACGTCGGCATCCTTCCGTAGAAAATAGACGTAATGCTCTGAAAAATGTCGTCCGGTGTTGTTAAACCGCTATCTGTTCCCGGAGCCCGGTTTCAAAATGGTGGACACTTATCTGCTCGAGCCTCGCCCCTTGCGTTTGTCATTATTTACGATCGGCGATATATTTTTCACAACTTTTTTCATACTTTTACAGTGCGCGGTGCTGTTTATTCGTTCTTGTTGCAGTTCAACGAGGAGATTCTCCGACTACCACAGAGTTGTTTAAAATACAGAAAATTATACGCGTGTTTTGCATGCTTTCTTCACATGTAATTCTATTCAGAGGCTTAAGCGTCACTTGTAATTATCTTCAAGTGGTGTTTTAAACAATATTGTTCACACCTATGATTTTAAATAATCAGACACATACACAAGCTCACGATCCCAAAAATAAATTCGCACTCGCTACAGTTCAGAGCTGGCGAAAATAAATGAATCTGAGAAGAATGTTGTGCCGGAAGTAAAGTACGTTCCCCGTTCATTTTGGTTCGAACAGCAGCTTTTGACTTGACTTGCCGACACTTTTAGACTCGGTGAATTGAATTGAATCCATAGTGAACGTGGAACATAGTAAATGCATGCACAGTGAAACAGTGTACAGTGAGCGAAACTCGTTGAAATGCATTTGAAAATTTACAAATTATCATACTTATTTAGAAGAAAAGGGTAGATGATGTTATCGAAATGGGGTTATTCTTTACATGCCAGGATATGTATGTCGCAGAGCGAGACGTCTTAAAAGAGCGCCTACAAGTGCGAAATTCGTTTAAACTCGGTGCTTTCTTCCCCAGATATTGAGAGAAATTATAAAGGAAAGTGGTTTATTTAAAAAGTGATCATAAAGGTATTGTTGTCCCGTGTTCCTGATTAAGTCATAATTTTGATTTTATGTAACAGAACAGAATGGCAATAGGAAAATATTTAAATGAAGCTGAAAAGGCAATAATATCTTCTTTTAAAAAAGGGGGAGGAATCGAATCGAAAGTTTGCCAAAGAGATTAAACGAGAAGTTCCGAGTCCGTAGTACGAAATTTTTTGAAACGTGGTGAAGATTACGGCAAAACGCGTGCTACAAAAGGAAATACAAAAATCACAAAACGAGAAAAAAATAATATAAGTGAAGCGACAAAAAAAATAGTTGCACGTTAAATTGTTGCGCAGTTACAATTACCGATAACGTCCAGACGTGTGCAACAAATATTACACAATGCACCGAACGTTGTTTTCAGAAAACCGATGAGAAAGCCAATGTTAAAATAACGTCATAAGGCTACCCGGTTATAATTCGCAGAAAATCACATGCACTGGCCGGACGAATGGTATAAAGCCATTTTTTCCGATGAAAAGAAGTTTAATTTGAACGGTCCAGACGGATGCTCATCGTATTGGCATGATCTGGGTCAAAAGAATGATTCTAGATGAAGCCAAAATTTTCATGACGGTAGTGTTATGATTTGGGAAGCTTTTTCATCATTCGGGAATCTGAAACTTTGTTTCGTTTCCCCAAGATGAATCCAGAGAAATACATAGACATGCTCGATGGGGTGTTAATACCATTTTTAGAAGATGTAGTTGGAGAAAACGAATTTATATTGCAGCAGGATGACGCAGCGGTTCACGTGTCAAGATATTCCCGTGAATCCTTCGAAGCACGAAACATTCGTATAATGGAATGGCCAGCATGTAGGCCTGACATGAACCCAATAGAGAATTTATGGGCTATACTGGTGAGAAAAGTTTATGCCAATGGTCATCAGTTCGCCAGTATAGACAGTTTAAAAGAAGAAATTAAACGCTGCTGGGAAGAAATTCCTAATACTACTATTATAATCTTGTAAATTCAATTACCAATTGAAATTTCGCTTTAATTCAAAGTATGGCGGCCATACAAAATATTAAATTTGTAATGATCATGTATTTTTAATTTTAAATTGTTTTCTTTACATGTGCAATTCGTTTAAACGAATTTCGCACGTAAACTATGGTTTTGTTTGTGAAAATTCTTACATAAATGTTTTGGTAAATATATATGTACAAAAATATTGTAGTATATAAATGTATTTATAATCCTCAGTTATTGTTAAACGTTTCTTATTAAAATTTTGAACCTTTAGCCCCAAAATCCTTATTTTTGTATGTGCGGTTTAAACGAATTCCGCTCACTGTAAACTCGTGTTTAGCTGAGCTGTGTCACGATACGTAGGTACTTGGAAGAAAGATAACAGTAAACAATAAGAGAACGACAGGATTCACAGAGAGACGGTGAAGGGTTAAAGACCGGCGAGTACATGTGTTACATTTATCAAAGAATTCCGAAAAATGTTCGTCGGTCGGTTATTTCTGAAATGGTGTGAAGATAAAACTGCCAGATCCGTGGTATAACACGTTAGAAGCGAAGTCCGCGGGACGACAGTAAGAATATAGGAAGAAAGAAGATCGAGAGGGGCACCGCTTATTTACTCAAGCCGCGAGTTGATATATGGCCCGCTGCTGGACGTTGTCGGTGCCTTTCATTCGACCGCCTCTTGCAGAGACAAGAGATAACCTCGCCTCTGATCAACGACTCTCCACGGTTCTCTAAAGGCCCTCGCTACATGATCCAAGCATGGGGCTGGCATGAATCTCGAGCCATTCGTGGCGGAACCGGGGGCCCCAGGCGTGGATCGTGTAATGGAGAACTCGGAGGATTGTTCCTCTTTCCCCCCGGGCTTCTCAGGGGGTTTTCGAAGACTGGAGACCGGCTATCCGCGTAACGTCAGAATGCGTTCCGACGGGCAGCCAGATTTCACCGCTGACGCGATAATTAAAGAGGAATGACCGGCACGATTTACAGTACGTAACGTGATGCAGCGGTGCTTGTTAACTCGCTCTACTAGCCGGTGTGACATAATAACACTGCGTACCAACTCTGACACAAGCGGTTACTTTATTCTCGCGATAGACGATGAAACATCCACCGGCTGATGCAATATGTCACGATCGACATAATGACTGTGATCTCTGCTGGCGTAATCATCATTAGACAGCGGATTTTTATACGAAATAAAAACTTTTGCAGGGAAATAGAAATTTATTTTCTTTCTTAATATGTTCAATAGGTCGAAAATAATATAATAGTATTTTTTAATTTTTCTAATGTTTCTTTCTTTGTCATAAATGCATCAAATCCGCTGATGTGCTGGCACTTTTATCGTCGAAATAAATATTGAAAATGAAAAATGATCGTTTAAAATTTACGTTCTAGGAAACGTCAAAGATTATCATTTTAAATTTTGTTGAATATTTTTCCAGGCAATTTAAATCGTAGATTGAGAAAACTTCACGTTTTCAGATTACAAAGAAACGTGGAATAGTGCTATCAGAAATCATGATGAAATCTACAATTTAATTAAATCTCACTGCGCAGTGCCGGATGGTACTGTTTCAACTCCATACAAGCAGAAAATGTAAAACTTTAGTTGAAGGCATGTCGACAGCATAACATTTGCGTACCTGTAATTAATTTAAAGAGTGGGTAATGCGACGCTGACAGCTTTAAATAGTAATACTTTATATAGAAGGACAAAGTAATAATTTACGTAAGAGAATTCTTGCATAACTATGTAAGTAAAACTGTGTTAAAAATATTGCAGTTTGTAGAAATGCGGGACTATCGTCGTATATCTTGTCAATTGCGAAGAATTTTTGCACTGTCCTTTACTTATACCGTATTGCTCTTTAAAATAAATTATAAAACATATATATAATTGTTAGGTTGCGGCGCCAATCCTTGAACTATTAACATTCGAGTATGTATTGACACGATCTGTGGATATCGGGTCAGTTTGCTCCCTCGTAAAAGTTTATTATGCTTGTTATACTGTATACGGTAATTGTAACCAATACGGGTACTACCACAATGTCTCGACAATTACATAACAAAACCAGTCGACAATATTGCAAAATATTCCGTTAACGACAAAAAACTTATCACATGTGCTCGCATCGCGTGACAGTTGGAAGTTTGACGTGGAAAGAGGTCAAAATTGTAGTATCGTCGTAAGAGTCCAAACGTTTTTCAGATACGAGTTGAATAGTGAAACATTTAAATGAGGCAACTTAAAAAATATTGCTTTTGCATAACTAGGGAAGTTACCCAACCGTAACACGCCGATTTTAATGAAATTTTGGTATGATATAAAACTAAAAAAAATATTTGACTCGTATTTTTTTATAGCGGCCGACATTCATGTTAAGAGGGTGAAAAATCGATTCTCTTGAATATCTCCGAGAGTATTAGGCCTAGAATTCTAGGACTTCAAAGACGCACAAATTGGATTTTGAAATATTTGTCTAGGCCTAATACTCTCGGAGATATTCAAGAAAATCGATTTTTCACCCCAACTTTGAGAGCTATTTTCACCCCGTTAACATGAATGTGTCGGCCGCTATAAAAAAATACGTGTCAAATATTTTTTTGAGTTTTATATCATACCAAAATTTCATTAAAATCGGCGTGTTACGGTTGGGTAACTTCCCTTGTAAGTTTGTTTTCGAGTACTCGAAAGAGAAACGTAATACATAAACTTGTTTAGCAGACTTCAATCCCTATAACTTCTTATCCGTTAACGCTATCACCATACTTTCTGCAGCGAAAATGTATCTGGCAACTATACCTTTCCAACGGTATAAATATTTTTGCGTAATTCTCATCCTATGGAATTTTATAGCTAAGAAACGAAGCGCGTGCCAACCTTTACGACGATCCCTCAATGATTCAGGAACATAAAATCTACAATAATTTTGATATTTATCAACAAAAAGATTAAAGTAGTTTTAAAGACAAATTGAGAGTGGATACCCGGTTATTGACATAAGGGTTAAAAATGTCACCGAAATCCCAATAGCCTTCGATCATCAAAGAGTGAGGAGACCCGTTAACGACAATATGGAACGATCAGCAAAAAGAAATGTAATGCAAGGGGAGGTATGGGAAGAGAGGGGGAGGACAGGAGGGGAAGGGAGAGAAAGGTGGTAGCACATCCACTTGATTCTCTTGTGTAACCAGAAGAAGAGTCCTTCGATGGCTTCTTTGTCCATATGAATTCCCGATTCGGCGAAGCGCCGAGTCCCTCCGAAAATGTTACAGCGGGAACATCCACGTCGTCCTCGTCGAATACATTAGTGATTCCTAGCAGGCAACGCGCCGTAATGAATGTTTCCGGTGACAGCCGACAGCGGAGAATGCCTTCCGCGACAAACAATGCGCTCCTCTGTTCATCGATGCCGCTCTTCCATCCCGTGTGCCTTTCCTCTTCTTTCTCTGTGTGCGAGTCGGTAACATTCGCCGCCAAAGAGATTCGTCGCCACCCTGTACGACTGAAATTCATGCGGCGCGGCGGTTCTAATCCAAAGACTCCGTGCGCTTTCGGTGTCCCGGTAACGTTAATTGGCCCGTACCTCAACAATCCATACCCAAAAATTGTACATTTAAATTTAAAAAGCATCCCCGGTGAACGCTACCTTTCCCGACACTTCAGCGATCATTACATTTTACAGTAAATCCCCGGCGTTGGTAATTTTCTAACTACTTTCTTACTTCATTACAGTTTTGCATTCACTACTACACTCCCGGACAAAAAGATAGCACATCGTCTATTTTTTCTCATTTGGTAGAATGAACTGAAGAATGAACTATTTTAATATGTCAACATATTCTGGCATGCCTGTATGTATAATATGCTGAATATCATCGACAATATTTACTTCAACAGAATTCTAGAAATGAAAACGTAAATATTGGGTTCGCAAGTGGGACAAAATGATAGCATGTGTAGTAAATCTACGCTATCCAGTTACACTGTAGATATTATCTCGTATCGTATATTTGTTTAAAAAAGGCAAACTATTATCAAAAATGGGTCGCGGAAAGAGATTGAACGCGTGTGAAATTAACACTATAATAAAATTGGAAGAAGGGCAATATTCAGTGACAAAAATAGCAAAAATTATGAATAGAAGTCGAAAAGTAATAATTAATTTCTTGAAAAATCTGGAAAACTATAGTAAAAAGAAGAGTTCTGGACATCCACAAATTCTAAGTGCCCGGGAACGTCGTGCAATACTGACTAAGAGCAGCATCCAATTCTAAGATCACTGGAAGGCAAATTGCTCAAAGTGTTGGTGTAGACACTAATATAAGGAATGTGAGTCGTGTTTTACAAAAATGCAAATACATACAACGAAGAAAATTGAAGAGAAAGCCTTGGTTAACTGTGCAACATAAGAGCAATCGGTTAGACTTTGCAAAAAAGAATATTCATATGCGAAAGAAATGGCGAAGAATAATATTTACGGATGAAAAGAGGTTTAACTTATTGTTAGATGGACCTGATGGTCTGAGTTACTATTTTGACGATATGCGAAAAGAGGAATAGTTTTTGAGTCGTCGGCAAATAGGAGGTGGTAGTGTGATGATTTGGTGCGGTATCGGGTACTATGGTAAAATGGAAATCAATTTTACAACAGGAAAAATGAATAGCAAAATGTATTTGAAAATGATTAAGGAATAAATAAACAAGTACGCGACCAGAATTGCTGGAGAGAAGTATACTTTTCATCAGGATAATGCCGCAGTACACACTGCAAAAGTACTAAAAGAGTACATTTCTCGAGAAAAAATTCGGGTTTTAGATTGGCCAGCAAGATCACCCGACCTCAACATTATTGAAAATTGTTGGGGAAATCTTGCCCGAGCTGTATATAGAAATGGCAGACAATTTGGAAATATTGCCGAATTAAAAAAATGTATTCAAGATGAGTGGGAGCAATTAGAGCAAAAAACCATTAAAAAACTCTATAAATCTTTGCCAAAGAGAATGATGGCTGTTATTAAATGTAAAGGAGGAGCCAGAAAATATTAAGCATTAATTATCATTCGTTGATTTACTGTTATACATAATTTTAAGTTAAATGTGCTATCATTTTGACACACCATATTGCCTTAAAAATTCTTTTTTTTTTTAAATAAAACCGTATAGTCTGGGGAAATTCAATTCAATTTCATTTGCGTCTGTTTATAGAGATATTTTGCACGAATGTGTAAAAATAAATCCTTGGTTTTGTAATGTTAAATAAATAAATATTACATTAATTTTAAAGTGTGCTATCTTTTTGTCACGGAGTGTACATTTTACAGTAAATCCCCGTCGTTGGTAATTTTATAACTACATACTTTCTTACTTCGTTACATTTTTGAATTCACTACTAGTCAATACTTCCACTAAGTGGATGACATGTATTTTACATGGTAGAAGTTTGTGTCTTATACCTTGTACACAGTACTGTTTTAAAACCAATTTAACATCTGGTGAACTTCCCTTAGAAGCTCTGTGTATTACACTTTATCGTAACACACTTCGACCCGTATGTATAAGTCTGAAACCGATAATACAGTGTCGCAAAAATATGGAACTATTCTAGAAGAATGATCATCGTTGACATATAGAAATAGAACATTTAATAATAGGTACAAATAGAATACGAAAGGAATCTATTTATAAGTATCCAGCTTTATACACGTGATCAATAGAAACTTTTAAAAGGAAGCAGACATAAATTGCATTGAAGGAAAGAAAGAGCAGCAATTTTCCTTCGCATAATTTAAACGACTTTAGTCTGAACAGAGGCACTCGAGTGCTATTTTTAAAGTTTTTAAAGTTGTTCTGCAAAGTTTCAGCACAAGTAGTCAATAATTTCAATATTATTATAAATAATAAATTTGGATTAATTTTAATTTAATTTTCTTTTTCACGTCATGTAGTAAACTAATTGCTCTAACTATACTTGATCGAACCAGTGCGCCGAAAGCATTTAAAATTTAGTTCTTAACAACAATATACGATCGATATAATCAAAACATTTATTAATTGCACTAACTTCGAAAAAAAATCCAAGCCGATGGTCCAACATTGAAAAAGTTATCGTCCTTTCAAAAGTGTCCGAAAATCACTGTGATTCACTATAGCTGTAAATGGGACAGTTAAATAAGAAGATTATGCACGCATATTTGCGCCTGGTTGATACAAGCTGGCATCGGTAGTTTGGATCAATCTGTGACACGGTTTGCGTTCGAGAGGAAACCGCAACGGAATATCAAAAGGACCGAAATCGGTAATAGTACGTTTCGAAACCGAAAGACTTCCGTAGATATTGTATTCCCCGGATTTGGGGCGATTACATTGTAGGAGGTCTTAACATATCGTCGTCGAAAATTGGCCGATCTGTTAGCAATGTGGTATGCATGCATACGAGAAACGGGGCGCGAAACTGCACTTGTGGTCTTCGTTCGGCAATGCTTGTACGTTCACATTTCGAACTCCACCAGCGATTCGATGTTGGAATGCCCGACCACTTGTGGGGGCCACTCAATACCCACGAAGTCCATTTCCATTGTTACCGGTTATATCGGTAGCCGGGCCCGCGAGAATTCCGAACCCTTGTGCGCGGAGATTCGATTCGGCCGTATTTCGCAATATTCTCTGTAGTTCCTCCGGCTTGCATTGCTCGAATTATTTCCGCGGCATTTCGTGACCGCAGCCATATTAGACACCTTGTAATCGCTCGCCCAATCGCCCCACGATGCATTTTAAATCACGCCACGGATATTCCCGTTAATCACTCGTCTCTGTTATAAAGATCATGCGCAATAAAAATAAAAGTTGTCGGAATTCGTCAGCTCGCTGCCTTTTTACCGGTATTTTGTTCAATAAATAACTACAACAAATACAAAGCCTCAATATTTTTGTTGCTCACAGTCTTAGATTGAAATAAAATTATTCTTAGTACACTGTTCTAATTATATTATTTATTCTCAGTATTCTAATGATTCTAAGTAATTTATATACATTATAAGAAGAGATGTATCACTGAAAGTTATATTGATTTATCAGGAGAGAATCATTATTAGACTGGGGATCTTTATGCATTTATGGCTTATAAAAATCTTCAAAAAAGGATAGAATATAAAATTCGATAGAATTTTTTACAATTTTTATTTGCTGTGGATCTACGAAGGCTGTTTCCATTAAAAATAGAATTTTATTTCATTCCGCTTTCTTAAAATTTGTCTACACAAATTGTAAAATGCATAAACATCCGCAGTCTAATCATTAAAAATTACGTGGTGCAATAGAATAATACGTAAAATTTTAAAAGATAGTTGTGTATAATAAAAAGTAAAAATAATATCTAAACGAGATGAAATAATACAGTGTGCACTCATTAAATTTCCAATTCATCCTTCTGCCAATTATCAAGTGCGTTAAATGTGCGTATTTATTAGTATGAATTTCAGTGAGTCCGAAACATAGCTGTCAGACCACTGATTAGACATAATGGAGTTCAGTAGGTTTAGTTTATGGGTTCCTGGAATGTTCTCCTCAACCACCATTTCCTTGGCCACTAGTCGATCATCCATGACGGTAACGAATACTAAGTATAGTGTTCTAAGAAGCTTGGATAGGTATCATTAGCCTGTTTTCCATTCGAACCAAATTGAATGAGGAAGAGAAATATCAAGCAATGCTTTTAAATAAAAAGCTTGTATTTCATTTGATTTAATTTGATATCTATGAAAGTAGTTTCTGAAAAAGGAATTTCATTAGAAAATTAAACAATTCCATGCAATTATAAGAATTGACCGTTTCTGTATTGTTAAAAATTTGCGGAGACTACGTGCAATTCGCAAAATAAGCGAAGCGACTTCGTTTACTTTACTACACTTTAATTATGTCGTATAAATGAAGGTGAACACATTGTACATTATCAGCCTGCCATAAAAAACTTCAAGATTATCTTTACGAATCAGCTCAAGGTACGTCTCAATGCCTTCAACAGTTATTTCATTACGAAATCTTAACCCTTTGCACGCGGAGCAATTTTAACTTGAAAATTAAACATTTCTTCCGGCCTAGAATAATTCCATTCTATTTATGTATAATAATTTTTTCATTTTGTGGATATGAAATTGATATAATACCTCGTACAATACTTAAATGTTTAGTAATTGATTAGATACCAATATGTTTAATAATCTCAACAATATTTTGAAATTAACTTCATTCCAAATATTATGAAATCTTGAAATATGAATGAATTTTTTTGGTACACGACTTTTTTGAACTTCACCAGGTGAGCTGCCATTAAGAATATATAAACTCCTAGACATTGTTAACTATTGTCAATTTCTTGCAGTATGAAAGAGACAGTTGAATTAACGTTAGGCTAGGTTAACGAACATCAACGACATTATTAATATATTTTTAACATAACAAATATTTTTGTCCGCGAAATAAAACTTTCATTTCTTTTTAGAAAATAATATATATAACCAGAAGAATGCGTATAAAAATCCGCAGTCTACGTGTCACCGTCTAAAAATAATTTAATAGCACAAACAGAGAAGCACACCGTTTGTTGCTAAAGATAACTAAACGAACAGGGGAAGAAGAAACAAAGGGAAATTGTTTTTTATGAAAAAAAGATTCGTGGAAGAAAGTTAGTGATGACGATGAATGTAACTTCCGGCGCAATTTGCTGGATCCACGGAAGAATTGATTGGGAGCATAGAATAACAATTACTATTCTATCGCACGTGTGAATAAATGTTTCGAAATAGCATATTTGTTTAAAAGTTGGAATAATCGTGCCGTATAACTTCCATAAAACTACATACTGCAGCTTTAAAACACATGTACTATAAATTCTTAATAAACTGTTCTTAACCGAAACTCTTCAAAGAAATGGGTCCCACATTTGGCTACCTTACCGTAAGTGTTCGCCGCGCCGCTACCACCCGAATTCCAAAAAAATTAGACCTCAGAGTGAGCTTCGGGCGTGCCGATTGAAGCTTGATACCAGATATCCGTATCTCACGCACATCCTCTATGCTCCCTTCAGTTGGATGCCGAAAAGCCACCTTACCCACTTAAGCGTTCGCATTCGGTCCCGACTGGCGACGCTTAATTGTCCACTACAGTGCACTGCGTTGGAGTGGTTACCCTGCATAAGGAGGCCCGAAATCTCCCAAGTGCTTAGGGCCTCTAAAGGTCTTAATCCGCCACTGTAGCCGTCCACATATTTTTTCCACGTAACCCGGACCTTTTATCTGGCTGAACGTTGACAGGCAGATGGTAGCAGTATATCTTCTATTATTTACAACTATACAGCCCCCATCTCCCGCGTGTACACGCGTTTCCGAGAGCCTCCATCGTGATTGCGTGCGGGCAGCAAGTAAGCGGCGAGAAAACGGCGACCGCGGTTTCAGGAACGTTAGACGGTACGCTAGAGTCGGAGGACGGTGCCGCGCCGCGCCGCGCCGGTTGAAAAGTGTTCGAACAAGGGAGTGCAAAGTTTATAGGTTCCCGGAACGATGCGGGCCGGGTTAAGTCAAATCGAACGCGCGTGAATGCCTTCCATAACCGTCACTTTCTTCGCGGAGCAGCCGATGATCGAATAAGCGAGCAGCAAGTATAGCTTTGAGGAGAGGATCCAGCGAGTCGTCATTGGCGGGTGTTTCGTTGCCGAGCTCTCCGGCGAAGTTTGATAGCGAGAGAGAAAGCGAAAGAGAGACAGAGAGAGAGAGAGAGAGAGAGGAGCATTTCTCGGTCGTAGTGGCGTTGCTAGCAGGCCGGTTGTTATCCAGCCGTAAGTATACAGAACCGGGCGAGGGGGGAAGTGCACACATCGGTACCAACTGTGTAATTTGAGGGTAATTTCGCGAGTCGTATAACCTGTAGGTAATGCCAGCAGGCAGGCAACCAGCCAGAGAGTGCATCAGTGCGCTGCTCGTTTCGTTTAATTGGTCGTTCCCGGGTTTACGAGGTTTCAACCGAGGCGCTACGACGACGAGAGATGCTACGCATTGCAAAGGATGGCTGAACTGCCAACCACCGGCGAAAATTTACGCTCGGAGTTTCGCGCACTGCCAGTAACGCTTTCATCGGAAATTTCGTACCGTCAAGACAGTTCTCTCGCGGGCACGTGCTCCCGCGAATTTCATTCGGGTTCGCCGCCATTCGCGCAGCTGCGTCGCCATCCTTTTTTAATAAACTGCGGCCAGGTCCGTTTCGAATTGATATACAGGATTGACCGTGTCTGCAGCTCGCCTTGCCCGTCGCACTTTTCGATACAGCTGGACAAACAGAATCTGCTTAACTATAATATCACAGGCCGAGGAAGAAGCAAGGGAGGAGCCGTGAACGATCTTCCTGCTGCGAACTATTCTTATTTTCGAGCAATACGTGTCGAAGCGAACGCGTCGAACTTGAAGTCGTTGCTATTTTAAGGACAGCACTGCTGTCGTGGAGATACCACGCGATTCAGTTTTCTCATGTTTATGCGTAGTGTTCCTCATTACTGGACTGCGGATCTTTATGAAACATGAAAATCTTCTGCACTGATTGGGGGAGGCAAGGAAAAAATAAAAAAATATATATAAAAACTTTTTAAAAAGGAGTAAATAGTTTTTTAGGCATTAGCGACTATAAATAAAAGCGTGGAGCGCTAAACTACATTGACGTAATCTTCGTGGGCGCTCCACGCTTTTATTTAGAATCACTAATGTCTAAAAAAGCTATTCACTCCTTTTTAGTGCATTTTAATATAAGCGTGGTTTTTAAAAAGTTTTTTTTTCTATTTTGTAGTCTTTTCTAAATGGAACGCAAGATATAGTGATATGGTATGAAATAGTAAGAGAGACGACGTCTCTTGATGGAGTCCGAAATTGTCCGAAATGGAGCTGAATGAACGGAACCCACACTGATGAGCTCCTTCGGTGCGAAATGGGTCAGTGGAGTGGGGCTGAGTCGGAGTGGGAACGCGTAGTGGAGTAGGGAGTGCTGGCGCGCGGAGTGGGGATCGCAGAACGCGATGACGTACTACCGAGCGTCGCGCGGCGAAATGTGACGGTTAATATTAACAATTTTTTTTCTCCTGAACGCACAGCTTTTTTTTGAAATTTGTTTTTTAATATTGCATTGTCATCTACTTCTGAGCTATGTTTAAAGTTTGAAGTCTCTAGCTCATCGGGAAGAGGTTTAAAATTCGATTACAAAATTTGACGCAAACAACAACGACAACTCGGCAAGCTAATATAAGCGTGGTAAAAATTGATTTCATTCCTTAATGACTTTGAAGACGTTTAGAGCAGCTATTAACTGATAATCCATTACAGGCTCAATTAAAGACTTGCTATAACATTAAAAATTACCCAACACATGGAGTTTAGTTTATTTTCTTTGCTGTCTATTTACTCTCTGTGTTATTACGAGAGAATATCATTCTTGAATAATTCTTCCTGGTTACCACACAAATACAAATACAAAAATCACCAGGCAACAAGCATAGCAGAAGAAGAACCAAGAGAGACAAACAAGAAACAAAACAATTTCGAATTCGACGCAGACGTGGCTCAACAGACTATTTCTGACAAAGGAAACGACAGCTTTGAAGCTTCGCAGGAAAACGAATATGTTGGCTGTGGTCAAAATGATGAGAAACGGAACAACAGATGGTTCGATAAAATACTGTGATTGACAACCCGGATTGCACAAAAGCAGCGACTATATTGTCAAAAAGCAATTTCAAATTGAAAATAAAAATCAAATGCTGACGTAATAAATATAAAAATGTACTTTTTCGTATAGTCTGTCTCATAATTTATGACACACTTTAAATCAGAATAACTCCTTTACAAATGGACCAAACGACCTTAGTTTGTCTACCAAATTGTATTTAGTTTGAATAAGAAAAAACTTGAAAAAATTGCTTGTTACAACTTTTTTTATTTAGGCTTGTAACGAAAATTTGAAAACTGACAATTTCATGGAGAGTGATTTAATGGTTTCACGAGTTATAAACAATTAAAAATGCTGAAAATTACAAATTTTTAACTCGTTTATAACTCGTGAACCAATTTCCCAATTTCCGATGAATCTTGCAGCATGTACATAACTTATACAATTCTACAAAAAACATAAAAGTTGTAAAAATAAACTTCTACTATTTATTTTTTTTTTTTGTAGTTCAGACTAAACACAATTTTTCGAAAATGTTCATTATTTATTGTTTAGTAAACTACTCCATCTAGCTTGCCAGAAAAACTGAGGTGGTTAGACCCATTTATAAAAGAGTTATTCTGATTTACTTTTCTTTGCTGGAGGTTTTTCTAATCCCCAGCAACAAATCGAGTTGAAGAATTTGTAATAAGAGATTTCAAATCGCTATTGTTGCAATCTGAAATGACGATACTGGAAATATCACTAGATGATAATTAGTAGGAAGTATCCATTGACTACCAATAACATACAGAAAGCGATTGTACAGTGACTTACATCGCAATAAATAAAATAAACGATGTGCTTGACATTTCGTAGGTACACTTACTTCCTACCTACGCATTCACCGGATATATTTTACATAATCCGACACATACATCTACGAAGTATCCCGAACATTTTGTTATCTCGTTGGATACAGTATGATCAAAATGTTACAATCAGTTTTATTGTGTTATCATAAGAAACATTCTTTTATGATTCCAATAGACAAAAAATGAAATTGTAGCAAACTTATGACTAGACTTGTATGGAAAATAAAAAGACTGCATTAATTGCAAAACGCAGGAGTTAATATAACAATACTCGTTTTTTAAACTGTTCACTGTTTTAAATTGTTTTTTAATTGTTGTCATAAATGCACAAAATCTAGAATCTCTGTTTTAAAAATCCGCAGTCTAATCACAATTAGATCATGGGAAAAATGAATGGAAGAACTTCTGTAATAAAATTATTCATAATCTTTGTAAAATTATTGGCATCAAATGGAGGTAAGTAGAGCCAAGATGTAGTCGTTATAAAACTTTCTCCAGGACATGGCAAATGCTAAAAAACTTAACTAGAATACTCCTAAAATGAATTACAAGAACAAAAACTATAAAGAAGTAATTTCGAACGTAATAGTAACCTGTCTAGTCTCATATGCAGTATACGTAAGCAATGTCTTCGCTCTAGTCATCGCCTTCATGCTCCGCCCTTTTACGGATTCGCGAAGAGAATGACCGCAAGAAATACATTTCGCGTCATCGCCAGCTTCTTTTTACGAATCCGTATTCCTTTCTCGATAAAAGACAATCTTCTTTTGTTTCTTCTTGCGCTGTTTGTTCGGTTATTTTTAGTTGTAAACGGCGTGTGTTCCTGTTTCAGCTATCAAGTTATTTTTAGACGACGATAATGTTCCTGTCTTGCTTCAAAAGTAATGTCGGGAGTAACTAAATAATAATCAGGATAATGTTCCTCATAATACGAGTAAGGTATTCATATATTGTTAATGTTAATACATAGTAATTTACCGACTGGAATTGGAAAAATGAGGAAAAGCATAATTATGCACAAACTACAATTAATGTTATCGGCGCACTGGTTCGATCAATTGGAAGTTTTTACACACTTTCTGAGTTCAACCCCTCCCCTTTTTTACTTTCTGCTTGTGTGAAAACACGTTTGCCTAACCATTTAAAAATGTCTTTGATTAATTCGAGAGAGTTCAGCATAAATTTCTCCGGTTTTGTTCATATAAGCTTAAAAATCCTATGTCATTCTTTGATCATGATTATTCCGCAATATTAAACACAATGAACCTAGAAACATTGTCTGCTCGAAGAAGAGTTTCCGACCAGAGCTTTATATTTAATTTAATTAATAATCATATTGATTGTTCCTCTCTACTTGCGCTAATCAATTTCTATGTACCGGAACGTGTATTGAGAACCAGAGCAGGATTTCAAACACTTCAAGCCAGATCTACTTATGGATTAATTAATCCAATAAATCGCATCATAGCAGACTCTAGCACTCTCTATAATCGTATTGATTTCTTTACTGAGTCTTTGCACAATTTTCAAAAACAATTACGCAGGATTATAGGATAATACCATATCATTTGTACCATTATTTTCTGTGCACGTCCCTTCTTTGTTATTCTTTGTTATTATGCGTGTAGTCCCTTATCCTTTTCTATTGTAAACATTTATGTAAAAGGACCTCGGTCCGTCTATAATAAATAATAATAATACATAATTCTTACAGACGCAATACTGAAATTTTCTATTCTTGAAAATGGTCTAAATTGAGACCGAAACGTTGAATTAAATCTCATGTGATATTTTTGCAAATTTGCTTATTTTCCAATTGATCGAACCAGTGCGCCGATAACATTAATTGTAGTTTAAACAACTGCCGATCGAATTCAGAGAACTGTTATAATTATGTACAGTTGTAAGAAACGGCTACTAGAGTAATAAGGATGGTACAAGCTGAACAGCAAGACAAAAGAAGCACCCTGTACATTCGAAGCATGAGAAACAGGGGTGGTGAAATAAATCCAGGAGGGGGAGAAAAGTGTGAAAAATCTGGATGTACGTGGCCGGGTTAGACATTCGAATGAACAGGGAGGAAATCAGGAGCGTGGGCGACGGGGCCAGCGGACAGCCCATTAGAATTTAGACGTGCGTCCGGAATTTACTAAACGGTCCGTGGCGGTGCGCATGATTATACCATGACGATCATCCTTCCTCGATGCACTTCGCTAAGCCAATACTGAGGGTTCGCCACGTAGGTGGAGAAGCGTGTAACGTTCGTACATAGGAAACGCGAGCAGAGGGTTTAATATCGCTAGCCGAGATAGAAGCAATAAATGCTTGTCAAGTAAATCAGGATGAAGCGCCATCGAGGAGCGCGTAATGGCCGCATTAAGTGAATAACTCACGGTTGCAGTGTCAGACTCCGGGGCGCAACGTGAGCTGTGCGTTGAACTGTTAGGAACTGTTAGGGGTGATAGCGGTGCCATCAAACAACTTTACGGCATTAAGTGCTGCCGAGACCGGCACTTGATGCATTACCAACCTAATTTCTGCCAAATGCCGGTGCACACGCTGTCTACCACTGAAACATGTATATTAAGGCCTCTCCTTTCGTTTCTTTTGATCTCCCGAGCACCGCGTTCAACTCCTATCCGATTACTTTTTAAATAATTAAGACACTTGTCCGCGCACCTTCTGCACGCCACTTTTAGCTGCTGCTGTTTATATCATTTCTGTGTATTATTAATGTACCACGAGGAAACCAATATTGTGAACAGAGCAAATATATTTTTAAACAAACAATGTATCAATGCATTAGATAATAATTGTGTTATTATTTGAAACTATATTTCTTAACCTTTCAATCAATCAATCTTGTAATGTGTACCTCTTTGATATTTCATTTTTTAAAATTCATGTACGACTTAATTAATTGTTAACACCAATTATATATATAAATGAAATCAAGACAGAATAGTTCTACCAAAAATAAGGTGAGTGCATGTTCAAATATATTCGATTAAAAATCTGTTGTAAAGAACAAATTAATAATAATAATAAAGGCGAATTTGTTGTAAAGAAATGTTCTCTTACAAGTTTAGCATTTTGTCTGTCTACTACATATGTACTCGCTATTTCTACTTGGAACAATACTGACTTTTCACTTTCGTCAGACCTTTATTATTGATTTATTCATGCTCTGAATTCATCTAAAAATAAACATTTGTGCTTGTCAAAATTTCTTTCTCGGTAACTGTAGTCTCTGAATTTTTAATAATTTACCTACATGAAAAATCTTAATTCTATGTGCTCAACGTACATTTTTATCTGAAATCGTCCTCTTATTATTTTACATATGCATGTGCAACGACCATGAATTTATATATATTTTATGTAAAGGAATATCTTTATTCAAAATTCTTGACATGACTTTTCTGAAACAATCTCATTTTTCATATTTTAAACAAGGACGCGTTGCTCAACAGAATCAGTATTATGTAACTGTGGAAATGCTGGCAGCGGACGTGTCAACCATACACCCATCAACCACTCGTTCATCAAAAATTGTCTCGCACACTATATTTTCATATTGTTTTATATTCGCATGTTTGAAAGAAATTCCACCATAATCACAGAAAAATGAGAACCCTCATAAAAAATAGCACATCGTCTATCTTTTCTCATTTGGTAGAATAAACTGAAGAAAATGAGTATTTTAATATGTCAACATATTCTGGCATGCCTGTATGTATAATATGCTGAATATCATCGACAATATTTACTTCAACAGAATTCTAGAAATGAAAACGTAAATATTGTGGTTCGCAAGTGGGACAAAATGATAGCACGTGTAGTAAATCTACGCTTCCCAGTTACACTGAAGCTCGCGAATTGCGAAAATCAACCTCAGAATCATAGTTAATAAAGTCTGTGATATTATCTGGTGTTGTACATTTGTTTAAAAAAGGCAAAATATTATCAAAAATGGGTCGCGGAAAGAGATTGAACGCGTGTGAAATTAACACTATAATAATATTGGAAGAAGAACAATATTCAGTGACAAAAATAGCAAATATTATGAATAGAAGTCGAAAAGTAATAATGAATTTCTTGAAAAATCCGGAAAACTATAGTAAAAAGAAGAGTTCTGGACGTCCGCAAAGTCTAAGTGCCCGGGAACGTCGTGCAATACTAACTAAGAGCAGCATCCAATTCTAAGATGACTGCAAGGCAAATTGCTTAAAGTGTTGGTGTAGACACTAATATAAGGAATGTGAGACGTGTTTTACAAAAATGCAAATACATACAACGAAGAAAATTAAAGAAAAAGCCTTGGTTAACTGTGCAACATAAGAACGATCGGTTACACTTCGCGGAAAAGAATATTCATGTGCGAAAGAAATGGCGAAGAATAATATTTACGGATGAAAAGAGGTTTAACTTGGATGGACCTGATGGTCTGAGTTACTATTTTCTCGATATGCGAAAAGAGGAACAGTTTTAGAGTCGTCGGCAAATGGGAGGTGGTAGTGTGATGATTTGGTGCGGTATCGGGTACTATGGTAAAATGGAAATCAAATTTACAACAGGAAAAATGAATAGCAAAATGTATTTGAAAATGATTAAGGAATAAATAAACAAGTACGCGACCAGAATTGCTGGAGGGAAGTATACTTTTCATCAGGATAATGCCGCAGTACACACTGCAAAAGTACTAAAAGAGTACATTTCTCGAGAAAAAATTCGGGTTTTAGATTGGCCAGCAAGATCACCCGACCTCAACATTATTGAAAATTGTTGGGGAAATCTTGCCCGAGCTGTATATAGAAATGGCAGACAATTTGGAAATATTGCCGAATTTAAAAAATGTATTCAAGATGAGTGGGAGCAATTAGAGAAAAAACCATTAAAAAACTCTATAAATCTTTGCCAAAGAGAATGATGTCTGTTACTAAATGTAAAGGAGGGGCCACAAAATATTAAACATTAATTATCATTCGTTGATTTACTGTTATACATAATTTTAAGTTAAATGTGCTATCATTTTGACACACCATATTTCCTTAAAAATTCTTTTTTTTTAAATAAAATTGTATAGACTAGCGAAATTCAATTCAATTTCATTTGTGTCTGTTTATAGAGATATTTTGCAAGACTGTGTAAAAATAAAACCTTGGTTGTAACGTTAAATAAATAAATATTACGTTAATTTGAAAGTGTGCTGCCTTTTTGTCCCGGAGTGTACATATGTATTTCAAACAGAAGACTGGGAGAACTTTGGTCGAGGAAGGTATGTGGGTTAAACGAGGGTGCATTGATAGTGCTTACTCCGGCCTAAAATTGTAATGCTAAACTGCAGCGACGCTGCGTAAGCGGGAATCGAATTACTCGGAGCATTTTCCAAATTATGAGTCTATTATCTCGGGGGACAGAGAGCGAGAGCGTGGAGATGCGCGAAGGAATCGATAATTTGTATCGGAGGAGAGTACCGGAACGGGAATGATGTCTAGTGGGTATGTATTTAGGTTGGAAGAGTGAGCTAACGACACGACAATGGCAGCGCGCGGTAAGCAGAAATAATTCACACCGGTGCCAAAACGACATCGTTTACACCGAACGCCTTTGTCCGAGCCGTTCGCTCCTTGCTGTAGCCCCGTGTCTCGCTCATTCTTAGAATTAGTGACACGGAAAACATGGCAGTTCGACGGCGTGCAGAGAGACAGCGATATACCAGGAAAACAAGCGTAAGAGCGCAGGAACTGAGGAATATATTTATAGCCGCCTCGAGCTATTAAGATAATTTATCGGGGCCATTACCGAACAAACGAGAGCATTAATCTATTCTAGCTTCATAAAGAGAACTTCGTCGACGATTTTGTAGCCTGCGCGCCAAACGAGCACTTCGGAGTAAATTGATGGATCCCCCTGACCTGGCTGAGGACCCTCCGTAAATTGCTCGTAAATTTTTATTTATTCCGCCGCAAATAAAACTGCGGGTCAAAGAGAAGGAAAGGAGAGGAGCGTGATAAGGGGGCGAGACAAGGAGGACGGGGGGAGAAGGAACTATCTGTCTCGGTCGATGGCTTCGATTTCCCTGCGCTCCCATCACCCGTCATCCGCCGATTCCTAATAGTGTCGACGATTTTCCATCGACCGTAATTTTTAAGCGAAATCGCTTTCCTACCCGGCTTTACTACACCGCACTGCCGCGGTATTCACATTTTACGATCGCTCTGTATTCACAGCGGCGCACAAAAGAAAGTTTAACATTGAAATTTCTATACAGGCTGTCCCAAAAATGATGTACTTCCTCGAAAGCGATCATCCCTGAGGTCATCCCAAGTAACTTTTTCCTTTCCGAAAATCTTCTACGCGGCTTCGTTTAAGAGTTAGTACCGAAACATTGAAATTTCTATACAGGCTGTCCCAAAAATGATGTACTTCCTCGAAAGGTATCATCCCTGAGGTCATCCCAAGTAACTTTTTCCTTTCCAAAAATCTTCTACGCGGCTTCGTTTAAGAGTTAGTACCGAAAAACAGTGGGTCAAAGTGATGAATTTTGTGTCAACATCAAAGAACTTTCGACAGAAATGAGATGGAATGATGATTTTTTAAAAATTAAAGTTGAAATATTGCAGAATAAGTATAAATCATTTTCAACGAGAAAATTATGATTTCATTAGTTTTTTTTACACGAATTGATTTTTTTTCAAGATCTTGAGATAGTACACAAATTTTACGACCGGATTTGAAATCAGCGTGACGCAATCTACGAAAAATGCTCCAATAATACTCCAAGTTTAACACGGATTTTCAAAATTAAAAAACGTTCCTAACATAATCTCTCTAATTTGGTAACGTTCGTTACAAATAAAATACTATAACAACCTCATAAACTTTTTAGTATAAAACTAGACACTTTTAAGAAGTAATAATAATATGACATTATTTATGAAAATTACTGAGTATAAAATTCATAAATCTTTTACCGTCGAAAAAAATATAGATTCACAAAAGAATGCTGGTTGTGTTCGCAAAAAGTTAAGAAAATATGAAAATTTATAACGACTGGGGAAATCACAGATAATTGGGAGAAAAATTTGAGCATATAATGAAAACATAGTTTTGATAATAATTTGAAATGGATAACACTCGAGAGAAAAACAGTAGTGAGCGTGTGCAGTCATAATCATGACCAAGAATTTGAATGAGGTTAAAGGACTGCAAATTTTAAATAATCGAACACATTGCTTCGTGAACTCACCTACGCTTACGAAGTTCAAAAAAATCGAAATTTTGTTTATTTGCTTGTTCGGTTACGTACAGTCTCGGACATGACGTACACAAGTTTTATGAGAAGATTCCCAGAGCTATAACCAGCATTTTCTTCGAACTATAGCTTTTCATGACTGTTCGCAGGATAATACTGTCATCTTTTTATATTTTTTCGTGTAACTTGGTGCATACGTAATAAATAACATTCGACATGGGATCACTTCTGTTTCCTTATTCTTCCTGTTTCTGTTAAACAATAAAGACAAACATTTGTGCATGAGATTGTGATTTTTACTTAATACCACAATATCACAATAATATGAATGTTGCTTTTGAAAGTGGAATAAGTCTATCTTTGGAAACAATGAGTTAATGATAGTTTTAATCAGATGTAAAAAAAAGATTAAAAAATTAATAAATAAATGGACCTATACGACTTTCAAAAACAACATATTTTGTGAAATATATATTTTAAGAACGCTCCCTCCGAGTTTTAATGGAGCGTCCATAAAACTGACAGATTTATAACGCTCTGTCAAGCTGTAGGCTTGTATGACATGGGCGACTGTGCCAATCAGCAGGTGTACTTATTAATGTATAGCAATGTAATTTATAGCAATTTAACATCTGTTTTGTTTTTAAGTGGAGCAATGAAATTGTGAAATCGATTTTACATGTAATGCCAAAAAAGAGTACATACACATCAGTTATGTTTAAAAATAAATGGGACCGACATTACGACATTGCAGATATTGGAATAAGAGCCTCGATTGAAATGGTCATTCAATAATTATAATACATGCAAGAGCTATACATACTCCGATTTTGAAATTTGTCATAATTGTAATTCTTTAAAAAATGTGGAGTACATATACATATAGTACTAATATATTGTATAATATAAATATAACAGCCATCAAAAAATAGTTTCCCTACACGATCTAATACCCCTATTACTGCTAACCACAATTTGTAAATGTTTCCAAAATCAAATATTAACATCATTATGTGTTGTTTTGTAAAACGCCAAATCAGAAATTATTTAATTTAAATAGTCTGCATGGTGAGACTAGTAAAAATCAAATGCAGCATGTTCAGAATATCAAATTTTCTTTAAAATTAATAAAAAATTACGAGGAGGTTAGGTATAATAAACAGAAGGTATCTGAAATTTGGATCTAACTGAAAGTTGATACAAAAATAGCTGTGTTACAGAGCAGGTAATTTGGAAGTACATATATGTAATCATATTGCAGTCTCTTATTTTTCCTGAGGCACTTAAAATCCTAGGTGTGAGTATCAGCTCTAAACTCAAAAATTTACTTGCAGTAGCCACAGGTGTAACTTCCGGAGTACATAATAACCAGCATATTCACCCTGTGACCACATTTCACACATGATACACTGCACTCACTTTTCTCCCCTTTTGTCTTCGTTGTAATTCACATTGCAGAAGAAGCACGTAGCATCCTTCTCAGCATTCATCTTTGGTGTTCCGAATTAACAACGTGGCAGTAAAACATTATTGCGGTCTCACTCGCAATAGAATAGTAATCCGCGGTTTATGCTTTGTCCGACTTAAAAGTAAAATTTTCTACGAGTTTCTGAGTCGGTCCACGAGATAAACTGTAAGTGCCAACTAAAGAGAGAATATTTAGCAGGTACGTTTGATTATTTTCTTCGCTTTGAGGCTATTTTGGAATAAACTTGTAATTTGGAATGGCACAACAACAAGTTTCAAATGCTACAGAGAAATTTTTCAACGAGTTCGAAATATTTTATAATTTATATTTTCTTGCATAACTTTTACAGTAAAAATAATGTATACTTCTTCTTGCAGGATGCCGCAGGAATCATTTCCCTCTTCGTCCTTCTTCAGGAATTATTATTGTTTGAAGTGTCACATTATATGTATATTGCTTTCTAAATGTCCATAAGACTTATTAAAAATTGTACAAGCATTTAAAAATCAACATTTTATGAATACCATTATGGATTGTTGTTTATTTTAAAACTGAACATGATGTTTCCGACAATTCCGATAACGATACAAACAAATGTTTTAAACAAAAGTTAATCAACATTTAGCGGTCTACAAATTTCAGTACAAGAAATTAAAAAAAAAATGTTTATTCTATAAAAGAGTAAGGTCACCTTCAATTTTTGAAGATCAAAATATATTTTTGATGTCATAATATTGTAGCTGATGTCAAAACGAATCCAGCGACCTAAATTGTTATACCCTTCTGTTATACACTTCTCAGATGAGCATATTCGGTAAAAATGTTTGCAATAAAAGTTGCAGGGATTAATGGAGAATATAGGTCCATGACCTTGTTGACCTTCGGATCCATTTTCAAGGTTATCTGGAGGTCAGTACGTGTTTTTTATGGCCTCTAACAGTTATTTTAATGTGGGACATAAGTACATATCTCAAGGTGAAATTTCGAGCTCTTCCAAAATTCGTAGTCAAAAGTAGGGGTTCCCATTTTAAAAAATACGTATTGACCTTCAGATAACCTTAAAAATGGATCCGAAGGCCAAATACAAGGTCATATGTCCTCCATTAATGCCTGCAACCTTTATTCCAAACATTTTTACACCTTGTATAGTTATGTTTAACAAGAAATATGTATTTAATAATGAAATATACCTTCTAGACCTTACTCTCTCGTGGTCTATCACTCACTCGCCGCTTTTACCTCAATTAGTCACCGAACATTCTGACTTCTAGAATGTCTTCCTACATTCAAAACGAACGTATCGATGTTCACGCCATCATCCACGCCATAACATATTCCTAAAACAGGCCTGGCCAACCCGCGGCCCGCCGGGCGATTTTATATTTCTATTGAAACTTTTGTTTCTTATTGTATGCATACAAAAAATATTAAATAAATGAAGTGTCATTGTTATATAATATAATCGATTTATAATTATAATATGATCAAGTTGCAGTGCACCAATGAAGTAAAACAATTTTTTGCGTCCATATAAAAAATTAATATTTACAATACTTATGTATTAGTAAATGCTTTTGGATCCACATATATTTGTGAAACACTTTTTTCGAAGATGAAATTTACAAAGAGTTCTTCACGTGCTTCATTAACTGATGCCAATTTAGAAAACCAGCTAACAAAAGATGTGCAACGTCGACCATAAATATAGATTTACAAAAATTAAGTGAAAGAAAGGGTAAACAAATATCTCATTAATAAAAACTCGAGAGTTAATTATATTGAATCATAGTATAACAATAAAGTTTTTGTATTACACTTTTTAAAAGCATGTTTATCTAAAGTGCGGCCCGCTGTAACGTTACGCGCCATCAAAGTGGCCCGCGAAATCATTTGGGTTGGCCAGGCCTGTCCTGAAACCAAGTCCACATAATAAACTGACCACCCGGACCAGTGTGCGTCGCAGAGCACTGCGTTTCCTCGGTCAGGTGAAGACGTAGTTCCCTAAAAGTCTCATAAAATGTTGAAAGCAAACGGATCGAATCGATAAAGCGAATCAAGATCCTGTGCAGGATAAAGCGGTATAGTACGGTGGTGTACATCCGCGGCACGGTCGAGTAGGCCGGAAAGGATCGCGTTGAATCCCAGTGGCGTGACGGGCTGCCTACTCGCGGCTGGGTTTGCATTGATCAAAGCGGCAATTACTGTCATCGTAATATTACTCGGGACGTTACTCGCGGCGAGGGTAGAGCAAGCAGCAGGCAAGCAGGGAGAGAGAGAGTTGGGGCTGCGGATCGCCACCACCTCTCGCATCAGCCGTTTAAACGTTACGGCTCGTAGAAGCCGCACCGCACCGCACCGCATCCCATCACCAGTACCAGCCGAGTAATGATTTCCCGGAATCTCGTTTGATGTGGCAAACCGTTATTAATTTTCTATGGAAGCACCGGCAATTTTTCACGTCGCTCGTTTTTGACACCGGCTATGATTTGTCGTTTTCGGTCTTACGCCGACTGTTGTGTTCCGCAGGCAGCTCGAGCCCCGCTCGCGACAGTTACTTCTCTGTTCGACAACGCCGTTCCTCATCACCGCCAACATTTGCTCGCCTATCTGCCACTTTTAACCCTTCGGCTGTGACGCGTTGCAACGAAAAACCGTCAGCATCGTGCGCCCGGCGATATTCGGCGTGACAGTCGCCGAGGCTGCCTGGCTCTGGCCTGATCTTTTTTATACTCATTGTAAAACGTGGAATCGCATAGAACAGTGAAACAGATATTTGATCGGTTGCTACGCGACAGCCAACAATATGTCCGCTGTAACTGGTACGTTTAATCGAGTACGCACCTTGGCCGCGGTGCCCGAGGCCTGCAACCCATTGGGACCCAGGAGAAATTCTAATGTGATAGCAGAATTAACATTCTGGAACTCACAGGAGTCGTCGATTTTACTTAAACTTTTTCTGCTGAGGCTGGAGCAAAAATAAGCTGACCATGTCCGAGCGTTCTCGACAATACTCAGTATTTATCATGATAATTAACACTTAATTTTATGATATACAGAAAATTCATTGACATACTTTATTTTTTTCTTAATCGCTCTTACGAAAACCCTGTTACGATTAATAATTTATTTTTACTTTCAATTTTAAGTTTTAAGTTCTTTTTCTTTGTTTCTCTTCTCTTTCAAAATGTTTGCTTTTCTCTTTCTTTCTAATCTTGCTATTTATTTATTGGTGCAGTTGTCAATGTTGCAGCTGATTACATATTTTGTGCAGGAAATGGACGGTGCGTGAGGTGGTATGCTTCATACAAACATTTGAAACATCAATATTTTCAGCAGTATGAACAGTTTATGAATGCTAATGAATTACATAGCCACTTTGCTGCTCTTTTTTAAAAGGTAAATCTGTCAGATATGAATTTTGTTGCATACCAAGAGTACTAAAATCAGATAAAGCCCGAAAAAATTAAAATATTACTAAGAAACGAAGTATATCAAGATATGTCCTGGATACCATAATAAATTAAATGTGACAAGGAGAAATCATGACACCCTGGTGAAAGAATGTCCCTAATTTCCAGGAGGTTAAGATTTCAAAGACCGAGACGACACAGTCCTACAGAAATTGGACACGGCAAGACGGTAGCGGTTGCGAAGGACATCAAAGCTGTTGACACCGGGGCAATAAATTCAAACGCGTTTTCGAAAAGGACAAGGGTGAATTCGTAGCCGGTCAATAAACGTCGGAAAGCAAAGGAAGCGTGGTGAGTTATAGAAGCTGAGTTACGGTGCGGTTTCGTGAAATTCTTAGTGAGGTAAAGGTCGATCTACACTATACCGCACGAACAAATCGTCCCAGTTGACGTGAAACCGTCAAAATGAGCGGAACGGACAGCGCAGCGTCGTGAAACTGGCTCTTTCCGCCATACTTTCAGACGAAGAGGAAGCTGAAGCAAAAAAGTAAAAAAAACGAGGTCGCATTTGGATGCATCCGATTTTGAAGAAGAGAAAAGTCGATGGAGAATAATCAACTTTCTTCGAGGAGTTGCTTAAACACGACGACAAATTCTGTGAATTATTGAAACGAAGAAATTTTGAAAATTACAATTAATGTTATCGGCGCACTGTTTCGATCAATTGGAAAATAAGCAAATTTGCAAAAATATCACATGAAATTTAATTCAACGTTTCGGTTTCAATTTAGACCATTTTCAAGAATAGAAAATCTCAGTATTGCGTCTGTAAGAATTAATCAAAGACATTTTGAAAATATTGCAATTGGTCGGACTTACAAAGAAAATACTAAAAGTTGTTGTCTACCACTCTTTTATGAGGGCCTATATTGAAAATTTAAAAAATATGTATATAATGTATACCAGGCCTGGGCACGGGTGGGGCCCCTCAAACGCCTGCTTCCCCCACCAAGCTTCCTTTCAGTGGTGCTCCACGCGGCTTCGATGCACGAGGCCTGCGCACTGCTTGCGACGGACGAAGTGCGTCCTTCCTTCATAGTAACGGCGAATGCTGGTGGGGGACATAGGCGCTATGGTGGGGACAGTCTTGTCTCAATTGAGACAAAAATGCCCAGGCCTGATGTATACGGTAAAAATTTCACCCGAACAAAGGAGAACAATTGAGATTCACTTTGCCAAAATAGCGAAGCATCGACACGCAGCGGCACGAACCGGCGAAACATTCTTCGCGAGGATGCTGGCCGGTCCGTGCTGTATAGTGTATAGTGTATAGTGTAGAGTGTAGATCGACCTTAAGGCTGAAAGGTGTGTCTAATAATGGTATAGTCGCTCGGGGGTCACACACGTAAAAACAGGGCGAAGATTTATGGCGCACCACGCTTCGCTCAGCGTGATACTGTGGATAGAGGACTCCGCCGAGAGTTCCTTCTCGAAAAGGAGCGGTAGGTCAGCTTAGGTACCCCGAAGCATAAAGGGAATAACGCTGCGAAACAAGCGCAATGCGTCTTTCTGAGATCGTGCCGCGTCTAGGAACACCGAAAGATACGAATTGATTTCGGTCGATTTGCTGTCACCGTACCGTTTTTCATCCCTGTCCTTCGGAACGCGTTCAGTGGCCAACAGAACAAGATCCCGAGTCACGATCCCGAAGGCTACGTTAGTTTTCCCCTCGGCCCATTGAAAACCTTCCACGAACACATCCATCTGCGGCATCCTGCAGTCTGTCGTACTAGGGTATTAGCTGCACTAATTAATTCTCGGTCCTATCGCTGAATCAGCTGTTACACTTATGTCAATGCACACTTTTCCGTATAATAACACCAACTTATTGGAACAATATAATTTTAAATTCAAGAGATACCAACTCGTAAAATTCTCTGTCTGTTTGGAGGCTACAGTGTCGACTGATAAACGTATATTAGGCGCTGGTTCCTTTTGCATCCTAATTGGAGCAGGTGCTAGCGAGGCTAAGGAAACCGAACAAAATGGTTTGTTGGGTAATTCTTAATGCTGTAGCAAGTCTTTAATTGAGCTTGTAATGGATTATCAGTTAATAACTGCTCTAAATCGTCTTCCGATTTTTTCGGATGCCAGGACGTTCATCAGTTCATCATCCTCGAGATTGAAATGTTCATTTCGGAATCTCTGAAGCGAAGCGTGTGCTATAGGATCTTTCTCTAATGCCGTGTAAAGATGCTGTGTCCTATAGCATATGCCTGACTTCAGAGATTCCGAAATGAACATAAGATTGGTTTATTTAATAGTTGGTTGGCAGATATTTCTTGTTTCTAAGCAATATTTGCTTCCAGGCACATTTACTCTACTTTTACCGATACAAGCTTCAAATCTTCACGCTTTTATTTGAATTTGTTACATACTTCCCACTTTCCATGACCTATTAATCATACCCCGGGAAAATGGCTACGCACCAGCATTTTATTCAGTTCCGTGGAACCTCGTTGAAGTTTTTATTCGATTGCCTCCGTGCTCTCTCGCAGTTATAACTGCATTAAACTCATAGTCTAGTCATTAGAAAGTTCAAAATTTGTTCCAGCGATGCAACACTGTTATGTGGATGGACATAAATGTAATTAGGCTGAGCCTATCCTTTCACAGCACCTCATTTCCTTGTGTCTTTGTAGATCCATTTTCTTGTTTTTCCTTCTTCGAGGAAATTATTAGACCGCGGGATTTATGCATTCGTGAAGAAAATTTTCAACACACCTTCAAATTAGGTGTAATTTGAAACGTTGAAAACATTAGAAGAATTGAAAAATAGTGTTATAGTATAATAGTTACGATATAAAAATGACCACGTACAATTTGAAGCAGTGGACAATTATCCTTAATAGCATAATTAAGTGACAAATACAATCAATACGAACACTTTTTTATTTTGCATAAAGATCCGCTGTCTAATCATGAGGCTGACTGTAACTCAATTGTTAATAAAAGAACAACAACTCCACGAGCATGGGATCTGAAGTTGCCTGAGATATCGCAAAAGATCATAGAACAAAATGGTATACAATTAATTTTAAATAACAAAAAATTGTCCTTCATTTTCTACTAACAATAAGTATACTAAAGTTAGAGGAAGCGGCTATATCTTCCGGATTATCTCATATGGTCAAGAACCTGATAGCAGAGTGAAAGTTCAAGTTAAAAATGAAATTGCTGTTGGTGGTCCGCCAAAGGAATTTCGGGGAACGACGCGTTTAGGGTGGACGGCCATAGATCTCCGGGTGCCAGGACGCCGGAAGGTCGTACTCTCTTACCCCCAACCGCGAATTTCCCAAAAAAAGCTTGTAGCAACAGTGTGTCCAGTTTAGCTGTGAAGAAGCGACCTCATGAAAGTGAATATATCGGAGCTCGGAGCTCGGAGCTCGCAGTTTTGCGCGACCTTCCACAGGATGTCCCGTGGCTTGGGCCGGATACCTGGTCGAGGAAGTCACGGAAATATGTGGGAGGTCTTTATTCACAGTGGAAGTGGAAGAAAAAAGGGGATGCCGAAGAAACGAATCCGTGTGCATGTATCTATTCGCATTCAGGGTGTAGAGCGTGCAAAGCGTGCCACCCTTGGCTTTCCGAGGCCACGTTCAAACACATTTTCTGCAGCTAGAAAACTTAAAGGGAGATCGGATCGCTAAACAAAGGAAAGGAAGACGACGGGAAATGAAAGGCTTTTTTGAATCTCGTATTCTTCGGTGTACGCAATCTACACAGGTACACTTGTCAATGATTTTATACGTGTGTGTAGAACTTACAATATGACCAAAAAATCATATTTTCTATTGCGGAACTAAATAGCTTTGTTCAACATCAACATTTATACAATTCGAGTTGCACATCAATTTCGTTCCTCAATCAATTGTCAACTTGGATCGAATATTTTACCTTTCTATGAAATAATTTCATGAAATAGACAAATATGAAATTATTCGTGCACCCCCACAAACGGTTGAACAGTTTCAATTTCCCAGAAGTAGTTTGTAATAAACATTTCACCTATTCTTGTGGAGCTATTAGATTTATGTGGCCGCTATTTGCTGCTGCTCCCCTACGTGACCAAAATATGGGGATTAGGAGATAGAAGCGGACTTTTCGGCCCACCCAATAGATAGATGGATAGACGCAGAAGATAAATAGATAAATAGATAAGTGAGAAAAGGGAGAGGGAGAGTGAGAGAAAGGGAGAGAGATAGAGAGGGAGAGAAAGAAAGAATGGGTCCCCATCTATTTTCGCCTCCCTGTTCCAAGCAGAAACAGGATGATTTATGCGAAGCGAGTGCCGCGTCTCCACGCTGCGGGAGAATTCTCGCTTTCAGCTCTGCACCCAGCCGTGTCGTCAGGGTGGCAAAGTGTGGCATTGCCTTCACTCTCTCGGTCTTCTCAACATCGCCGTGAGCACTGCGATGCATCTTTCTTGGATGACGTGCAACTACCGACCTTCGTTCCTCTTCTTCCACCATTCCCTCGTGTTCTTTCTCTCTTTTGCTGTCCCTTCCTTTCCTTACGACCTCGCTTACATTCTCTATCTCCTGTATAGGCGGTCGCGCGCACGCGAGTACGCATGAATGTTTATTCAGGAAAGAGGCTAATCATAGCAACGACAAACACACTGAGTTATGCGTGCTCCAAATGAACGGCTCGCGCGCCGAGAAGATACGTTAGAAAATTCATCGCGAACGAACATACATATTTCGGTGACGTACGCTGAAAGGTTATTTTAGCTCTGTTTCATTCCTCAAAAGCTTCACGGCAACCCGGCCGGGCCGTGACAGTTTTAGATGTTTATCGTTTACCAAAACTCTTGTCCTGCTACGAGTGTCTCCCTTGAAAAGCCTGCCTCCAGTTGTCCCTACATAGTATCGCGTCAATTTGTAGGAGTCAGCTCTCGTGTCTCGTGGAACAGAAAGTCACCTATTTCCTAGATTCCCTTGCTCCCTAACGACAGTCATCTGCTATTAATATTAATAACCGACGCAACGCTGCTTCTCACGACCGGAAGCTTTTATGCCGCTTTGATCCGCCGACGATCTGCAGAATCTGAAATATTATGCGTGATAATGACCTGGCTAATTTTTCACTCTTCTCTATGATGTTCAATTAGGTGTAAGTATTTTGCGATTGTATTTCACGTGCAAAGAAATAATTTGCAACTAATGGATTAATTGCTCAATTCACTAATTATTTATCGCAAATTTTAGAATAATACTCTCGGTTAACACTTCAATACGCGTATCCGGACACGATTTACTCTGAATTATCTAGCAAGCTGCTTTTGTGTTTCGCAATCAAAAATCGTTATAGTCAAGCGGAAGCTTTCTAAATCGTGGATACCATATGGCTTCCATTTTTCATGAGCTACAGTGCTCTCTCCGAGATCAAAACATTATTTTAGCAACTTCAGCAACATTTTTCTTACACCACAATGCAGAAGATTGAATGATCTGTATATTGGATTGAACAGAAGATTTGTTCCGACTGTACTACATTATAATTTGTTATAGAGAGATGACGTGCTATCGTATCTTAAATGAAATGTGCCCATCCCTGCTGCATAGTGTCATAAGAATCGATTAACCCCGACCATTCTCTCCGTCCACTTAACAAATGAACAGCGTACGCATTTGCCTGGGACGTACAGCGAACGCGTTATGAGAGGTAAAAAAACCGCTGAAAGTAATCGTATAAACGATGACCTTATTTTGAACTGGAATTGCTTGGTTAATGGTAGATCGTCAGATGTTGGATAAACGTTGAAACAGCCGCGACGAGTCAACAAGACCGCCGGGGAACTTCTCCTTACGTGACCGTAATTCCAGTAAATCTAGATTATCCGTAAATAGGGAGGTGACGTACAAAAACAGCAATTACGTCGGAGAAGTTAGCTGGAATATCAGGCGTGCCCCGTTTGCACTGGCTCTGTCGAGGGAAGGTTGCGGCATGGCAGCAGCCAGCGTCGGAACGTTGTGTTCTGTCAGGCCGAGCACCGACCTACCAGCGAAAAGAAGAGCAGGAAAAGAAGAAGGGGCGGAAAGCAAAGAATGGGGCGGGTTGGGCTGAGCATTGTACGCTGATAGATGTGTCAAATCCGGAGCGTATTGTGCCGGCGGAGATAAATGGAACCGGAGTGAAGAAGCAAAACACGTGGCTTTGTTGCCGCTCTACTCATCGAAGGTAATTTAAAACGCCTTTCTTTGGCAATATCCGCGCCAGTATTCCTTGCCACGGCAGTACCCGGGACATATGTTACTTTGATTCGACTGTGTCGTCCGGTAACGACCAATCCATTATACTGATTGCATACTGAACTGCTTGGAATACGATGGGGTCATTCCACGACCTCTTTTAACCCCCCGGAAAGAGGTGGCCGGGTTTATTTTGACCTAGCCTTCCGAGGGCTTCATCCAACATCTCCGGTCCGGTTCGCTAACTTGACAAGCTCGACACCGGTGACATGGTTGTTGCGTCATTAGTATCGCCACTCGGTAGACGCGAGGTATGCGTCACTCAATGATTCCCATGTAATTAGTTAGTTTTTGTAGTAGAGACGGAAGTGTCATTCTTGTATAGGTGAAGTGAACTGTAGAATTAAAGCATTGTACACAACGGTTGGAGAGTCGGTTAGTGAATTAATATCCTAACTGCTTTCAGTAATACTGCAAGTATAAAAATATGTGTTAAGTTACAGTGGCGGATCTAACGGTAAGCGGACTAAGCGGCCGCGTGGGGCCCCGGGATACCATAGGGCCCCGAATTTTAAATAAATTTATATAATGTGTAACGGTATGATATTTTTCATTACTTTTCTTTTTTCTTGCAACTTCTATTTCTAACTTGAGTTTGAGGGCCCCAGAATTTTTACCGCTTGGAGCCTCCACTTGACTTGAGCCGCCACTGTTAAATTATGTTTGTTACAAACTTTTACTGTCTCTTAGGTTTAGTCTAAATTGCATTTGTGGGGAGTGAATGTGATGCGTTAGAGTCTCAACACATGCAGATCGAAAGATTATATTTGTAATAGTCACGGGACTGTTCTGAACATTATAGTTCCTTAATCCTTAGAAGAATGTTTTCCAAAAAAGTTCTACAATCCATGTTTTGAACATGTTCTATCCGAATTGCAATAAACTGAATAATAATCGGTTGAAAATAATATTATATAACAGTATTTTTAAATTCTTCGAATGTTTTTGTCGTTTTAAATTACACTTGCTCGTTTTTTGTACAAATGCATAAAACTCCGCGGTCTAGTTATCATCAATGTGTGCTTCTTTTCTTGCAATTTTTAAAACGTGTAACAGAATCAAGAGACGCAGCTTCATAAATAGCGGATTCCCCGCTAGTATGTAATGTGGTACAGTAATCGAGCGAAACGTTAAACACTATAAGGATAGAAAGGTTACTGTTATCGGAGAAGCATAGAGGAATGTGAAATAGGGAGTAAGAGTGGAAGGAACGATGTCCGTAAATTAACGATTGTGGAGGCTAGCTCAGGTCAAAGCAAGCCGCTAAGCCGTAGAATCGTCATTATCGCTCTCACGAGTGGTGACGCTGATAGATGCCACCTCTAAATGATGATGGATGGCTCGTATAACTGTCGTAACACATGGCTACCCGATGAGCTTCGTATCTTGATTTAGAGTCTGTCCCTTCGCAATTTCGCAATTCTATGCACACAGGAGAGAACGTCAATCGTACTATCGGCAGAATCTTTCTTAAATACTCTTCGGAAAACAGAAATAATGCTTGTCAATTCGACGTTCAGACATTCCGTCGTGGACACACATGCCCGTAATCATATTCGTCGACGGAGTCGTCGGGCATAAATAGAACCGGACATTTAAGCATCGACAGGCAAATTGAAAACGGAAACGAAGCGTCAACATCATCGGACCAAACATGCTCGGAGTCGTGTAAATTTTAAACTAAAATGGCCGACCAAAGTAAAGCTGCGCGGTCACCGGCGGACCGTTAATTTTGGGGCCCTGGGCTAACACTGCTTGGGAGCCTACGCGATTAACTCAAAATATCTCAACAAAAATTTTTGTACAATTTATTTCTTCAGTTGTTAATTTAAATTGTTTTTCTTTTTTTGCAACAGTGCTGGGCCAACACTGTTCAGGGGCCTACCCGATCAACTCAAATGAACTGAACAAAAATTTGTGTGCAGAATAAAAATTTTCTTCGTCGATTACAAGATGCAGGAACCGTACAAAAATTTCTTCCTATCTGTAACAATTGTAATAAATTGAAAATGACATGGATGTGTCCTTAAATCGTTAATGTTTTCACTGTTTTAAATTATATCCACCCATTTTTGTCATAAATCCATAAAGTCCGCAGTCCAGTTATTTTAAACTGTTTTTATTTTTTGATCCTGTGTCGAGTAATATTTGAAAGTCGACGATCGACATCGTCTGTCAATCGTGGACTAATTGCTATTTCTGAAGACGGAGACTCGTAATGGAAATTCCGAAATAATAACACGAATTGATAGCAATTGCACAACGATATCGAGTGTGTGTACTTAAAGCGAGTTTCGATTACAGTCTCGGCTAATTAGCTTGAGCCGTATCTGCCTCGTAATTCGTATCATCTGCAGGGAACTTCGTGTTATACGCGAAATGTCAATCGCGAGATTTATTTGCGTCTTATCGGTTTATTACAAACATCCGTCTTCACGTTATTCTTGTACCGGGAACGGAGCTATACATATCGATCGGAGATACAGATTAATTGTCGGGCATGTAGAATATTTTTCATCGGATAGAATGAACTCGCATGGAACATGAAATTCGTAACGCGGTAAAGATAAGCATGAGCGAAACGTTGTAACATGGTCGATCTATCTTACGTTTTCGACGGGACTTCGCTTTCTTTATTTCTTAATGTTTCACGCGAACAGCCATTAAAATGATTAATTCTTTCGTTATGTAATACCGTTCGCGATATAATTGATGCAACAAGCATTATCGGCTTATGCATTATTACCACGTTGTGACGGAACGCAGGATGTTTTTCAACGAAAAGGAAAAGAAAACAGAAAACGAGCCACATTGTGGTGATACTTGTTAGTCAACGACTTGTGAACAAACACGATTCCGTTATTAACTGAGAAAAGAAAAGAAATGATGGCCGTGGCTCATTTTTAATTCCATCCGACGACGATTTAGCCTTTTTTCAATAGTAGATGATGACGCTATAATGTATACAAAATTATGCAGATAGCGAGTTATTTAGGGTTCGCGCCATTAACTGTAATGTATTATTACAATGATACGGTGTGCGGCATATCTATAAACGATACACACACCGGATGCAATTTCGAAAATGCCCGCTATTACGTGCCCCGTATCTGCTACTCGAAAAGACCCCATAGATTATGCGAGAGAGGCACTTTCGAGAATTTTAAATGAAGGTGAAAACGCGAAAGCGGGTACGGTTACGCCGGTACCCGCGTGGCCTGTAATAAACGAGAGTTTTTTAGTCGAACGGCGTTGAAGGATCGACCTGATCCACGTATCGCGTGCAGATGGTCCCCTTCCATGTTCCTTTTCGTTCACCGTGCGGCACGGCCACGGGACATCGTTTATCACTCTGATGCATAAGCCTCCATGATGCTTGACAGCCGAGCGGCGACGAGATGACCGTGCCAGACCTCGAACATTTCCTTCTCACGTCGCGGAATTAACGTCTCGTCATTAGCAGCTTGTCTCAAACAATCGAATCACCAACGAAATTTCGGCGCACCGGGTTACGCTAGCAAATTAGGGGAGACTCGCGAAGGTGGCAAGGTTTTCGGAATGCGGTGATATCTCGTGTACTACCTTTTTCTTTTTAACTTACGGAACTTATTTCTTTTTAATTGTAGATTATTTTGCAGGATATTCGATATACATGTGAGCCCCTTAGTTGACAAGCGAAGCAAGTCCCTTTTCTTAATATTGTAGAAATTAGACTTCCGTGTAATATCGTACAAAAAATTAAATGCAAAATGTAACTTTATTGTAACCAGATAAAGCGAAAGAATGGTAATTATGTCATTATAACTTAAAATAAAATCCATATTCTTTTCAATAGTAAACAAACAGTAACGTAACGAATAATGAAGTGCCATTATTGCACTGAATTGTGATACCACCTTTTTGTGAGAAAGTGACTTACGCCATATGACTGTTTGTGTATTTATAACACTGTCCAACACCAAATTTGATTTCAATATACTGTTCGGTCCTTCTTATAGAGTTTTTTGCGCTGATTCCGAATCTGTTTTAATTTTTCTCCTATACGCACAGTTTTTGAGAAACATGGCTTTGAAAAAAAACATTTTTCAACCCTTGGTTACCTTGGACGAAATATCTCGCGCCGCGATACTTCCGGATAAACGCTTTTGACGAGATATCTTGCCATCTAGCACCGATATTTTGACACTATAGACAAATATATTTTATACGTAACTATATTCTGAATTGTAAAAGGAAGAAATTAATGAAATCTTTATCTCGGGTAAAATGACCGAATAAAACAGAAAATATTTCGTCTATAATGTGAAACCACTGGTGCTAGGTGGCGAGATATCTCGTCAAAAGCATTTCTCGGGAAATATCGGGGCGCGAGATATCTCGTCAAAAGCATTTATCGGGAAGTATCGGGGCGCGAGATATCTCGTCCAGGTTAACCAAAGGGTTAAACAAATATTGTGATGTTATTATGAAAGATATTAAATTGTTCTTTACAGCAAAAGATTCTGTAGACTTTCCCGAATACAGTGATATCCAATATTAATACATTATGATTGTGTAAACATGTTTAACAATCATTAAAGACGGAGGAACACCACTTTTGCACCAATTTTTGAGGATATTTTTCAATTTATCTCAAAAATAAGGGTCCAGCGGAAAATCGAACTATACCACGCGATAGAGCAGACTTTTACCTTGTGTTTAATAGCTATGAAAATACTTGTAAGATTTAAAACGAAAAACGTGGGGCGCAAGATAATAGTAAGGAGTGTAGAGAGAAGCTGCCGTTGAGAAAACTCACACAACTGTTCATATCATTTGCAGTGCAATAAAATTGTTAGTGACTTAGGTGAACTATTCATTCATCAACGTTTTTCGTTTTAAATCTTACAAGTATTTTCATAGCTATTAAAAACTCACAATCTGTATGAGGTTAGGAACCTGTATGGGGCTCGGAAAAATTATTTTATACTTTTCAGTCCGTCTTTGAAAACGTGGTATTTTTTAAAAATTTATTTTTATTTAAATAATTTTTATATTCATCACATCTCTTGCATGTATCTTTCCGTGGTGCTTTAAAATGAAGATTAAAATTCGTATTAAATATATGACGATACAACGTGCTCTTTTACTGGTAAATAGTATATTTAATTCAGAGCATTTCTCTTTATACAACATATACATTTTCCGAATACCGAGATTTTCATTTAGATACTGTCTTTAGATACGGTTTGGATTGTATTCACGTTTGTAATGAGATACATTAGCAGGAAAAAGTTTGAATATGATCATAAACATTTTTAATAGTATCTTCGCTGAGTTTACGCGGATTTGGTGCTTCACCTATATCATCATTTCCAACGGATTTACCTTCTGTTCATACGTATACATATACCAGTTTCCTTTGATCGAATGTAACAGTAGAGTAAGTCCATATGTTCCGTGGAATAACGGAGTAAATCCAAGAGATTGGACTTATGCCCTTATTCAAGATATTGTTACAGTCACTTTATTTAGGATGTAAAATTGAATCTTATCTTTTATTAGCATAAAACAAAGTATACTCAACTTAATGTGTTAAATAAAACAAAGTATTCTTAATACTTACTATTTCTGTAAAAACCACATATTTCGTAATTTCGGACTTATGCCACTAGTCAACTAAGGGGCTCATATGTGCTTTTTTAAAGTCTTAAAAATTTTGCCAGTTACGACAGAGGCCTATGCGACAGTTAGACCATTTCCGAAAATCAAATATTTTTACATAGTCCCTTGAAAGCAGGTGTTCCACGTTAGTTGGCCTACAGTCCACAATCACGCGGGAATAATAGAACGGTATCGTTTTTTTTTTCTCCAGTGGTTGTTTCCCAATTACGATAAAAGAGCGAGACGAACCCGGTCGGCGCGGGGCAAAAGAAAGGCGAAGATCAAAAAGGAACACTAATCACGTTCGACATCCGTCAATCATTGAAATTCAGCTATCCCTCATGGGTTTCCGCAAATCTAACCGCGGGAGTAGTTAGTCGGCGCGGAGAAGAGAACGACACTGATCGATAGGTTCCTAACGGACGGTTGAGGGGTTGTCGAAGCCTTGACCCTGCTCCGTCGGCAGCTTTAATGCTCGCGGTCAGCGGGAGCCGACGCTCTCTCTGCTCGTCCAGATCGGGGCTCAGCTGTCTGTTCAGATAGGAATCTGGTCGGGGCTTAATGACGGCTCGTGACGGACGGGTATCGAAGCCGGCAGCACCGGACAGAAGACGAAGGGGTGGAGGAACGCGGGAGTCTGGCGTGTCACATCAACGGCGCCGCGAGATCTACGGCCTCAGTTTTACCAAACGGATTGGATTCTTTTCGTTTTGGTACTTCTCTGCCTCTCTCTCTCTCTCTCTCTCTCTCCTGCTCCTGCTGGCCCGTCCCCGTTCAGGACACACACATACACGCAACACCTCTTTCTCTTCCTCTGTTCAGCTTCGGCTTCCTCTTCCTCTACGCGCGCTGCCAAACGCAATCCGATAGTTGCCGATGCCGACCATTCGGCCCTTTGCCTGCGTCGAGTTATGGCCGTTTTGTTTGCAACCAGGAATGCCCTTCTAATTTTGAATTCTTTCGATTCCATCCGTTGAACGCTCCTACGGTGTATGAATCACTTCGCGACATCACCTGTACCGCCAGTCGGCGAAACTCGTGGACCGCGAGATTCAGACGTCTTGCTAATCATTCTGCCGACCGAGGGTTTCCGACGAAACGATTCGATGAGAATGTGAGCACGAAATATTCTTTTAAATACGGGATTCAATTGTTCCAATATCAGTTCCAGTAGTCAGCCAGCCTAGTCTTTTCATTGGGGTGACGAGTTTACTCGTCGTGTCTGCTGTCACCTGCCGAAAATTTCCCACTTCAATCCTAGTTCAACAACGAATGAGATTCGTGTGGGGTAATTGTTGTAATAGTCAGCCCTTTAAGCTCAGTAGTCAGCCAGGTAATCTTTTAATTGGGAGTGAAGTTACATTACATTGAAACAGGTAAATGAATAATAAAAGTGATAAAAATTGTGAAAATTACAGTTCTTCACGATTTTCAGTCTATTTTTGTCATTTTATTCTTTTAAACATGTTTAAACAATCATAATGCATTAATATTATATATCACTGGATTCGGGAAAGTCTAAAGAATCTTTTGCTGTAAAGAACAATTCAATATCTTTTATAATGACATCACAATATTTGTTTAAAGATGAAAAATATGTTTTTTTTTCAAAGCCATGTTTCTCAAAAACTGTGCGTATAGGAGAAAAATTAAGGACAGATTCGGAATCAGCGCAAAAAACTATAAGAAGGACCCAACAGTATATTGGGAACAAAGGTGTTGGACAGTGTTATTGGGCCATTATTAGCTATTAAACAATTTCGATAAAATTTTCAACATGTACATAAAACTTAAACGAATCTACAAAACACATTTTGTACATTTTCGTTATAAGCCCAAACAAAAATGTGAAAAACAAATTTAACTACTTTTTCATAATTCAGACGAATTGTGAAAAATGTTTCAATTTATTTCCAAAAATAAATTAAAATCATGTGAATCTTTACCATTCGTTACACGGTGTACGTGCAGCCGAAGCATTCCGGCCAATGTCACGGGTCTATTTAATTACTTGCGAAGTGCAACGCCCTGATAGGGGTTGCGCTACGGTAAGGGTACGCACGTATGTGGGGTACGGCGAGGTATAATGAAACCATTAGGCGACAGCATCACGTAGGCGCATAACCTGCGTGTTTCTCCTCTCCGTTAACAACAAAAGGCCGATACATTTACCAGTGGGAGGTTGTTGCCGAGGTTGTTGGTAGTAGTGGCGCTGAATTGTTGCCCGCGGAGGAGACAAAGCGGAGACGACAGAGAAAAGAAACACGTCCCTCTTGTATACGTCTCTCTATTACGTATAAATTAAGAAAACAAGAAGCGGCTATAAGTGGCGGCCTTAAATAGTAAATAGAAAATTCCAGTAGTCGGGCTCGGAGTAGGGTAGATCAAAGGGCGCCGACCAACTCGAAGCTTCGGTGCAGTCTGCCCACTTCTTCTGGGATAGACTGCAGGGGGATGGTAATAGATTGCCTCTTTCTGACTTTTATTGTACCAGAAAAAGCTTGTCAGATTCAACGTGGGGACCCCGGGCACCCTCCATTACGTACTCGCAAGAATAAGCATCGGAGGTGAAGAAGTCGAGGAGGTGAACCTGAGTCGTACTGTATTAGAAAAGGGCGGAAATGCTAAACGGTTTACAAGAATTTTTCTCGAACGGAACCGTGTCGACAGGGAACGGGGAAAAAACATTTACCGTTGCCAACCGAGTGATGGATGATTTGCGAGTGGAAAATAAAATCGCCAGTGCAAACTGGGATCTAGTTTCAATATCCATTTCAAAGCATAAACACCGACTAAAGTGCTCTATCGAATTTTTCACGATAGTAGTCGAGATCCATTAAACAATTCACCCAATTTTTTAATCTTTACAAATTGTTTTTTGCTATCATTTTTGTGGCTTTACGTATTGCTTGGCTGTTATGTTCACGGCGTATTGTAAATCACAGTATTAGGGGAATAGGGTAATTCCTAATTGGCTACATAATAAACCTGTTGTTATTAGATTATAAATCTTTATGCAAAATAAAGTGCATTAATAAAGTTTTAGAAAATGTTGTATTTTTCAATGTTCTACAGTTCCCTACTGTTTCAAATTAATTGGAAAAATGAAATGAAATTAATTTTAGTTTAACTTCAAATTATAGGTCACTCAGTCTGATTATAGGATAAATATTTATGCTATTACTACACACATCCTTACAAGAATGCAGCAGTTTCAATTAATTCTCTCAACACATTTTATTGCAAACGTAGAGTATCGGTTCTGCATAATTTATTTTGGATCATTAAGAGTAAAAGTAGATGCAAGAATGCGACAGTCTTCGCTTTTGTACAAAAATAATACGAATAAATTTAAATCGGAAATATTTTCATTCGATTAATGTGTTCCATCTATTTTTTGTATTCCGCAATAAATCACGATGCAAAAGATACAAATTAATTTGCAACAGCGTACCACATACCGTGAAACACCTCGCGAAGTTGATGACGATCGGTTTTCATTTTTTCTGAATGTGACTCGATTTAATTAACAGGCAGAAGTCATTAATATTTATGTTATAGTCTCACGAGATCGAAATCTGGAAACCAGTTATACAAAGTAGATAATACAAATCCGGTAGAGTAGCAAAGAAGTAAATATGGCGTCGCTTATGAGCACACAAAGAAACGTATAGTAGCCAGTCTTTTTGCCGGGGACCGTAGCAACGAGATCAGTGTAGTTAAAATGATTTGAAGAAATCGGAAAGAGTCAGCTTATCGACCGGATTCCGGCGTGTATCGATAGCGCGGTATAACGAGCTCGTGTCGAGACTTTATTGTTCCCGATAAGTGGCAGCGCGCTAAATTTGCCAATGCCCGGCGAAGCATTTACATATATCCCTTATTACCATTGGAACGGGGTACGCTTGAACCATCGTGGTCGTCGTCGTCGTCGTCGTCGGGTATCCGACGAAAAGTCAGATGTTCCGAAAGATAAAAGCCCCCGGCATCGGATCCGCGTACCGCCGGAACAATCGCTTGATTGCTGACTGTCGAGGCTGGCGAAACGAAGATTTCAAGATATTCCATAAATGTAAGATGTTCGAATGACTGCGGTTCCGGCTGGCAGCCTGGGCGGGAAAGAGACGGACAGAGAGGCGGAGGGAGAGGGTACGAGGCACGTAGCACGAGGGCCATCAATCGTCGTGAGACATAGACGAAGAACCGTGGCCCACGGCAAAGCGGACCGACATCAGTCGTCGTCGTTGTCTTCGTCGTCTTCGGCAATGCGAGAGACGAAGGCGCTCCGGAGGCCGAAGACGCGTAGACGCGCCGGCAGAAGCCGCTACTTAGCAAGCAGGCATGTGTCTTAAACCTGGCTCTGGCTCTGGCTCTGGCTGGCTCTCTCTGGTCCCCCGCCTTTTCTTCCCTCCGCGAGCGTATCAAAGGGCCGCGTCTCCTTTGGAATTCTCCAGTTGTTAACATTTAACAGTGATGCTTCTCCGCGATTTTTGTCGCACATCCCCGGCACAGGCCCTCCCCTTCTACATATACCTGGAGACGTCGTCTTCGTCGTTCCGCGTCCCGTTCGCTTCTGCTCCGCTGTTCCCCGCATTTTAGAACGGAACGATTTCAACTAATGTAAGGAGGCCGACATCCCTCCGCGCGGCTCTCGTCCCACCGCACCGAGCTTTTTCACCACGGGGCCCTCTCGAACCGGAGACTGGCACCGGCCGGTCGCCAGTCACGGGGACACGAAATCGCGTGCTAAATTATGTTTAATGCACGCGTGATAAATGTTTTCCTGCGCCGTCTGCATACCCAATCAACGGCTCGCGTGAAAAATGATCCTCGCGTGGTCATTATACACCGGGATGCCGCTTCGATAATATATTGCGCTTGGCGTGCGTCTATACTTATATTAATATCACAGCCCCGGTAAGTATAGACCGTCTCATAGGCGGTTCGAGGTGTTCCGTTTGATCGGTGGAGGGGGATCCGAGTATAGAGATTACGCTACTTATCGGACGGGAATAATCCATTCGATGATCATTCGGTGATTCTCGAACGGCAGGCTTATTTATGGCCGAGAACCGCGTCTCCCGGTGTAATTGATAACGAACACGAACGGGAACAGCGGATCGGAACGACGGCCCTGACGGGTAGCAATTTCGTAGCTGCTGATGGTTCAAGGCGTTCTCTGTTCGGCGCTTCGCGTTACGTTTCTGTTGGATTGAACGTTTTTCGAATTGGCCGCCGCGCCGCACGTCGACTCCCGCCGCAACAGAGTCTGCGGAACCAACAGACTCGTCTGTTTCTCGCGGTAAAACGCGAGGAGGAAAGGTAACAGGGTAACTTGTGAATCCTCCGGCTCTCGTAATGCTTTCGCGAAGACAGGCAGGAGTTGCGGAGGTGGCCTTGACGTTTTTACGACGAGAATTCGTCTCTATAAAACTGTCTTGGCCTTCCTACGCCGTGAACTCTCTCTCTCTCTCTCTCTGCCTCTCTTTCTCCCGTCCCCGGTTTCCAGGATAGGGTACAACGTTGATACAATGGGCTTGGCGGAAAGCAAGAATAGCTGTCTGGCCAGCGCAGACGTACGAGTGCGACGAGACAAAGTGCCCGTGTTAAAATCTAGTTGAGGTCACGGACAATGCAATAAAAGTTTTTCATTGAACGTATCGCACGGCGATCTGTGAACCTCTCCTAATCTTCTACCTGACGGCTACGAAATGGGAACCGGGAAGCCAAACGTGAACGGGAAAACATTCAACATTTTCGCGTACCCAGACTCCCGGTGTGATCGCACCGTTTGCTTTGCAATTAGGATGCGGATTTTAGGCATTTATGAGACGATTCAATCAAATACAAGACGGTGAGACTTTTAACGAGATTTAAGAATATGTAGGTACTATTGTGTTACGATACCTTGAACTCGGTAAAATTACAGGTAATGAGTACAGTTAAGTTGAAATAAAGACTTCAAATTGAATAAAACACGGAACTACACTGAAATGATTGGGTGTAATTTAAAACTGGAGATGGATTGAAATAGATTAAGAGCTCCAATATGTTAGACTTAGTTTGTAAACATTATTGAAGCAAGTAAGACATTTCTATTTGGCTCCTGTTCGTTGTAATCGATGCAAACAATTTCTATTTTGCATAAAAATCCGTAGTTTACACATAACCAGCATTTTTTCTCGGTTTATGTTCTTTCTTATATGTATCTTTCGTTAATATTCATGAATTGTTTTAATTTAATATAAATAAATGTAATTTAACATAAAATAGATAAAAATCATATAAAATGGAATTATTCTAGGTCGGAGGAAATGTTCAATTTTCGAGTTAAAATAGCTCCGAGTGCAAAGGGACAAATGTAATTTAACTTGATCATTGCATTGTATAGTGCATTTTATAATGTATTATAAAGTGCATTTTAATGGTCTGCTTAAGAGTTAATGATTAATTTGAGGTAGAGCATTTCGCGATACAAGTAGCGACGTCACGTCCGACTCGGAAAAAAGTTGTCTGGTCGTAGTATGTGATTTGAATCGGTCCGATAAATCTTGTAAGATAATAGCAGTACAACGCGGTCGTTTCCTTTGTAAAGCAATCTCGGCTCCCCTATTCAGAATCTTGCCTTTTCCTTACGGGAATCAATGAATCAACAGAACGGTTACGCAGTTAACAAGATTTACGAGAATTTCGATCGATGGGACACGTATCCCTTAACGTCATTAGCAGCTGGAAATTTCTTCCACCGACTTTCGATTGACTGTTCCCATCTCATGGGAGGCGAGGTTTCTCCCCGCGCGCCGACGAAAAATCGCATCGAGCGATTCAAGACACGCTTGTCCCGCACACGGAATGCGAGTTCCTGGGTCGCTCGAATATCCGAGATCCACTCAGAAAAACGTCAGCTAGGTTCTTCGTGACGCGGAATACTTCCTCGAAGCGAGAACGACTGTTGTGTCTGGTTTGTCCACGTATACAGTATCATTAGGCGTTTCACTTCAGCTATCGGTGTTCTTTCGTTTCTTCGGGAAACTGGCAGCTCTTGTCGCGTTCCGTCAACAGGCGTTCGCTATTTCCCAACGTTTCAACGATTCTACGGAATACCCCTCGACAGTTCGCGCAAGGAAATAATACTACAGCACAAAATACGATACCGGAATTAAAATGGAGTAAAATTAAATCAATAGAATTCGATTGGAATTAAATTTCTATGTACCGTCAGCCTCATAAACGATTACACACACTTTAAATGTGAGTAACTTTTTTATAAATCGACAGGAGATTTGTTTATGAAAATTTTGGAAATTTATGTTTAGTCTGAATTACAAAAAAGTATAGCAGAAATTATTTCTTACAACTTTTTTAGTTGAACTTGTAACGAAAATTTAAACAATGTGTCTTGTAGGTTGAAAATTTCATCGACATTGATTAATTAGTTCATACTTTATAACTATACTGCGAATTTTTAAGTGAAATAAAAATTATTTGAATTAATTGCGAGGTACAGGATCCACATAGATATTTAATTCTCTTTTCAATAATCTTAAGCAGTTGAAAATAATGCAAAGGTGTTTTTAAATACTTTAAATGTTTCCACTGCTTTGCATTTGATTCATCCAGTTTCATCATAAATGCATAAAATCCGCAGTCTATTGAAAATTTCAAAAATTTCAGTTTTACATGATTTTAAGCCTATTGTTGTTGATTTATTTTACTATTCGATGATTGTCACCATTTTTAATCGTTTGTAACTCGTAAACCGATTGACAATTTCGATGAATTTTTCATTCGAGTTCATCAATCATTGTATAATTGAGAAGTGGCGCCAAGTGCCACAAACTGCAAAACCATAATCAAGGATTATCGGGGTATAAACAACCCCATAGCTGCAGAAAAATCGTCGGTGTCTGTATTTTCGGTTTGCATCGGATCTACTTTATTTGTTGCATTCAAATAAAAGATTATCGACGTATCCAGCGAGAGAATCGGATGAGCAGATTACGAAAGCTGTTCCCGTGAAATGGGTGAGTGCAATAGTACGCTGCGAAATCTGCGGAACGAAATGCGCGAAGAATCAAATGCGGAAAGCGCATGCTACAGGGTATCTGGCAAACGTGTTCGGTGGCAGTTGTGGAAATAGATAAATAATTGATACGTAAATAAAAAGTTTGCACTCAAAAAAGTAGGTATACGCAATTTACGAGACAACCGAAATGTCAGTTTACATTTAAACAATATTTGATAAATTGAAGTAATATGAACAATAAATTTACACGTTGAATATAGAGCATATTGTAAATACCATTTATGTTATGTTACTCGAAACATAGTTCCGCAAAATAGCATTCAAAGTTTTAATTCGAAACTCTAAAAAACGAATAAAAAAAATACCGACATTTTAAAGCCTACAAGATTGCATACCCGCTTAAACAAAATGTAGAATTTTCCAACATCAAAACAACGAGAGCCGTCCAAACAGCGAATTCAAAATTTTTTAGTCTACAATTATTGAGATTATAGAGATGCATTTCTTATAAATTATTCAATAGATTTACATTGTTTGACATATACCATAATAAACATCGCCAAAAATCTTAGTTACTTCTTTTAGAGACCTCAAGACCATCTTTAAGCGGTAAAACTTTAGGAGACAATTGCAGAAAAAGGGGTGCTTCCGCCTAAAAAAGCAAGTCGAAAATGTAGAACAAAATTTCTCATACGATACTTTGTTCTCGAGAAAATCGAGTTTGAAAATTCGACGGACGCGCGTGCTGTTGCATAGGCACCGTCTGACGCGTCTGTTCGTGACCTACTAGATCTACTTACAAATGCTGAGCAGACAAACTTGACATATTTCAAATTCGATTTTCTCGAAAACGAAGCCTCGGGTGACAAATCTTATTTTACACATTTTCGCTTAGTTTTTTATTTAGAATCACTCTCTTTTGTACCAGCAATTGCCGATCGCCCTGTACAATTGATTACCAATTATTTTAACCCTACATAATCGACGATGCTTAGGACCGATGCTTATAATCGATGATACTTCCTGTAACCACATTTATCTTCTACACTTCTATTCATTTAGTTCAATCGTGACAAATTGGGCTTGTGGCATGTTCTAACATTTTCATGAAGCAGAGTAAAATAGCTCCTTATAGTACATACATCGTAGAGCAAGTGTTACGAACGAAGGGTGTGTGTTCCGATGACCGATAGGAAGTTGAAATTGAATTTTTCTGCCGAAACCTCTTGGTGCTGGACGCAGCATGGGCAGCGGACCAGAGTGGAATGGCTCCTAGCGGGCAGGGTACACACGGAGGAGCAGTCAGGCAGGGAGGCAGTCAGGCAGTCAGGCAAGCAGTCAGGCAGGCAGGCAGGCAGGCAGGCAGCAGGCGGGCAGACAGAACGTGGACTGCACGCGGTGCATTCGCCGCGCAGGATGCATATCGCATGCTAAATATAAAAGCAGCTCGCGGGCAGCAACGGAGCGACGTGGTGCGCGGCGTATGCCTACGCCATCTTGCATGGAAGAGTCATTTGCGTTAGTCCTGCCCACAGAGGGCAGCTTGGCTCCGCCTCCAGTTGCCGGTTGTACATAAGCAGAACCATCTTTATTACCCTCGGGCACTAACCGTAAAGGAAGCTAGGCCGAGGAAAGCGGTGAACGGCCGCGAGAAAGAGAAAGAGAAAGAGACGGGCTGTGAACTGGGGGGCCGGTGGGGCCAACTGGCCGACTGGCAGAGACTGTACGGTCTGCCCTGCACACGTTGAAACGAGCCCTGTAGAGATACGTGGCCCGAGCGTATACCAAAACCTGTGGGGAGGGCAGTACGTCTCTCCTGGAGATCGAGTGGCCGTTTCAGGGATCGGCCTGAAGAATTATGGTATGAAGTGGTGGGGCATGACGGTGCCGTAGGCATAGTTTGTCTTTATAACGTCTGCGCGGCCGCGGCTGAACTTCAAACGAGCCGCTGATGGCTCAAAGTGGCTGACCGGGATATAAATCCACGGCCCACCTCGCTCGTCTGCCTGCTTGGCTTTTCTCTCTTCTTTGCTCTCGTTGCTTCTCTCCGAGACCCCTTTCCGAGACCAGCTTGAATCCTTCTCTCTCTCTCTCTCTCTTTCTCTCTCGTCTTCTCTTCTCTCATCCTTCCAGGCCGCTTTGGCTTTAGCTTTAGCTTTAGCTTTAGCGCTCTCCTCGTCCTGGCTACGCTTGTGCCCGAGCTGTTCGTGCCTGAACATCGCCAACGATTCAGCTCCTTCTTCCGACGCGATATATTTCCTCTCGCGAAACCGTCTATATATTTATTGGATGACTCGTATTTTGTGCTTGCTGCACGCTTTCTATGATAATGTTCGCGGTGTTTCCGTTCATGTGGTTAGGCCGCCGATTCACGCTCTTTTTACCTGTGCCGTGTCGTGTCGTGTGCGTGCCCCCAGCCTCTTCGCTAGAGCGAGAGGGAGTGCTCGAAATCGCGATTTTCGAGCCGCGGTGTCCGTCTTTCGGTGCGTCAGTGGTTCAAGATAATCGACCGCCACCATCGCGCCGGTTTTCTTTGTGCCCCGTGCCGATGTTTCGATGTGATTCTCCTTTTTTCGAACCGTGTTGTTGGTACTTGCCTTTCTTTTGAGTTTCCGTTTTCCTGGCTCCTCTGTGCTACTGAAAAGTGAAATTCGAATAGACTAGCGGAACGTGGCGCCGCAAACGAAATTCGCTGATTGCTTGTTTTTCTTTACTCCTGGATATTTTGGTCGGAACGCGGTTGTATCCGATTTTATGCGTTTAGAGCGTTCTCGAATGTGTGATAACAATTTTACTGGATTTTAAGGTTTTATATTATTGTTGTGGTAAATAACTCGTTAGAAATTGCTTGAACTGCAGTGTGAGAAAAATTAGTTACTTGGACATTATCCAAGTAAAGTATTTGGAAAATAATAAATAAGATTATACATATACTATCTTATTTGGTGATAAATAACTTTTCTTTGGATTGACGCATTATTTGCAATTTATTTGAAATACTGTTCCAGTTTATCTGCAAAGTCTTTCCAAAGACAGATAGTGAATTAATTGAGTTCAACATTGTATTTGTTATTTTAGTCAAAGCAAGTATTTGAAATTAGAAATTATTTGGCAATGTTGCATTTGAATTTAAAATAAATAATACAAATACTTCTTTTATGTTATTTATAAGATGAAAATAATAAAGTATTTGAAATATTCCGTTGTTTCAAATGAAATGTGCACAATTCTGGTCCACGAATGTTTGTTAAATGATCTAAAGCTTACCAGTAACTGGAACATTCTCTACGGGATCAATTTCGATTTCGTAAAATTTTAAATCGTTATAAGATGTTTTATAATTTTTTAATTCAAACAGTTCATTTTCACCTGGGTATTTATAATAACTACGAGAAAAGTACACATGAAAAATCCTAATATTTGATTAGTATATTACGTTTTTCCCTTCACAAATAAAAATTCTACACAAATGTATAAACAATTGCTTAGTACAATGACAGTGTCTTTTACTTATAAAGAAATGTATATGTATACATTAATTTGATATGTATAAAATATTTGGAAGTCGAGTCGTTGTTCATAAACATAAAAAATGAATCTGACTTTGTCAACTTGAACGATTGCATCGATTGTACTGCTGTAGAAAATAATTTAAAGTTTTAATACAATCTATGTACACTTTCACCACTTATGCACTAATAAATTCAAGATAAAATAGTTGCGTTTCTTTGAATATTTGCTTGAAATGACTTTAAGAGATCATTAGCAACGTTTCCATGATTTTGTAAATAATTGACAATGAAGATAATTAAGATTTCTTAATCGGAGCGCTTAGTCCCTTAATTGAGTGGAATCAAAAACTGCATTCCTTCCTGCCGGCGATCGATGTATCAATTAATTATCTATACCGGTAATTAATTCCTCCCCTTTTAATTAAAAACTGTCTTCCAACCACAAATTAGCTAATATTATTCAACATCTAATTCCAGATTTCTTTTTATTATGAACATTAAATAGTATTTTGCTTTACTTTATTTTATGGGCGATTTAAAAAGATAAAGTCCAATATTACAATATTCCAAAACGAATTAGATTAACAATAAATGTTTGTTGTCCATGTTTACAAATAAGAAACGGCTGTCTAATATTAAAGTAAATATGTATACAATAAAAATATATAATTGATCGCAAGGGTAATGGAAAAAGTCAGTAAAATAGACCTCCGTATAACACGATCAAAAACCGTTTAAAAAGATGTATTTTATGTGGCAGTAAATGTACAGCAAGTCCTCGTATATAAAGCGATGAAAAAATTGTTTAAAAACGGCTGTACATTTTTAAACAATTTTATGTTCTCATTACGCGGGAATCTGTTGTATGCCAAAATGTAAAATCAAAAGCACACAGCTTTGGGTGACAAGAAAAATTTCAAAAAGAATTAACACCTATATGTAATATTGTATAAGCTACATGTAACAATATTGTACTTGCTAAATAAATCACTCGGTTTAAAGGAATGCTAATAAATAAATAAATAAATAAATGGCAAAGTTTTGTGGGACACTGAACAGAGAAGATAAATTATAGTGAGCTTCGTGATTATTATTTGCAGAAAATTAATGGGAGTCGTGGTTTTGTCACATTTTGTCTTAGCTGAGCGACGTCTATTCAATGTTGTCGGAAGGGGCAGAGTTAACTAACTTTTTCTTTGACATATCCAACATATCCGGTATTATCAGCGGGTCGCCAGTTGACAAAGCATGATCATTATTCAAAAGGACGCCAGCGTGGAGGGCGGCGAGCAGTTTTGTAGCGGAAGACATTGGACAAATGGGGTTGTTCCGTGGACAGGCAGGTTATCTCGGTCAGTCGTCGAGTAGCCACCCCACTAAATCACTCAGTTCTCGCCCTCCAACCCGACGACCTCTGCCGTTGGCACCCTCAATCTCGATAATGTCTGAAAATCTCGGCGTGTCACACTCGCTCCGACTTCTTCAAGAATGACCGCTTCTTATTTACTATTTTTTCGTAATCTAACGAACAATTGCTCGCGCTGCGTAACCACTATTCGGCGAAACGTTATTAAAAGCACCGAGTAGCCCGTTTAATTTGTGGAATAATTTGTACCGAACAAACAGACAGACAGACAAACAGACAGACAGACAAACAGACAAACAGACAAACAGACAAACAGACAAACAGACAAACAGACAGACAGACAAACAGACAGACAAACAGACAGACAGACAAACAGACATACAAACAAGAAAACGAGCTAATAAAAACGTGGTGAAATGTCTTATGCAGTCAGTCCCATAATTAAAAGCTAGACTGCGGATGTTACGTCATTTTCAATTTTTGTAGATAAATTTTAAGAAAGTGGAATCAAATAAGATTCTATTTTCATTGATAATAACATTTGTGGATCCAAACTAAAAAGAAATCGCACTAAATTCTGTCGAATTTGATACTCCAGCATTTTTTGAAAATATCCGTAAGCCGTAAATGCATACGCAATTTTTGTTGATGGCACACACTTAATAATATCTGAATAACTTTTCATAAATGGACCAAACGACTTCAGTTTCTCGGCCAAGCTAGATGGATTAGTTTACTAGATGATAAACAATTAAAAATCAGAAGAGATCGTGAAAAAACTGTAATTTTCATTATTTTTAATTGTTTATAACCCGTAAAACAATTGACCAATTCCAATGAAATTTTCAGCATGTATAACTTTAACCATATAACTTATGTGATACTACAAAATACATTTTTAAAATTTGCGTTACGAGCCCAACTAAAAAAGTTGTAAAAATTTTGTTCTATTATTTTTTTTCGTAATTCCATATATTTAATTATATAATAATTTTGATATACCTGTTAGAGTGAGTTCAATTCGCGCGCCACGCTTTAGGTTGGTGGCACTGTATGCCCCGTGCGTTTGATGCTGTTGTCGCTGCGCGTAGCGCCCCGGCGCCTTCCTTCTTCTGGCTTTGTATCTCGAGCGGTGAACACGTGGCTCTTCGACCGTATCTCCTTTATAATATATATTAATATATGTATCTTGCTATATTCAACCGTATATCCACTTTAACAGGTTATGGGCCCAGAGTGTGAAAATATAAGTGAGATATAATATATTATTTTAGTTCGAATTGTAAAAGGGTCGAGTAACCGAAAAGTGAGGTTAAGCACGTGGTGTGAAAGTATAATAAGCTAAATAAAAATGGCAAACGGTGTCGTGGGTACCACAAAAATTGAAAAACTGAATAAAGACAATTACGATACTTGGTGTATTCAAGTGGAAGCAGTTTTAGTAAAAAATGGATTGTGGGATTACGTTATTGGAAACGTGAAGAGACCGACGGTCATCGCTAATTCACCTGAATCCGAAGCACAGGCTCATAATTGGGACATGGACGATAGGAAGGCTAAGGCAGATTTAGTTTTATCCATCAGTCCCGCAGAATTGAAACAAATTAAAACATGCAGAACATCAAATGAGGTTTGGAAAAAATTACGTTTTGTATATGATTCTCAGGGACCGGCAAAAACTTCTGCACTATTGAGAAAACTGACTTCTCACCGAATGTCCAGCGGAGGCGACGTTCGAGAACATATAAATAAGTTCATCGATATAGTTGAAAAATTGGCTGAAAGGGATATTGATATCAACCCTGGTTTGCAGAGTGCAATGTTATTGAATAGCTTACCGGAAGCATTTGAAAATTTCAGATGTGCCATGGAGTCGAGAGATGAACTTCCAGGTTTGGAGAATTTAAAGGTAAAAATTCTGGAGGAATTCGAAACAAGACAGGAAAAGGACACTGATGGGCATGGTGTGATGCTGGCTAAACACAAACATATGTGGAATAAAGAGAAATATAGAGAGACGAATAGAAGTGTTCAGGGATACGACAACGACAGAAGTGTGCATGGACCGCGAAATGTTCAGAGATACGACAGGGGCAGAAGCATGTATGACCACAGAAGTGCTCAAGGATACGACAGGGATAGAAACGTGTATGAACAACGAAATGCTCAAGGAACATTTGTGAAACCCATTGTTAGATGTTATAAATGTCAAAAGGTAGGACATAAGGCGAACGATTGCTATACGAAAAGGTATGAACCCAGAAGAGGTAAGTCACCAGATTTGTTCTACGCTAATTTTGATGAGAAAGAAATGTGTAACTTCGCTGGGGATCCAGAGAAAAATTATTGGTGTCTGGACAGCGGTTGCACAACACACATTTGCAAAGATGCAAATAAGTTTACTGAAATGAGTACGTTAAATGAAGGAAGTGTAAATCTGGCAAGTCATAAATCTGAAAAGGTAGAAGCTGTGGGCAACGTACATATAAAGGCTTGCGTAAACCAAGAAATAAGAGATATTCAATTTGAAAAAGCCTTGTACGTTCCTGAATTAAGATCCAATCTAATATCTGTTGCCAAAATTGTTGACAGAGGGAATCGTGTTATTTTTGAGAAACATGGGGCTGCTGTTGAAGGACCAGATGGAAGGATTAAATTAAGAGCTACACGTTATGGAAATTTATATTATGTTCAGGAAGCAGAAGAAGAAGCAAAAATTGTAAATCATGTACCTAAAAATGTGTCATGGCTAAAACTTTGGCACGAGAGGTTAGGTCATTTAAATATTAGAGATCTGTTGAGTATTTTAGGAAAGGACAGAGTTAAAAATTCTGAAGAAGTTCAAATACCTCAATGCGAAGTATGCATTCAAGGAAAGTTAACAAATACTCCCTTCCCAAAGGAAAGCCACAGAAGTACAGCATGCCTGGAGATTGTACATTCTGATCTCTGTGGACCAATGTCAATTGAGTCACTCGGGGGATCTAGATATATGCTGTTGTTCACAGATGATTATTCTCGATGGAGCGAAGTTTTCTTTTTAAAACAGAAAGATGAAGTATTACAGAAGTTTAAAGAATTTAAGGTTTACGCAGAGAAGCATACTGGAAATAAAATTAAATACCTTCAAACGGATAACGGACGAGAATATTGCAACAAGAAATTTGATGAATTTCTGAAAAATGAAGGTATACGAAGACGCCTCACGGTTCCATACACTCCTCAGCAGAACGGTGTGGCTGAGCGTAAAAATCGCACACTAATTCAGACCTCTAGATGTATGCTTTTACGGGCTGGATTATCTGAAGGTTTTTGGGCCGAGGCAGTATTAACAGCTAACTATTTGAGAAATAGGTGTCCTACCAGGATTCTAAAGGGAATTACTCCATTCGAATTATGGAATAATAGACGACCACAGTTGAATCACTTAAGAATATTTGGATTGAAAACATATATTTTAAATAAAAATCCAAATAAACATAAATTTGAATCAAGAACCAAAGTGGGAATATTTATAGGGTATTCTGAAAGCTCAAAAGCTTATCGAGTATGGCTCCCAAAAGAAAATAAAGTGGTCGTATCTAGAGACGTGCGAGTACTGGAAAACACAGAATTAGCCTATGAAACAGTCAATAGTAGAGATGATGCTGGTTTAAAAATGGTTCCTGCTACTAAGTGCAATGAAGAATTTGATGTGCAATTGTCAAATAACAAGGTACAGACAAGAAGAAGTACTGAAGAAAGAATATCGAATGAAAGGAATAACGAAAACAGACGTGATATTCAATTGCCACGGGCTCCAGGAAGGCCCAGATTAGAACGTACGGGAAGAAGAGGACGTCCTAGAAAATTATTTAACACTGTATCAAGGAATGACGAAGTAAATATACGCCATGAAAATCAAAGTATTTCGTCAGAAAGCGTTACTGGACACGATCAAGAAGACGAAATAAACGAAAATCCAAGCACGAACGACAATCAAGAAGAGGAGCAGGAAATAATTGAGGATCAACAATCAAATTTAATGGAATGGGTAGCAAATATAGCCGAAGTACCGATTGAAAATGCTTTGGATGGCGAAAATAAATTACAATGGGTGCACGCAATAAAACAAGAGGTTAGAAATTTGATTAAAAATAATACTTTCGAACTTGCAGAGCGTCCTATAGAGAAGCAAGTAATAGGATGTAGGACTGTCCTAACAAATAAATTCAACTGTGATGGTACTTTAGCCAAAAGAAAAGCAAGAATAGTTGCAAGAGGTTTCGCTCAGCGCTATGGAGTGGATTTCTTTGATACTTTCGCCCCTGTGGCGAGATTGGAATCCATTCGGTTGCTGTTAGCATTGTCTGTCAAAATGGATATGATCGTGGAGCAGATGGATGTCACCTGCGCTTATTTGAATGGTGCTCTAACAGAGGACGTATATATGGAGAAACCCGAGTTTTTGATGGATTTCTTAAATGATATAGCTACTGATGCAAATGAGTCTGATCTAATTAAGAAAACAGCTACAAGTTTATTGAATAAATTGAAAAAGAATACTAATTTGGTTTGTTATTTGAAGAAAGCAATTTATGGACTGCGGCAAGCAGGAAGGCAGTGGCATGAAAAATTATGTAAAAAGTTAAAAAGCTTAGGTTTGAAGCCTACTGTTGCTGATCCTTGTATATTTCATTGTAGCAGAGGAAATTATTCTTTATTTATGGCAATTTACGTAGACGATATGCTAATCATATCTAACAATAAGGAATGGATAAGAGACATAAAGACTGAGTTGTCAAAGGAATTTGACATGAAGGACTTAGGGAGAGTTAAATATTGTTTGGGAATAGAAATTCAACAGGACTCCCAAACTATGGTAATGTCTCAAAAGAGGTATGTATTGGATCTCTTAAAGAGGTTTGGCATGGAAGATTGCAATTCTGTCAGCACTCCCATGGAGAGAGATATAAATTTGAGCAAAAGTAAGAAAAGCGAAGAGAAGAAAAATATGCCATATCAACAACTAATTGGAGCTCTCATGTATTTGGCGATCGCAACGAGACCAGATATATCGTATGCAGTTAATGTTCTGGCTCAGTTTAATAATTGTTATGACGAATCACACTGGGCGGCCGCTAAAAGGATTCTAAGGTATTTGAAAGGTACATTAAATCACAGCATTGTTTACAGAAAATCTGAGGAACCAGCAAAGTTATATGTGGACGCTGATTGGGGGCGTTGCAAACTGGATCGCCGATCATATACGGGTTATGTCGTAACACTTTCGCATGGACCAATTACTTGGAAAGCAACTAAACAGCGAAGTGTGGCTTTGTCTTCAACCGAGGCCGAGTATGTTGCGTTGGCAGAAGCGGTGAAAGACGGGATTTATTTTTCGGATTTTTTGAAAGAATTAGGATGTAAGAACTTATGTAAAATTGATATCTACAACGACAACATAGGCGCTCAATTACTGGCTAAGAATGATGTTGTACATCCGCGAACTAAACATATTGATATTCGATATCATTTCTTGCGTGATGTTTTGAAGAGGGAGGAATTCATTGTAAAACATTTATCGTCCGACCTTATGCCCGCAGATATATTGACGAAACCTCTTCCGAATTACAAGCATCATTTTTGCGTTAATGCGATAGGTATTAGGTAGTATTGTTTTTTAATTGACGCGCGTATTAAGGGGGCGTGTTAGAGTGAGTTCAATTCGCGCGCCACGCTTTAGGTTGGTGGCACTGTATGCCCCGTGCGTTTGATGCTGTTGTCGCTGCGCGTAGCGCCCCGGCGCCTTCCTTCTTCTGGCTTTGTATCTCGAGCGGTGAACACGTGGCTCTTCGACCGTATCTCCTTTATAATATATATTAATATATGTATCTTGCTATATTCAACCGTATATCCACTTTAACAATACCTAATAGTTGCATATTCGACTATTAAGAGAACTTTTCAGTAAAATAAAATTGATTATAAACATAATTATTTAACTATCTACAGAATAATTATATATTTCATGAAAACTCTGGTCTCTTAATTTTTCTGTCAACGTTTGCACGTATTAGAATACAGTGTAGTAAAGATTAATTTACGAAAACAAGTAGGATAAAAGTAAAATAAAAAAGAGAAGGAAATTCACGGAAGCATGCATCGCTAAACAAACTATGCTTATAGTCCTATTCAGTGTAAACAGTGCTTATTTTTCTGATTGTATTTTCCTTTCTCGTAGGTTGTTCTTGCTTAGCTGGTCGAGTGTTCGCCTGAATTCGCAATATTTCTTGACAAAGGTTACCGATAATTACATGTTAATGTTGCTACGTCCGGATGGCAGGAGCGCAGTGCATTAACTGTTGAATGAAGTACGATGGACAGCGTAAAGATAATGTGAAGTGCATTACAAGCTAATGAGTGTGCATAATTTTACAAAGACATATTCTACCAGAGTGCTTTTAGATTGCTTTGTCGAGGTTCGTTGTGCACATCAGTGAAGTTCACTTTGATACATACTTAACAACGCGTGAAATCCAAGAATGTTAGGTTCTACTAACCTTTTTCTTTATTATAGACGACGATAACGTGCTGACTTTACGGCAGACTTGCGCTCAGGCTAATAGAGTGTCCCTCGATCATTTGTTTCGCAACCGCTACACAATACTTTTCTCCACGCCGCAATTTAAAACAGTTAGTCAGGACTATTTTCGAATGTTGCACTTGTTTCGCAGCCTCCGAAACAGTTTACCTTCCGAGAAGTTACTTATTGTTCACTGTAGTTAGATTGCTGATATTTGCGTCTTTGTTTAGCAAACTTGTGACTTATTGGAAATTTCCACTTTGAACGCGAATTTGATCTAATTATTTAGATCGAATTTTGCCAAAAATGTCAATTTGCGAAAGGATCTACAAGGATCTACAAGTATCCCCCTATCAGAACCGAAAGATCCCATTGAATCACTTATACAAATGTACATAGGGTAAATGCACCCATTACTGCGGCGGGTGTACGTATTACTGCGGTATTTTTCCCAACGAGATTAAAATACGTAAAAATAAATATTTGCCCTGAATAATTTTGTACAATTCAATGATAGTGTATTATCGTTGGCGAGGCAAACAAAATTATCAATTATTCTCGTAGTTGTATGATCTCAGGATTTGAAAAAATATTCTTCATAAAAGGTAAAAATAAGACCATGAGGGGCCACTAAACATTGCTGTACCATTTTAATCTATTGTATTGTATTTATTAAAATATTGTTAATCGAAATGTGTAGTTGAACAAATGTTTAATTTTCGAGTTAAAATAACTCCGAGTGCAAAGGGTGCATAAATTGTGCCATTGGTAAATAGGTGTGGCATTATATGGTATAACCTAATACTTAATACCTAATTTCTACGAATTCTACGAATTTCGAGTAAAAATAGTGATCCTCAAATATTGCTATAACCGTGCATAATTTCAACAATCGGTGTCATTATTTCAAGGATGCACAGCGGACTATCTACATGCAACAAACGTAACTTGAAATAAGCTTTTTCCAGTTATCTTTCCAACCTATAATTTACAGCCTGTCACATAAATGATATGCTTTTACTCAGCTATAGTCGCGGTTCAATGTCCAGCTGGCATAGTTCTGCATAATACGGCCAATATTAGCACGTACGCGTAGAACCGACAGCTGATCGAAAGAAAATAGAACACCAAGATAAAAACATTGTTTTCAACAATTTACCATTTCATGGTAACGTCGCAACTGCGTACGCTGACATGCAAATGTACACGGTATTCTTCCTACTCGTGGAGTCGCAGTAGACAAAATTGTCTTGGAAAAGCTGTTTTGTGCGATTGATAATGTCCACTTACAGCAGTGCTGTAAAGTGTCGATGTCCTTCACCTGTCTGGTATTCTTATCAAGTCGTTTGATGACGTAAAGAGTTGATCGTGGTAGCGAAAGAAAAAACAATAATATTATTTACGTGGAAAATTACACGTTATGGAAAAGTAATACATAATGAGACTGCGGATGTTTATGCAAAATAAAAATTGTATGAATTGCAAGAAAAGATTTAATTCTTTATTTCCATAATATTAATAGGTTGGAGAGGTAATTTAGACTTCAGTTTGTTTTTAACTTTTTACTTTTTCTAGCTATAGCTTGTCACTTAATCTGTCAAATGTATAAAATACACGGTGTATTTCACTTAACTTAATCATCTTAAATATCTCTATTTTTTATGATAGGAATTAGGTCAGAGGAAAAGAGTAGTCAACCAAAAAATGTAGGAAAAATGGAGCTGCTTAATCAACACAGTCCTTAAAAACAAATTAATTAAAAACAAAGTAATTACGTAAACGAACTGGGAGTAGATAACGAATGATATTAAATCTGAACAGAGAGATTGAAAGTAACATTAGTGTAAAGTTATATAAAATGAGGTACAGACACAATTAATTGTATAATTAATGTATATACGTGTTC